>CAMTDV010000022.1:40758780-41358780 GCA_947069175.1 Scalesia atractyloides | reverse complement strand
CGGCAACCATTGTCAAATCTGAAGCTGGTCTCACAAAGGATTAACTCAGATGCTACAGATGTCATGAACCAGGACACTTTGCCAGGGAATGCAAGAAACCGCCATCCGGATATGTGTCATCCAGGGTGGCAGACATACAGAGCAACGACAGATAGCTGGTCCCAGTCTCTCCCTCAAAGTCCACTACGAGTCCCTCGAGAAGCTCGGGCAGGAAGTCAACAGCATTGGTGGCCCAACAGCACGAAGGATTCAACTGGGCAGATGTTGCAGCTCAAATGGAAACTTTAAATCTCTCCAAGAACAGCAACCACTGCATGATGGCACATACAACTGAGACGCCCGATCTTTCAGAAATGGTAAATCGAATTCTCTGTTCTGATAGTTGTCGTTTTAAATTATCACAAATGCGCGCCCATAATTCAACTCTTGTAGCTGAATACCAACAAGCCGTGTCATAGAACATCGCCCTTAAACATAAGAACAAGCTTCTTATGGAAAAGGTCGAAGGTCAGAAACAAAATATAGCTCAGCTAAAGCTAGACTTGAACCAACAGCAGTGTTGGGTCTATGACTATAAGCTAAAACTAGCTGAAAAGGACGTAGAACTTCAAGCAGCCTTAGCCAAGCTAAATTCCTTGACAGGGAAGTTTCACAAAAATGAAATAAACACTAAAAAAATTGAAACTTCCAGTAAACTAGTCAAGGACTTATGTGAGCTTCAGCTAAATTACTAGAAATTTTTTACCAAAGGTCTTGGGTATAATAGGGCACCTCCACCATATAATCATAACTATACAGAATGCCTGAATCTGAGGCTGATCTAGAAAATGCAAAAAAAAAATTGATTTATGGTAAACCTTCAGATTATCTTTCTAAACCATGGAAGCCCTATTACCCAAAATTCTCAAAACCAACTGAACTTAAGAGGGATGATGCTTTTGTTACTTCAACACCACTTTCACATAAATCCAGTGATCATCCTTCTTGTAGTACAGATGATTTGGAGAAAGTAACTCCTAAGGAAGAGGAATCAACATCCTCCATAGAATCTAAAGAAGAAAAAGTCTTCTGAAACTCAAACTGAATTCGTGAACGATACTAATGTGTCTACCTCATGTGCAGAAGAAATTTTAGTTGAGGTTATCACAGAGGGTGATTAAGAGGAATGTCTGAATGTAAATTCAGACAATTCATGTTGCTGATTATGAATTTTAAAAGCCCACTTTTGACATTTTAAACCAATTTCTTGCTAAACAATTTAAATTCTCTTACAGTGTTGGTTGTGTTGAGAACACAGACAGTTTTAATTCTAGTTTTTCATCGAATGTTGATGTTTTGAATGATACTAATAATTGTAATAACTCTTGTGATGAAAACATGAATTTAGCTGCAGGTCCAACATCGACAGATGATTCGGTTTTATCAGTTCCAACTGAAGAGACCGGAAGTTCTTCTCCAGAGGTTTCGTCTGTTGATGCGAATCCCAGGGTTGACAATGAAATAGTCGACCAACCAACCGACCCTGTGAACATTGATGTTGGCATAATTCTAGAAGATTAGGGCGACTCAGCTTATTGCAACTAAGCATAAGGGACTGATTCTGAAACGACAGATGATGAGCATTCTTTTCTGATGATTTAAATGAAAATCTTAAAACTGATTTTGAATCGGATTCTCAAATTTTTCAAAATTTCGACATTCCACCTACATGTAATAATTCAAGCTCATCTTCTGAAAATTAAGAAAAGGATGTCCCTGTAGAGCCACCCGTGTCCTCTACAGAATCTGTCACAAAATGTGATTTGAAAAGTAAGATTAAGAAACGGAGAACACGTCGATCCGAAAAGAAGAAAACCAACAGGCGTCTCCGACAAATGAAAAGGCAACTGCTGAGTCCCTTCATCACTCTGAGAAATTGACTCAACAGCCGCAAACTGATCTGTTAAGCAACCAGCTGAACAAATTTCAGTTCAAATTATGCCTAAATCTACACGTTCCAAATTGTCCAATTCAAATCACAAAACTAACAAGTGTGCTGATTGTTGTGTGCATGACACAGTCAAGAACAACACCGTGCATCAGCCGTCAGTACCCGCAAGCAAGAAACTGACAGACAAATTGCCCAGAATTTCCCAAGCTGAACGAACTATTTTCTTCAGAAGAGGCATACCTATTTCAATTGTGGATTTCCCGGGCATATTGCACGAAATTGTCAAAAGACCTTTACCCCGTTTAAGACTTTGTATTCACGATATCAGAAGACGATGCCTAGTCGCCTACCTCAGGCTTGATTTATGGCTAAGTCTTCTGATCAAGACTAGAACTTGGCCAAGAAACAACCTCAAATTCTTCAGACCTTTAGGTTCCTAGAATCCTTCTAGCACTCCAAGGCTTATGCAGAAGTCTGATTCATTAAACTGGAGGCCTAAGACATTGACCAAGACTCAGTCTTCTGTCCCCATTACAAACCAATCAAAAGCATCATCAACCTCATCCTCAACTAATTTAATTTTTCATGAGGTTACTTACGTTGATGCTAATGGCATGCCCAGATCTTCAATGGCCTGGGTTGCAGCCTCTAACTATAACCTGTTGGAATGTGTAGGAACAACTCTGGCGAACTCTTGGCAGACTATGGTATCTTGACAGTGGCTATTCCAGGCACATGACCGGAGACATCTCGCAGTTGAATGACATTCAGTTTTTTGATGGCGGGTTTGTTTCCTTCGCAGGTGGTGAGACATAAAAGATTACTATGAGAGGAACAGTTTGCAACTGAACCCTCATCTTTAAGAATGTTAATTACGTACCAGAATTAAAACACAGTCTTTTGAGTGTGTCTCAGCTCTGCGACAATCATTTGGACGTTCTTTTCACCAAGAAAGGATGTTTTGTGCTGAAACCAGGTCTTATTATTCCGGATGATTGGACTCTTCTTAAAGCTACACGAAAAGGAAATGCATATGTCATGGACATGAACAAGGCTCCCTCTAACAAGCTCACTTGCCTCTTCTAGTCTATAGCTGAACATGATGCAATGCTATGGCATTGCAGACTGGGACACATCAACATGTAGAACTTAAATCGTCTTGCAAAGTGTTGTTTAGTGTATTAGAGATCTACCAGTTCGCGACTTCATGCAGACTGAAAAGTGTGAATCATGTGCACGTGGGAAACAACATCGACAGCCACACAAATCTAAAGCCGCTCCTTCCACGTCTCAAGTCTTAGAACTGCTTTATATGGATCTTTTTGGTCCAACAGACATTCAGAGCATTGGCGGGAAGGCTTACTGTCTGGTTATTATTGATACTACTCGCGATTCACATGGGTTTGCTTTCTTACGCATAAAACTGAAACCGCTGAGTTAGTCAAACAGTTTGTCACGCTTATGGAAAACCAGACAGACACCACCGTGAAGGCCATTTGGTGTGATAACGGGACAAAATTTAAGAATGTTACCTTAAATTCTTTTTGTTCCTCCAAGGAAATTGATCGCCAGTTTTGTGCAGCCAGAACCCCACAACAGAATGGGGTTGTAGAACGCAGAAATCAAATGCTAATTGAAGTTGCACGTACTATGCTGGTTGAATCCGAGCTCCCTCTCATTTTCTGGGCAGAAGCAATCAATATTGTATGTTATATTCAGAATCATGCCCTGATCAATAAACGACACATGAAAACTCCATACGAAGTGGTTGAAGGTCGCAAACCTTCGGTAAAGCATTTTCACAAGCTCAGATGCCCTTGCGTTCTCCTGCTCATGGAAGCTAAAGGAAAATTTGAATCACGCGGGGACCTTGCATCTTCGTTGGATATTCCAAAAATACTTCATACCATGTTTATAACAACATAAAAAATGGTAGTTGAAACCTATAATGTGGGTTGGCTGGAGGAAAATCCCAAGGACACACACATTGTTCCTGACGGGCTGTATGATTATTCCACATTATTTAACCATGTTGATGTTCCGTTCAATGTGTCTGCAGGTAAAAGTCCAATTTCTGACCTTCCAACAGTGACCATCTCACCCGAAGACGATACTTGTGCTGCACAGCTACATGAGACATTAAAGCAGCTGAGTGTGGACCCTCCTGGATTTAATGACGCTATCTCTTCTCCTTCCCCTGTATCGGAATCTCAAGAGCCAGCACTTAATCCGCCTTCTCCGGATGATACTCCTGAAGTTGAGGCTTCTGGCACAGAACCTCCTACGACAAATGAAGGGTCTACTTATCCCGATGTCTTAGGTTCATCTCTGTTTCTTGAGCCTACTCCACCAGATTGTTTGGTTGATTCCTCAGCAACTACTACTACTCGTGCACCTGTTGAGGGGGAGTAATCTGGAGTTGTTTCAGCAAGTGCTACCAACTTGCAAACGGATGTTCTTGTTCCCGCTACACCAATACCGCAGCGTCTTCAGCATGATCATCCCATTGAAAATATTATTGGTCCCGTTCATGCTGCTGTTCGAACCCGCATCCAATCCGGGGATATCAATACTTGTCTCTACTCTTGCTTTATTTCACAAATTGAACCTAAAAGTATTGATGTTGCTTTACAGGAACCAGGCTAGGTGGATGCTATGCATGAAGAACTTAATCAATTTGAGAAGCTTGGTGTTTGGCAATTGGTGAAGCTGCCTAAAGGAAAGCGTGCTCTCGGAACTCGCTAGGTTTTCCGTAACAAACAGGATGACACTGGAGTTATTATTTGAAATAAAGCTCGACTGGTTGTTCAGGGTTTTCGTCAGATCGAAGGATTAGATTACGATGAGGTCTACGCACATGTCGCTCGTTTGGAGGCTATACGCATTTTCTTAGCATATGCATCTTACATGGATTTCACTGTCTATCAAATGGATGTCAAGACTGCGTTTCTCTACGGCACGGTGAAAGAGGAAATCTACGTGGCACAACCACCGGGTTTTATTGATCCTGACAAGCTAGACTATGCATATAAATTAGACAAAGCTTTGTATGGGTTGCATCAAGCGCCTCGCGCATGGTACACAACACTCATAGAGCATCTGCTTGTTCATGGATACACTCGGGGAACCATTGATCAAACCATTTTCATCAAACGTGTTGACAAGGACATTCTTCTTGTTAAATTTACGTTGATGATATTATTTTTGGTTCTACAAATGATGGTTTGTGTCGCGAATTTGAAGAAATTATGAAGAAGAAATTTGAGATGAGTTCATTGGGGGAGATGACCATGTTTTTGGGACTTCAAGTTCGTCAGAGCCCACAGGGTATCTTGATTCATCAAGGAAAATGTGTCCACGACATTCTTGCAAAATTCAAGCTTACAGATTCAAAGCCTATGGCTTCACCTATAGCAGAACGGCCTTTGCTAAATGAAGACACTGAAGGAACGCCTGTTAATCTGACTATGTATCGCTCAATGATTGGTTCACTCATGTATCTCACTGCAAGTCGGCCAGATATCATGTTTGTTGTCTGCCAGTGTGCTCGTTATCAGGCTACTCCTAAACTCTCTCATTTACATATTGTTAAACAAATTTTTAGGTACCTCAAAGGGGCACCATCACTAGGCCTCTATTATCCTAAAACTTCTGAATTTGAACTGTTTGCTTTCTCTGACAGTAATCTTGGAGGTACAGATAGGGATATGCGCTCAACTTCAGCTGGTTGTCAATTTCTGGGAGATCGCTTAATCTCGTGGCAATGCAAGAAGCAACAGACGGTCTCGCTTTCTACTGCGGAAGCAGAATATGTCGCAACCTCTGCTTGCTGCTCCCAGGTTTTATGGATGCAACACCAGCTTGCGGATTACGGTTTGACTTATCTAAACACCACAATTTACTGTGATAATGATGCCGCTATCCAAATCGTCAAAAAACCTGTTTTTCACTCCAAAACCAAGCACATAAATATTAAAGTTTATTTTATCCGTGATTGCTATGAAAAGGGTCTCGTGAAGCTTGAGCAAATCCACACTATGCAAACGTGGCGGATTTGTTCACAAAACCCGTTAGCAACGCGCGTTTTCATGTGCTTGTGGATCTTCTCAAAATGATTTTGTTTTCTACCTAGGCATCCTCTGTCTTTTTGTTTCGTTTATTGTATTTCCTTTATTTTTCTTTGCTTCATAAATTTGTTCATGTATATGCACAAATTTAGGGGGAGAAATCACAAAAAAACAGCTTTTGCAAGGATAGGGGAATGAAATACTTTTTCGTGATAAAATGTTTGACAAACACATGTAAGGTGTTGAAGCGGTAAAAGGGTTGGATCGAAGGCGATGTGCCGGTAGGTCTAAAATTCAACTAGATAGTGTTAGTCAAATGATACAAACATAACGAACTATGTACTTAGTGGGTCACTTACTATAGGCGTATGATTCATGGTCTTAAATCTTGTGTTGATAGATAACCAACGTCTGAGGTTTCAGGTCTTTATGCTGTTGAGTCATCCGGGGATATCTTGGCTGCCCTTCTGTTGCATCCAGAATATATGCAAACCTAGGCACAGTCAGGATATCTTTCTAAAAGAACCAAAATAGAAGGGCCAAAACCTAAGAGGACGGAAGTTTCTTCATAAGAATATTCCATAAGTTCTTACGTACCACATAAGGTATTTGCCTAACCCTCATCAGTCACTATTGGTCTCTCTGCTGTGCTGAAGTACTGACCTGTTCACCAATAGCTTGACATTGTAAAATATAAAGGATGACCACAGTATACTCACCTGCTACGATGAATTGTTGTGCTTACCTTGATCGCGGGGGTATGTCATGGTATGGGACACACGGGTATCACAGTATAATACTACCTTAAGCGTATCATAAAGCTTGAACTGGAAGGGTTGAGTTTTAGATTTAAATGGACAAGTATACTCACAATCGCTTAGACCAGTTTGACCCTGCTCATACTGAAAAAAGTTCCTCAGTCGATCTTCGAAACGATTTGATCCCCTAGCAAGGCTAGGTTAATATTTATGTGTGTGCTAAACAGTCTTCTCTTTGTAGATTTGTAAAAGGTGGTTGGATGCTTGGTTAGTCAACTTGATGATTTTTGATGGATGGTTTCTGTCAAGGGATATTGGACTGGCCCATTGTGTTTCAAATTTTGGGCCAATCTAATAGAATGTTAAAAGTCTTAAAAATTTTGAAAATCAAAATTCACATAATACTGTTCCGGACTGGGCTTTTCGGATAGGCCCACTTGAGCTACTGTTCTAGATTGGACTTTTCCGGATAGGCCCACTATACTATTGTTCCGGATTGGGCTTTTCCGGACAGGCTCACCTGGACTTTACTGTTCTGGATTGAGCCTGACAAAAGCCCAATCCGGATTCTTTGGAATTTGAGGCCCAAGCCCATTCCGGAAAGTATATCTTTGATTCTGAAACATCATTTCGGATTATTCACAAATTTCCGAAATCTAAATTCTTCTCTGATTCTCTCTCTATTACACTTTTCATCTCGGAACTCATCCGGATTAGAAATGGTTGAAGAAGCTTTTGACGCCGTTATGATGGTTGAGGAGCAGTTCCACAACCAGGCAGGATATCTTTCAGATCCACTGGCTGAGTTTTATTAGTAGTTCCACTCGATGATCGTGGGTTTAAACGAATGCAAGATTGCCTATGCTCTCCGGGCCAGTCCAGTCTACAAAGATTTAGTGCATTCTTTTTGGAAGAGAGCTCGATTTCATCACAGAGGCACGGATGGGAGACCATATATCAGTTCAAGATACAAGGAAAGGAGATACTGGTAAATGAAGCTTGCGTCAAAGAGGTACTCCAGATTGTTGATACTATTAGCAACCCAACAGTATATGCGAAAGAGAAGGTGGTGCTGGTATTAATGGAGATGGGTTATGAAGGGTTGTATCCACTGCTGCTTAAGAAGATGTTTCCAGCATACTGGCGGTTATAGGTTCATATGTTTATGCAGTGCGTCTTAGAAAACAAAGGAGGTCTCGATCAGCTAAACCAAACTCAGACCTCTGCTATTGTGTCTCTGGTTATGGACTGGAAGTATAACTACTCTGGTTATATCTTCGAAAACATGAAGAAATTTTTGGAGCAGTCCAAGAAGAGAATGTTTCTTTTGTATCCATGGTTTGTTCAGTTGATTCTCGATGCTCGCTATCCTGATCTGGCAAAGGACGCTTCAGATGCGAATTTATTAAACATGAAGCCGATGGGACCAACCATTTTCAGCACCATGAAGAAGAATCGCTCGACATCTAAAACTGTAGGTCGTTTTGCGCTTAAGAAATTTGGAAAATTTGAAGAGGTTGTCGGCCTGGACTTCCCAGCTCCTCCTCCAGTAAATGCCATTGTGGCCGAAGAACATGATGTGCCAGTCAAAGAGAAAGAGATAGAGATAGAAGATCTGGTTACAAATGATGAAACTGATGCTGAACAAGCTTTTCTAGATGATCTTACAGAGTTCAATGCTAATTTGACTCCAGTTTTACCAAAATTATCCTCAAAGAACTTGGAAGCTTTGATTGCTCATCTAAAGGAAATTGAAGAAAAACAGGGTGATCCTCCACTAGAAATTCCATCTGTTGTTACTCCGATTGGTATGGTTGAAGATGATGACGAAATGAAGAGGACGAAGTTCCACTAATTAAGAGGAGGCGAACAGAGCCGAGTGTTCTATCAAGTCAGTCTGAAGTTCGTGTTGCTGGTACTGCTAAAGAGTCTGTGTTGATGACATCACTTCTATTGTATCTTTAGTCGCTGCATCTGTTATAGACACTTCGATAGTTGATACTCCCATTTTATCTGAACCAACAACCACTCATATTGCTACGCATTCTACAGTTGTCTCAATTCCGGCTGACACAGTACTACATATGATGGAGTTTGGGGGAGGTTCAATGGGTGCAGGAGGTTCTGAGGTAGGTGGAAGTGGTGTAGGTCGTGGTGACGATGTTTCTGAGGAATATTTGCGAAGATCAGAAAAGCGTGGTTTGAATTTGGCGGGTTGGATAGTGATGATGAGGATGTGGAAGTTGACGTTGTATTTCTGAAAAAAGAGTGGTTATCTTAGAGCAGGAAGTTATATTGAAGGATGCTCAAATTGCCTCGTTGCAAACTCGATTGGATGTTAGAGATCAAACCATATATCAGTTGCAGGGAGATGTTACTATGCTCATGACCATGGTGTTCGATTTGAAAGCCAAGTTAGAGAATAAGTTTGGAAGGGAATTTTCTGATCCTACGGACGATCCGATGAATATAGAGCACAGGCATCGCGCTGCTCAATAACGAGCGGCAAAGGAAACTGAGGCATGCTGAACAGTTGGCTTCTGAACGCTAAGGTAGTTTAGATGATTATCTGGGCGATCCACGAAAGAAATATACAGCGGGCCAAAAGCGTGCAGCGAGTCAAAAGAAGAAACAGATGGTACTGATGAAGAATGTTAATGTTAATCCTCTTGACGAAAACTTCCAGCTAAAAGATCCAACGAACCAATTAGAACACTATGTGATGGAGCTCGGTTCTAGCTACTACAGCAAAGTCGAAAATAAAACAAAGGTGTTGAGCTGGATGTATGATCACGTAAAGAACATGTGGATAATTATGCGCCAAGATGGAACTCGAGAGTATTATTCGAAGGAATCCCAGTTCAAGACGTGCACGAAAATAGCTCTTACTGATTTACTGTGAGCTTTGTATACAGATGATGATACAACTGAGTGTGGCCCTGGATGGAGGTTTTTCAAGAAACTGGAGCGTGAGGTCAAGAATGGTTTTAAGACTGTTGAAGACTGCCGAACCCTACTTGCGAGCTGCAAAGGTCGTTCGTGATGCGCATACAGGGAAAAGATTTAAATCGGTGATGTGGCCGCCAACTGATAAGGAATTAGTTATATCGGTTGCTCCAACATTTCCACGAGGGATTCTAAAGAACTTTAACTTTTGGTTGTACGATCCCAAGGTTGGCAGCATCGCGATTGTAACAAAAGAAAAGGCGTTCAGGGTGAATGATGTAGTTGACTTAGTAAGCTTTCACGATGAAGACCTGCAGGTTCTTGCTTCTCATCAAATTCGAACTGCATAGTTATATGAAGTGTGTGCCAAGGATTAGACTGCAGCTGTTGCTGGCATTATAGCTGGAAGGCTAGGAGTGGATGCACAACCGAAGGATTAGAATATCTGATGATGTAAACCTAGGGGGAGATTGTTGGGCTTATATTAACAAAGGTTTATACATTAGAGCTGCTTTTGGGCTTTAGAGGGGTTTGTGGGCTTCCTAGTGCGTTGTGGGCCTAGGGTTGTAAATGGTGGGCTTAGTGAGTATTATAAATACATGTATTAGGTCAAGGTCAAAAGGTTAGAGAGTTATATTTGCAAAACTTGTATCAGACACTTTGCTAGTGTATGCAAGTTGTTCTTAATTCAAAGTTTGTTCTTCTTCCTAATCATTATGTCCGCAACTGATTAGGTTAGTGATACCTGTTAGATCCGTTATCGGGACTTACACCTTCCTAGGACCCTAACGCGAGTTATCTTGCATTTAGATTCTTAAAACAACACCATCACCTATCCTAAGGTGATTACCAAAACAAATACACAAGTTACAAATTCCTTTTGAAAATCAATCATCTATCCTTAGATGATTTGTTTTAACTTAAAGCCTTGTAAGTTTTCAAAGTCCCGTCAAAGTTTGGGTTTTATTAATGTGAACACGTGCAATCTGGAAGGGTGGATGCATGTACCTGAGTTTTCTGTCTAAGGCTAGAGTGTTCGTACAAATCCGTATTATCAGACCAGTCACTCTTACCTGGGAACTCTTGGGGTGAGTGTCCACTTATAGGCTAAAGCATGTCTTCGCGATACATTATAAAGACCCATTTACTTTGATTAGTCACCGTGTGTCGTTTGATTGTTTTTAAGTAACGAACGAATGACCACCATCCTTATATTTCGTCGATATTTTTAACATCTCTCTTGATTATCCAATATCAATCTCACCCATTTTCTCTCATATTTCCTTCTCTTTTGGAATGCCTCCTCGTCGAAATGCTGCTCAGGACGCTGATATGGCGGCAATGATAGCTCAACAGATAGTTGTTGTGCTACCAAATCTTGTGACTCAATTAAACCAAGCCAACAATAACAACAGCAATGCATCTATTTCGTGCAACTTTAAACAATTCAATTTGGCTAAACCGCTCAAGTTTAGTGGTTCTGAGGGAGCTATTGGGCTCCTACAGTGGTTTGAGAGTCTTGAGAGCACATTCCGTCATGTTCAATGTCCAAATGTGTGTATTCCAAAAGAGGGCACTCACGTGGTGGAACGG
Organism: Scalesia atractyloides; assembly: GCA_947069175.1. Lineage (NCBI taxonomy): Eukaryota > Viridiplantae > Streptophyta > Magnoliopsida > Asterales > Asteraceae > Scalesia > Scalesia atractyloides. The sequence continues at coordinate 41,347,486 of CAMTDV010000022.1, read as the reverse complement.
AGTGGCGAGTTGGGTCACTTTAGAAACAACTACCCAAAATTGGTGAACGCGAATGCAAATCCAGCCCGTGGATGCGCATTAATGCCAATGACGCTCGTGCTGATAACGAAGTCATTAATGGTATGTTCCTTGTTAACAATCATCCTGCTTCTATTCTTTTCGATTCGGGTGTCGATAGAAGCTTTATATCACTAGCCTTTGAACCTTTGCTTTCGATGCCTAGAACTAAACTAGGAAAACCCTTAACGGTGGAAATAGCTAGTGGTGAACCCCTTGTGCTTGACTATGTCATTCGTAGTTGCCAATTGAACTTGGATAACCACCTTTTTCCCATTGACCTCACACCAATGCAGCTCGGGAGTTTTGACATCATCATAGGAATGGATTAGGTAACCAAACACCATGCTGAGGTGATCTGTTTCGACAAGGTTGTTCATATACCTCTTTCGTCTGGCGAAACCTTAGAAGTTCACGGAGAGAAACCCTCTAGTAGCCTAAAACTCATGACCTGTACCCAGGCCCAAAAATACCTACGAAAGAATTATGTAGCCTTCTTGGCACATATAATAGAGGAAAAAGGCAAGGGCAAAACTGTTCAAGACATCCCCGTTGATTCAGGAATATCTTGAGGTGTTTCCTGAAGAGCTACCTGGTTTACCCCCAATTCGTCAAGTTGAGTTTCGTATTGACCTTGTACCTGGCGCCAACCCAATTACCAAATCTCCTTACTGTCTTGCACCATCTGAAATGCAAGAGTTGTCAACGCAACTCCAAGAACTTTCAGACAAGGGATTCATTCGTCCGAGTTTTTCACCTTGGGGGCGCTCCAGTCCTATTCGTGAAAAAGAAGGATGGATCCTTCCGTATGTGTACCGATTATCGTGAACTCAACAAACTTACAATCAAAAATCGATATTCCCTACCTCGCATTGATGATCTCTTTGATCAGCTATAAGGTGCGACCTGCTTTTCAAAGATTGAAATGCGTTCTGGGTATCATCAACTTCGTGTACTCGAAGAAGATATTCCCAAGACTGCTTTTTGCACTCGATACGACCATTACGAGTTCCCTGTCATGCCTTTTGGTTTGACGAATGCTCCTGCCGTCTTCATGGACTTAATGAATATGGTTTGTAAACCTTATTTAGACAAGTTCATCATTGTTTTCATCGACAACATCCTTATTCATTCTAGGTCTCAAGCCGATCACGAACAGCATCTCTGTCTAAATGGAACTCCTGAAGAAAGAACAACTTTACGCCAAATCCTCCAAGTGTGAATTTTTGCTAAAAGAAGTTCAATTTTTGGGACACATTGTTAACGAACAAGGTATACATGTAGATGCCTCCAAAATCAGTGCGATTAGGGATTGGAGTACACCTACTACTCCTATCGAAGTTCGTTCATTTCTTGGTCTTGCTGGATATATCGATGATTCATCGCAAACTTTTCAAAGATCGCGGTTCCCCTCACCACTTTGATTCAGAAGAATAAACCTTTCGAGTGAGGACCCAAACAAGAGGAAGCCTTTCAAACACTGAAACAAAAACTCTGTAATGCTCCTGTTTTATCTTTACCGACGACAACGACGATTTCGTTGTCTATTGTGAAGCATCAAACCTAGGCCTTGGTTGTGTTCTCATGCAAAGGGACAAAGTCATAGCCTGTGCGTGAAGACAATTGAAAATCCACGAGAAGAACTACACAACTCATGATCTTGAGTTAGGAGCCGTAGTTTTTGCTCTCAAAATTTGGAGACACCATCTTTACGGTACGCAATGTGTGATTTTCACTGAGCACAAAGTCTCCAACACATATTCAATCAAAAGGAGCTAAACATGAGACAACGACGCTGGGTTGAATTTCTGAACGACTACGACTGCGAGATTCGCTACCATCCTGGTAAGGCGAATGTTGTGGCTGATGCGCTTAGTCATAAGGAACGTGTCAAACTTCATTATGTTCGAGTTCAATCTGATATCCAGACACATATCCATGAAGCACAACATACATGTGTGACCCAAAGCTTGTTTTAAAAATGAGCTACCTCCTGAACTTGGGAATATTCACCCAACATTGTGTCCAATTTGAAAAAAAGTATTTAGCCGATACAAACCTCCACATTCCCCTGACGAAATTCACGTTGATGACACTATGCACTTTGTCGAGAAAATGTGGAGATATTGGACCGGGTGAAGTAAAGAAACTCAAGTGTAGACGTATACCTATAGTTAAAGTACGCTGGGAATCTAAACGTGGCCTAGAATTTACTTGGGAACGGGAGTATCAGATGAAAGCGAAAGATCCACATCTGTTTTCACAAAGTTTCCTCTAATTAAATTTATGGACGAAATTTCCAAAAGTAGGGGAGACTATGACATTTGTGCCATTTCAATCATTGCACAATTATAAACAATTTCGTATTCAATGAAACCCTGTGTTTCATTTCCAAATATTTTTGTATTCAATAAAATCTTGTATTTTAATGATGAGAATGCAAAAATGTCAATCGTTTCACAATTTCGATCATTTTCGTGTTCGTTAAAGCGTTTTACCCATTTTTGCAAAACGCGTAACTGTACAACTGAATGAACCGACATCCACGACATTTTCAGGCATAATCCAAGTTACACATGTCTTAACACCTTTATTTAACCTAAATATTAGGTTAAAGGGGTTAAAAATTGCAAACAAGTGAAAATACAAGTCCAAGGGCCAAAAATGTCAAAAAATAATAAATATTTTTGCTTCTTCACCAAGTTTGCCACCTATCTCAATTTTTGACACCTAGCACTCATTTTGCCACACTTAATTTGGTGTTGAAATATGTTAGAACACAAATCCACACTTGAGGACACTTGTCATCACCTCCTTAATCCTAAAATACTATAAAACCCCATCATTCTTCCATTTTTTTCCACACCACTTCAAAACACTTCAAAAAATAGTGTGAAGTTCTACTTTCTATCTTCTTGGAGCTTGTTTCCGGCCTTTGGAAACCTCCTATCTTGAGTTCCGAAAGTGTTCTTCAACACGAGTAAGTACTCTTCCTAGTTCTTACATTTTTTAGCGATTTTGAGCTAAAAGTTGAACAGTTTGGCTTCCTGGTTGACTTTTAGTTCTGACCATATTTGGTCAAGTCAAAGTTCAATTGAAATTTGCAACGTGATCGTAATCATGAAGGTTATAATACCTTCTCCTTCTGATTACCACGTATACTAGTCGAAGTGACGAGTCAAAGTTTCGGTAAAAATGCGCATGATGTGCATTTACGACGAAACTATTTTCGGGTATCAAAACACCAAGTTTGATACCAAATCAGTTAAACAAACTTAGTTAGACATATTTTGACATGTCTACTCGTCACTTCTACTTTAGTGCTTATTTAGGGTCGTAAGTCGAGCGGTCTTGACCACCGCTTTGACTTTCTTATCCGACCCGTTTGGTCGATCTTAGGATCCGAGCAAACACATATTTATGACCATAGTTATATAGGGAATAACCTACTGAGGTTATACCTTATGGTCATGTTGTTTGGTTAGTGTTATGATAAGTTACTTCTATGTTCTTAAAACAAATATGACAAAATGCCCTTTTGCACATAAATCCATTTTAAACACATGTAACGAAAGTTTTGACATATAAACTGATGTTATAACATTTTCAAACATGTTGGGCATTTAAAATTTATCATAGGATATGTTTAACCATCCGATCATGCATTTACGCTAATGACCCGTTAAAGTAGCGTAAACTACCTTAACGAGTTAGAATGGGTCAAAAGCACTTAGGATCCTTTATAAATCAGAATGTTAAGTTTGTTAAACCATATCACATGGGTTTCAAAACTCGTTTGGTTTTTAAGACTTCATTCTATCCGATCACCCGTTTGTAGTCCCGACAAGCTAACATATTCATCTGACACATTAGGACAGGTTTGAGCTTTGTTTATTCCGTTGATCAAGAACACTTTCGCAATCCCGAGTGAATACATAGTTCCCCTCTTTTACATTTTCTAAATGTTTTGGGGTGATTCATATGTGCCTATAATTATTTTCAAGATTTCAAAACAATATACATGGTCTATATATACAAAATGATTTTCAAAGTGAGTACATAGTTCCCCTCTTTTCACATTTTCTAAATGTTTTGCGGTGATTCATATGTGCCTATAATTATTTTCAAGATTTTGAAACAATATACATGGTTTATATATAAAAAAATATTTTCAAAGTGAGTACGTAGTTCCCCTCATTTACGTTTTGCAAATGTTTTGGGGTGACTCATATGTGATAAATCGTTTTCAAGTTTTCAAAACAAAAAAAACAATGTATATGGTTTATATATAAAACAATACGATTTCAATAATGTAAATAACTTGTTGATGCGTTATCAATAACACTAATGACATTCATTAGCTTTGGCCGAGCCGACCAGTAGTATGTTATGGTACCATAGGACTGACAATCTCGTTATCGGACTGTTCACTGGATTTGATGGAAGCTGGGTAATGATAGAAACTGTTTCTGATTAACAAATCATTTGTTGATTAGTTAGTCTAGTTAAAGAGACCCTTTGGTGGTCTACTAAAGATACCCTTTGGTGGTATAGTCAACACAGGTTTGAATGTGTTCATTAAAGAACGATCAAAAGTTTTCACAATTAAAAACACGGACGATTGGTTTGTGACATGGACAATTGGTTTATGACACGGACGATTGATTTATAACATGGAAGAATGATTTATAACACGAACAAATGGTTTATAACATGGACAAACGATTTTGAACAATGTCACGCGATGATTTTCACTTACATATATAAACCATACGAAGTTTTCTTTTGAATCAATCCATTACAAGGTTTTTACAAAAGAAACGTTTTGGTCAAGATTCATGGCTATAAGGTTTTCATAAATCTAACCAACTTGTTTTAGTTGGTTAATTGTATTGCAATATCAAACACTTTTGATACGAGGTTTTCACTTAACGACTCTTGTAGTCGGACGAGGTGCACAAATTTGACACACTCACAAAACCTATGTACTCGCCGGCATTTTTATGCTGACTCTCTTTTCACATATGTTTCAGGAGTCAATGCTTGATAATATGATGCATGCTTCACGTAGGAATGGATGCGGGCCTTAGTGACTTATAACATGAAAGACAATTTATTTATGTGTTGTTACTGTTTATCCCAAGAAAATGTGAATATTTAACTTAATAAAACAAAATTTTAAATTCCATGAGTTGTGAAACAATAGTTCTGTGACATGACTCCCCGATGTTTCTGCCGCGGTTCGTTGTTTTACGCGGTCGGGGTGTTACAGGTAACCTAAATAATCTCAAACGTAACATAATTTTTTTTTCTAGGGGTAACAAAATACAAAAACGTATAAATAAAATTGCACTACGTCGTAAATGTTTAGGGGTGTCGGATGTTACCCCTACTAATATGTTATGTCCACCTTTGTTACGAACTAAGGTAGTATATGGTATGAAGGAATGAGAAGCTGGATAAAATGGACTATTGCGAGGAACGGAAAAATATGTGTTTGATTGGTCAAGGTATTGGAATCACCCATGACATAAGAGATTCCATTCCTTCAAATTCATTCCATCCACCCACTTGTTTTTTTTCATTCCATTCCCTCTCTCATCCTTCATCACCAACACCGTCCACCACCATTACCCGCCACCGTCCCCCACCACCGCCAACCACCGCTGCCGTCACCACCGAGCATTGCTGCCACCCTCCGCCATCGAACATCGGCGCCACCGTCGACCCCCGCCACCCAGCATCGTCGTCGCCACCCACCGGCACCACTGTCGTCGATCACCACCACCAACCACCACTGCCCACTTGCACCACTACCACCCATCTTCGTCGCCACCCTCCGCCAGCACCACCGACCACCGCAAGCCACCATCACCGCCGCTGACCACCTCCACCTCCTGCTATCGTCGGCTACCACCCGCCACCACCACGGAACACCGCCAGCCACCATCACCGCCACTGACCACCGGCAACCCTAACCACCACCACACTCCACTGCCACCCATCGCCACCGACCACCGCCACCCACCGTGCCACTACCAACCGTTTTTGCCGCCATCCACTACCCACCCACCACTAGTACCCATTGCTGATTTTATTCCTTCGTTATTTCATGCCTACCAAATAACACAAGGTAATGATTAATTCTCTTTCCACTTGGTAACCAACCAAGACCATGGAATGGTAATGATCCATTTCATTCCTTTGTCATTCCATTCCCTCGTCTATTCCATTCTTTCAACCTTTCCATTACTCCATACCAAACAAACTACTGTTTAGTATTGGGTAATGAATGGAGGAGGTAATGGAATGGCAAAGAAATGCAACGGATCATTACCATTCCATGGTTATGTCCGGTTACCATGTGGGAATGGAATAAATTAGTACTCTGTGTTATTTGGTAGGTATGAAAAGATGAAGTAATAAAATCAGAAGTAGTGGGTGGTGACGATGGTCATAGTGGGTGGTGGTGGTGGGGGTGGCAGAGGTAGTGGCGGGTGGCACTGGATTGTGGCAGTTGTCAGTGGTCAACGGTGGCAAGGGGCAGCAGCGACGGGTGGTGGTGGTGGCGACTAGGGTGGTCGCGATCGGGACCGGAGGGTGGCGGTGGTGATGGGTGTTAATGGTGGTGGGTGGTAGTGGTTGGTGATGGTGGTGTTGTAGGGTGTGAGAGGGAATGGAATTAAAAAAACAAAAGTTTGAGTTCGGAACGATTCGTTACGAACACTAGATTACGTTTAACTTCGTCGTTTACGTGCGGAATCCATAAAAAAGAAGCGTAATCGTGAAACGTAATCGTAAATATAATCATTTCTTGTTTATTACTAAACAATTGACAACCAAATAGATTTTCAACTCAATCCAAACACTTTCTATACTAAGATCACGAGATCGGATCAGAATCGTGTAGAGCTCTCCTCTTGAACAGACGTCTCACTTTGAACGGAGGTGATTCATGACATTTATAGTTGTAATCTACTTTGGTACGTATGTAGTTCTTTCACCTTCGTGCGTATGTAAAATGTCAGTCTATACCCGTGCGTATGTATAATATCCAATCCATGCAGACTTTTTAGTATATGAAACTCATGCAATTGTCATCCAATATGATGTCATGCATATGTAAGGATATGATGTCCTCAAGTGTTATGATGACATCATACTTGCATGAACCCTCTTTCTTCGTATCGTGTCACTACCGAATCCTATCCTGATCTAACCAAACCTAACGATACCTAGCGCAAACCTCTGTCCGGTATTTTACATACTCAAGACTTGACATTTCATGTACAAATAGATTTCTACTATGGCCATATGAATAGTGCACTAACAATCTCCCCATTGGGCATAGCTAGAAATTTGTGATGTTAAGTCTTGAATTGCCTTGGATAACATCTTCAAGTGAAACCGTAGTCTCCCCCTTGAATGATACCCTGAATCTCTAAGATTTGACTTTAAAGCAACAACCACACATATTCACACACAAACAGTTTCTTAACAGTCTCGTTGGTCCGGCTCACATTCAACATTATTAGGTTTCCATGGAAGATTTTGAAAGAAAATCTTTTTGGATTTTTAATATTCAATGCAGAATTGTAAACATACTGAAATGTAATATTACAGTTTATATTTTTGTGAGAAAACGTGCCAGAGGACCATATCAGTTTACTGAGACATATTAGTTGCACCGTTGATCTAGATGAAACACCCAGTTAAAACAATTCACGTTGATTGTCAATATTGTTTATCCACTCAAACTCAATCTAAAAAAAATCATAATGCTAACTGATACGTTAAGGTACATCAACTTGCACTAAGTTTTTATGGACTCCATGATCTCATCCTATCTCCTCATCATGTAATACACTGACTCAAATAATGCCTTTAAACTTTATCAACTATGATTTGTGTGAAAATAACATAGAATGTTTAAACATTAACTATCGGGTCAATCTTTTGATACACATGTTTAAACAAAATAAGAACTAAAAACAAGGTGAAACAATTTAGATCTTAACCACCAGTTCGATATTCTCATATACGCAGAGGTGATCCAAGATTTAAACGAAACGCCAAATAAAATAAAGTAGAAACGTTCAGGCACTAACATCCAGTTTGATACTTTCGTATACATAGAGGATGTCAAATGCTTAAACAAAATAAAGAAATAAAACAAGTTTAAATCTTTGCAAAATGAAATACACAATCATAGTGATTTTTTCTGTAAGTTGTGAAAGTTCACAAACTGATCGGTTTTTAATTTTGTAGCATTCAGCGATTACCGAGTAGGTACACAGTCACAAAGACAAAACTAAGTGCTATACTTTCAATCGTGTTTCCCACTAGAACTAGGCCTTTTCTATTTAAGTTAGTACCTTTTTCGCAAAACTACTAGTCTAGATGAGCCTACCGACACATCTTTAGTGAGATTGTTTAACCATTTTAAACATTACAATTATTTAGCATGCATTGATAGTCCACTAATGTACTATCATTTCCTCTTTTTGCACAAGTAATCTCATATTCATTTTTCAATGTTTTTGACATTTTGATATTTTCCATTGTTTTTGGCTTTTTGAAAAATTTTATCTATCTGAAATTATTTTGAAATGATGTTTTCAATTTTAAAGTAATTTTTGATAAAGTTTTATCTCCCCATAAAATTGGAAACATCTTTTCGAAATCGAAAATAAAAATATTCCATTTTAACCAAACAATGACTTTTTACGAATGTGAACATGAGACTACCATTTTGTTTGTGTGAAACACCAAACCTTTCATCTCATTTCCATCAATCATCACTTTATCCTCTACATGAACAACCACTATTTTGAAAAAGCGTTTACTTGAAGCTTGGTTATCCTGCACATTCAAATGAACCCCGATTAGTTTTAAATTGGAACCCAATCCATACTAGATTTAGGTTTACCAAATTCATCAACATAAGACATAAACATCTAATCACAATCTCTTATATACTCAAACAATTTAATAAAAAATTTATTTGAAATTTTGAACTTTCTTTGATTTTTTAATTGTTTGATTATCAGTTGTGTTTTTCATTGTTCTCTCTTTTATCCTTAGATTTGTATGTGTATCTGATGAATTCCTTTTACTTGACTGGTCACTATTTCTAGAGTAAAACGATTCTTTAGAACTGTTATCCGGATGCACGCTTGTTGATGCAGATGTCTATAGCCTACGTCTTAGGGTCATGTCGAGTATGTACTAGAGCTTTGATGTTAGATTTTGTGTTTAAAATGTATGTAATAGGCCACTTCACACAAAATGATATCCACCTTGTACGAAGTGGCAAGGCCAACTCGCACGAAGTGCATATTTCTATAAATAGGCGAGTTGTGGTCTTAAGTAGCTAGTTGTTTTGTTGACTATGAAGGCGAAGCCCTGTCCAGTTTGTCTCATTGTAAAATTTTGAACGGTATTAATGAAACTGAGCATTTAAACAGTAATGATCATATTGTCAATTGTTAATCATGAATTTCGCACATATTGACTAGATCTCAAGTTAGGTCATATGCTTATTTGGATGAGCCGATCCTACGTGTTAGGGTCATGTCGAGTATCTAATAGAGCTTCGATGTTCGATTTTGTGTTTAAAATGTATGTACTAGGCCACTTCGCACGAAGAGATATCCACCTCGTACGAAGTGAAGATCACTTCGTGCCAAGTGAACACCTTGTACGAAGTGGTAAGGCCAACTCGCATGAAGTGTGTCTAAAAATAGGTGAGTTGTGGTCTTGAGTAGCTAGCTGTTTTGTTGACTATGAAGGTGAAGCCCTATCCATTTTGTCTCAAAATTGTAAAACATTGAACGCTATTAATAAAACTGAGCATTTAAATAGTAATGATCTTATTGTCATTAGTTAATCATGAATTCCGCACATATTGACTAGATTCCAAGTTAGGTTGATGTTCTAAAAGTAGTCTAATAAAAACAATTAAAATTAACCTAATTCTAGAGTCGAAGTTATACTCTAGACTCCTAAACTCGACTGAAATTCTAACCGGCAAGTGGACCGATCAATTGTAGAAAATCTTAAGTAAGTCCGGATATCGAACCCACGAGACTCTCTAATTACGTTGACGACTCTATCTGGACAAAATTGACACGCTTATTTATATTTTTTTTGGGGGGGGGTGTTTACTAAAAATCCTAAATTTATAATTAAACTAATATTAACTTGATTAAGGCGAATCAAGACGAATGTTTGAATTGGAGGTTTAATTTCAAGGATGATGGAATAGCTACCTAGGTTAGATTTCTTATTACTATTGAATGGGTCTGTTAATTGATTAATAATGTGATAGGGAACCGAGATCTTGAAATAATAAACTCTAAGGAATACCGAACATGTCCCCCGACCCTTGTCGGGAAGACACCTATGATATCCTAAAGGTAGTTGGGTTTACCGGTTTATAAGATTTCCTTTCAGTTATTTAATATTTAATAAAGTGTCTAAATTAGCTAACTATCTCTCAACATGGAGCCTAGACTAACTATGACTCTTCATTTGGTTTAACCGACTCGAATATGGCAAGTAAACTAAAACCAGGTTTTTCTCAAAACCTAACTCTAGGAATTTTTACCTATTTAATTCAGTTAATAAATTATTATTTCTCAATAATTAAATTTAGTATAATGTTAAGATTTAATTATATATTTTACCTGATTGCTTTTATGGTTTATTGGCAAATTTTACCAAACGATTACCCGAACCTGTTAAGACCCGACAATCAACACAAATATATTCTATGGAAGACATCAACTAGATTTATGTAAAACAATCAACTAATCAATAATTAGATCAAAACATGCAAATACACCAAATCAAGTAATCAAAGTCCATTACTTTATTAAATATCCCATTAAAAATTATCAAATCAAAATAAAGATCCAAACTTTCATAATAAAATAATCAAAACCTAGGTAGTATACTAAATTTAGCCAAGTATCATAGTCTTAAACATGATTAAAACAAGGTTAAAAACTGAATTCATCAAGATTAAGAACAAGTAAACTAGAAGTTAAGAAATTCGACAATATAACCGTGATTGCTTTGATCTCTAAGCTTCTTGCTTCAACCTGATGATTCCGAGCAACTTGAACTTCAAACACAAGCTCCAAATCTCTAGAATTATTGCTCTCCAACTCCAAAGTTCATCCAATTATGTTATAATTAGAGTTAAACTCTAATTAATATACTTATCTTTCACCATTCTAATCAATTTACGAACTTTCTAACCAAATAACCCTCTCGCCACCCGCGAGAGGGATTCATCAGCCAGTCGCGCCTCGCGACCGGGTTATAATTCTCCGGATAATTATCACCCTCTCGCTGTCCGTGAGAGGGCTTAGCTAGGGCATCGCGGGTGGCAAGAGGATGGTTTTACCCATTTTTCGATTCGTTTCTTCTCTCGGCTTCCAACTACGATCCGGTTCGGTTTCGTTCACCATTTCAGCTCATTTTCTCGTCATTTCAGCTACTTTCACGAACCAAGACCTGCGATACGTATTTGGATTAAAAGTAGATATATTCTTGTAAAACCGAAACGAATATTAACTAAACTAATACAAATTGTACACGATAAATAGATGTATTATTCAATACATAAAATATCCCTACATTTGCTCTTTTTTCGTCCTCGAAAAAGAATTATGCAAACGAAATCATAGCCAAGTAATTATTCGACTTCAAAAATGGGATTATTTTATTAAGGCTGAAATTTATATTAACTGCGATTACAAGTATTCGTGTCCACTTAAACTCAAAACTCGGTTCAAAATTCTTATCATGTGAATTTAGTTTAAGTTCGGTCAATCTACCTAAGGTCGCACACTAGCAAACACAGTACACCTAATCCCACCTCAAGCTTATGGAACAAAAGGAATGAATCATTTGACCCATTTCGTAACCATTTTATACCAAAATCAAAAGAATTAAAAACCAAGTAAATTTTTTCTTTCTCTTTTTTTTTCTTTTCTTTCTTTTGAGCACTTGATTTCTTTTTGCATATCTAACCTAGAGGCTGTCTCAAAAAGAGTCACCATCCCCGAGAGCGACAACGCGGGCTTCGATATTTAAGCAATTTTTCAACTTATCCTAGAGGGATTCTCGATCAGAGTCACCATCCCTAAGGGAGATTCCATAGGCCTCGTCTACTTTTTCAATCAAGCTCATTTTTTCTATATTTTTCTTCTATTTACATGATAAAAAATTCTAAAGATTTTAGCTTATAACGGCATTCCTTATACTATTTTTGGCAGTTTCGGCTTCCCATTTTTCCTAGATGAGTACCCACTAGTAGATCGACATTAAGGTATATTAATCTCAGAGAACCTAAGAACCGAATCAAGCCTACTCACATATCCCGGGTTAGACACAACCCCAACCTTTTATTACTCATATTATCATTATTTGAAACCGAATAAAAGCTCAACTTTTCTATCATTTTCTATTTATATTTTTTTGCAAACTCCTTCTTCAAAAGACATTTTCTAATTTTTTAATTAATTTTTTAAAACAAATTAAAACTAATCTACGACTCAACTACCCCATCCCCACACTTAAATTTTGCATTGTCCCTAATGAAAGGATGAGAAGACTCACTACTAAACAATAAATAAAACTGGAAAAAAATAAATAAAATACAAACTATACAAGTGAAACGACTTAGCTGATATGCAAGATTGTCAATGTGCCAGTTAATTCCACCCATGCCCTCCAATCCGAACACACTCAGCAAACTACTCTCAACTCTCACACGTGAATGGAAGCGGCATACAAACATCAACCTACCAACCAACATAAACAACTTCCAAACATAAAGTAATAAATAAATAAATTGTTCCAAGAAGTTTACCAAAACCATACCTCGAACCAACCCAAAATCCCAAATGTAAAGTGTTTAACAATACAGACCAACAGAAGGATGAAAACAACAAAAACAAAAATATAAATCATTAAAGAAGCAATGCTGCTGACTAGTCATCCTCCTCTGATTCCTCTGACTGCTCGAACACCTGGTATGGTTGTACATCTTCCATACCACTTGATTGACCCGGACCCGGCTGCCCTCTATGCTGGAAGTAAGATGGAACCCCCATGTGCAGGTTCTCCATCAAGTATCTCATCCCATTTTCCAACCTGCGCTGGCCTTCCTCGTGTATCCTCCTGCACTCCATAAACACCTGGCGAACCCCACCGAACTGCTCGTCCACATAACCTCTCAAGTCTCCAAAACTAGTCCCCATCCTGTCGTATAATGAATCAAACGTGAGTGGGTCAGGACGGGGCTGTCGAAGAGGGTACTGCCTGTCCGACAGCTCTTGGCGGGTCATCGGTCACTGATATCGTGTAGGAACGCCGGATTGCATAGATGACGCAGCCCCGAAACCCGGAGGAGGCTGAACCTGAGGACCGTGTCTGATAGCCTCCCAACTGACAGGCTCGTGCGAAGTCAAAATCCCGGCAGCCTAAAGATCACGTACACCCATGAAGCACGGGGATGGGCCCTCTCTCATCCTATCTTGTGGTTATCGATCGAACACCCCGAGACTCTCTGCTAACCATGTAATCAGGGGCCCACAATATATACCCTAGCCCCCGGGCCTCCCCTCCATAAACGCTTCATAGACAATGCGAAAATAGTAGCCAAGTTCGCTGGTCTCCTCTCAACCATGTAATCAGGGGCCCACAATATACCCTAGCCCCCGGTACTTGCTGGGTCTAGCCTAACTTGCACCATAGGTGGAGCCTCCATCTCTATCTCCTCATCTACCTCCTCATCCTGATCCTTTAATTCTACCCCCTCTCTAACCTCTTCTTTTAGACTCTTACCGCTACGTGTGGTTATCGCTTTTGCATGTTGGTTCCCCGGGTTACGTTGAGTGTTACCCAAGAACTGACCGTGTGGCTGCTCTTGCAGTTGCTTAGCGATACTACCTACTGATCTCTGAAGATCTAAGAGTGCGGATTGCTAATTTTTGAAGAGAAGATCATGTTCCGCTAAAGTTTTCTGAATAGCCTGATCCTTAACCACTAAATGACACAGAAGTTCCTTTATCCTATCCAAACTACCTCCTGAACCTCCATCCTGTTTTGACCCTCTTGGTTTTAACCCTCACCACTAAACTGACCTGGATGATCTGAAGCTCCACTAGAGTAATGACCCTGCCCCCTGTTTTGATATTGACCTGATTGGAAACAAGGGTGGTTACCAGAAGAATGGAAGTATTATTATTGCTACGCCAGTTGGGTTATTAAATTATTATTATTATTATTATTATTATTATTATATTATTATTATTATTATTATTATTATTATTATTATAGGGGTTAGTTTGGTTTCTACTCGGACCCATAGTGAACTCTACTTGCTCGACAGTGAGCGTAGGACACTCTATCGTATCATGACCTCCTCGACACACCTCACATCTATCTACCTACTTTTTCAACTCTTGAATCTCCTTAGCGACCTCACGCTTAAAGCTATCTACTGCAGCCGCTACCGTAGTTTCCAAGCCAACTTGGTGTAACCCCCGGTTGACCGAAGTGGTACGAGAAACTCTCGAAGAGGTCGTTACACTCAGCAACCGTCTTCTTTCCCATCAAGTGTTCGCCAGCAGAAGTGTCAAATCGGGCTCGGGTTTCAGGGGTGAGACCGTTGTAGAATTTTTCTAAAAGTGGCCAATCAGACAGACGGTGTTGAGAACAATGGGATACTAAGGTTTGGAAACGCTCCCATGCTAAATGATAAGGCTCGTCAGGTTCCATCTAGAACGAATGGATCTATTCACAAAGACGAGATGCTTTTGCGAGTTGAAAATATTTCTTAAGGAAAGCATCTCGTAGGGCGGCCCAAGTAGTAAATGTACCATGGGGTTGAGAGTCAAGCCAGACGACGGCTCGACCTCCAAGAGAAAAAAGGAAATACTTGAAGGAAACAGGCATCATTGCCCGCACCTTCCATGTTAAAGGTGTGCTAGAGGTGGGTAAGGCAGTTAATATGGGCAGGCGCATCCTCGTCATCACGACCGTGAAATTGGCACGAGTTGGTTATAGCGGTCATGAGGTAAGATGGGATTTGCCAGGCTTTGTCATTATTCATAGGGGGAAGAGTGATGGGCGAGTTCGCACCGGTGAAACCGGTGGTTGCTTATTGGTAAACGGTTTGATTATTAGCCATGTGGAAAACAGGTGGTGGACTTGCATTTTATTGAATTATACGGGGAGGTGGGGAGTTATGCGGTGAAGCCTTTGGTGTAAAGTCAAATCTGGTGGTATAAACGGGCGGGAAGAATCGGAAAAACCGGAAGATGAGGAGGAAGAAGTACTAACCTTTTGCACGGGAGAAAGAGACGTGTCCGTTGGCGGCTTCGGCGGAGGTCCTTGCAAACGCGTATGGGGCATCTACTAGAAACGGGAAACCCAGAAAAGACATTTAACAAAAATATTTTAAACTAAAAAATTAAACTAACTAAATTATTTAGACTCCTATGACGCAAACAAAAACGGAAAACACGTATGAAACAATTAAGCCTAAACAAAGTAATCAACGCAATTCAAAAGAGAGTCCCCGACAACAGTCCCAAAAACTTGATGTTCTAAAAGTAGTCTAATAAAAACAATTAAAATTAACCTAATTCTAGACTCAAAGGTGTACTCTAGTCTCCTAAACTCGACTGAACTACAAACCGGCAAGTGGACCGATCAATTGTAGAAAAGCTTAAGTAAGTCCGGATATCGAACCCACGAGTCTCTCTAATTATGTTGATGACTTTATCTAGACAAAATTGACACACTTATTTATATTTAGGGGGGGTTACTAAAAATCCTAAATTTATAATTAAACAAATATTAACTTAATTAATGAAACTGAGCATTTAAACAGTAATGATCATATTATCACTTGTTAATCATGAATTCCGCACATATTGACTAGATCTCAAGTTAGGTCCTATGCTTATTTGGATGAGCCGATCCTACGTCTTAGGGTCATGTCGAGTATCTATAGAGCTTCGATGTTAGATTTTGTCTTTAAAATGTATGTAATAGGCCACTTCTTACAAAGTGATATCCTCGTACGAAGTGAAGATCACTTCGTGCGAAGTGAACACCTCGTACGAAGTGGTAAGGCTAACTCGCACGAAGTGTGTCTAAAAATAGGCGAGTCGTGGTCTTGAGTAGCTAGCTGTTTTGTTGACTATGAAGGGGAATCCCTATCCAGTTTGTCTCAAAATTGTAAAACGTTGAACGCTATTAATAAAACTGAGCGTTTAAATAGTAATGATCTTATTGTCATTAGTTAATCATGAATTCCTCACATATTGACTAGATTTCAAGTTAGGTTGATGTTCTAAAAGTAGTCTAATAAAAACAATTAATATTAACCTAATTCTAGACTAGAAGTTATACTCTAGACTCCTAAGCTCGACTGAACTACTAACCGGCAAGTGGACCGATCAATTGTAGAAAAGCTTAAGTAATTCTGGATAGAACCCACAAGACTCTGTAATTATGTTGACGACTCTATCTAGACAAAATTGACACACTTATTTATATATTTTTTTGGGGGTGGGGTTTACTAAAAATCCTAAATTTATAATTAAACTAATATTAACTTGATTAAGGCGAATCAAGACGAATGTTTGAATTGGATGTTTAATTTCAAGGATGATGGAATTGCTACCTAGGTTAGATTTCTTATTACTATTGAATGGGTCTCTTAATTGATTATAATGTGATAGGGAACCGAGATCTTGAAATACTAAACTCTAAGGAATACCGAACATGTCCCCCGACCCTTCTCGGGAAAACACCTATGATATCCTAAAGGTAGTTGGGTTTACCGGTTTATAAGATTTCCTTTCAGTTATTTAATATTTAAAAAAGTGTCTAAATTAGCTAACTATCTCTCAACAGGGAGCCTAGACTAACTATGACTCTTCATTTGGTTTAACCGACTCGAATATGGCAAGTAAACTAAAACCAGGTTTTTCTCAAAACCTAACTCTAGGAATTTACCTATTTAATTCAGTTAATAAATTATTATTTCTCAATAATTAAATTTAGTATAATGTTAAGATTTAATTATATATTTTACCTGATTGCTTTTATGGTTTCTTGGCAAATTTTACCAAACGATTACCCGAACCTGTTAAGACCCGATAATCAACATAAACCTATTCTATGGAAGACGTCCCACTAGATTTATGTAAAACAATCAACTAATCAATAATTAGATCAAAACATGCAAATACACCAAATCAAGTAATCAAAGTTCATTACTTTATTAAATATCCCATTAAAAATTATCAAATCAAAATAAAGATCCAAACTTTCATAATAAAAAAATCAAAACCTAGGTAGTATACTGAATTTAGCCAAGTATCATAGTCTTAAACATGATTAAAACAAGGTTAAAAACTGAATTCATCACGATGAAGAACAAGTAAACTAGAAGTTAAGAAATTCGGCAATATAACCCGTGATTGCTTTGATCTCTAAGCTTCTCGCTTCAACCTGATGATTCCCAGCAACTTGAACTTCAAACACAAGCTCCAAATCTCTAGAATTATTGCTCTCCAACTCCAAAGTTCATCCAATTATGTTATGATTAGAGTTAAACTATAATTGATATACTTATCTTTCACCATTCTAATCAATTTACGAACTTTTTGACCAAATAACCCTCTCGCCACCCGCGAGAGGGATTCATCAGCCAGTCGCGCCCCGCGATCGGGTTATAATTCTCCGGATAATTATCACCCTCTCGCTGGCCACGAGAGGGCTTAGCTTGAGCGGTTGCAGGTGGCGAAAGGATGGTTTTACCCATTTCTCGATTCGTTTCTTCACTCGGATTCCAACTACGATCCGGTTCGGTTTCATTCACCATTTCAGCTCATTTTCTCGTCTTTTCAGCTACTTTAATGAACCAAGACCTGCGAAACGTATTTGGATTAAAAGTAGATATATTCTTGTATAACCGAAACGAATATTAACTAAACTAATACAAATTGTACACGATATAGTTGTATTATTCAATACATCATAGGTCATATGCTTATTTGGATGAGCTTATCCTATAAGTAGTATCGGAGCCATGGAGGCTTGATTTGAAGACATTTGATGAAGATTCAACCTTTGAAGACTTCTTATTCTACTAATTCTTCTTATTTTCACTTTTGAAACGAACTCATAGACAAAATGAACTGATTTTTTAGTATAACACGTAAAAACCAGTTTAGACAAACCCTTGAAAGAACCATAGTTAAAAACTACTGAAATCATGTCAAAAATTGCAAAAAAACATGAAATTTTAGACACACCTTGAACGAACTGAACAGACACTTCGCATGAAGTGACACTTTGCTGAAATTGTTTCACCACTTCCCATAAATTGATTTCCAGATCGTACGAAGTGATTAAAATTGTTGTCCAGTTCACACGAAGTGTTACTTCCCACAAAACCCACTTCGCACGAATTAATCTTTGTTCATTTTCTTCGCAGAAATGGAAAACGAATTCTTTAACACATTTGCTTCATCCACCATTTCGAACGCAGCCGTCTAAACCTTAAACTTAGATATTAAAATGGGCACTATGGCTAAGCCATCGAAATTGATGTATCTTGAAGATTATAAGGGATGGAATGAAAGATTCACGAAGTGGGTTCAAGAAAATTATCTCGACTGTTGGTACGCGATAGAGGAAGGGTACAAGATTCCAACGAGAGAGAATGTTTTAGAGAAAGGACTAATGCAGTATAATGAACAATAATATCGTTATTTTCTTGTGAAAAGAAGATGATGAATATCTTACAACAGGCGAGTAAAGAAGACATTTTCATGATTTTACAGCATGAAAATTACGCTCAAGGTCAAGTTTCGAGGAAGTGCATAAATGATTAAGAGCAAGCAAGCATTGTTGAAGAGAGAATTCGATATCTTTCATTCATTAAAAGGCAAGTCGATGAAACAGATAATCGAGAGGTATTGTCACATCATAGTCGAAATGAAACGGTTGGGGGTTAACAATGACAACGAAGAGCTGGTAGACAAGTTAGCTGATGCACTACTAGAGGGCGAATGGTCAACCTATCTCATGATTTTAAAGAATAGTCCTGACTACAATAGCACGTTGAGTCTTGCAAAATTTATTGAGAAGCTTGAAGGTCATGAATTAGATTTACAAAAGATGGCAAAATCTAGAAGCGCACATGCACAGCAAGATGTTAATCTATACCTTAAAGGAAATGCTAATGCCAACAACCGAAGCCCGAAGACTCAAACGGCTTTCAGTGCTAACAACTCTTCAAATACTTTGTCAAGCAGTAGTACTAGATTTACGTCATTTCCGAGCTATAATCCGAATACTCCTAGTACTCCACAATCATCCCAGAGCTCTAACAACTACAACAATAGCCAGAACAACCGATGAAATCAAAATCAGAGGGTTCTTCAGTGCAACATAGCTGTGAACCTTGGCAAAGGCACAAGATTTCACTGAAAAATACAGCTAAGCAACATATGGCTCTACTCGCATCTGTCACACCCTCAATTTCAACTTGCAGGGTTTTACCGCGAGGCGTGTGACAAACCAGGATCATAGACACTAGTCATATAGAATGACCTCTATATGATAAAAGATACGTTTTAAAATAAAAACCAGCTGAAGTAATCATAGTGCGGAAAGTAAATGCGGAAGCGTAAATATAATAGGTGTAAAGGAGCGCAACTACGCCATAGCCAAAGATGTTAAATGCATGACTTAATAAAATAGTTTTCCATGGCGTGCACCTATTTTCTTAAACTAGCTTCTTGAGAAACATGTAAGAAACAAGGGTCAACATAAAGAAGAGTGAGTTCACAGGTTTGAATGATGTTTAATAAATTATCCATTTACAAAGTTTCCATTATCCCTAACCCAGAATAATAAGTTGTTCAGTTGATAAATAGTTTCATGTTATAATGTAGGTAGCTAACTTAAGCTATGTCACATAAGAGTTCGAAACCGAAGTTGATTGTTGTTGCCTCTATGTGCAAGGTCTATCACTGGTGGGGCTTGTCGGGCCACATAGTACTACTCAAAATTCCCTTCTATTACACCAATACTAATGGTTCGAGAGTTTGTGAGGACTTTCCGTGATAAGTTGCTACTTAGTGAGGATAACCGTATAACATAAACTACTTTATACAAAATATGCGACGTTATTCTACAATAACGTTAAAGTGTAAGTTTACTGTAAAGCGTACATGTTTTCTCTCTCTGTGTATTTAAAAACCTTAAATATAGGGGCCGTGAACTCACCTTTGGATGCTCGGGTTAAGGAATGGAAAGAAATACACGAGGTGGAACTGGTCAATCACGTCCTAACATGATTACCGTTTAAGAGTTTGTGTGTGTGTTCACGCGGAAACAGGAATCCTACACGTATCTAGCACGTAGCATATTTTAGCATACAATACTAATTATCATGCATGCATCTATCACGACATCGCTTAGTGACAACACAAGTGTCACGAAAGATTTAAAATACTCTTCAATAAAAATTCAGCAATAAAGTGCATTTTCAGACAGTTTTCAGAGTGTTATCCGGAATGGTTCGTGTACAGGAAAATTCCCAAAAATTTGGTGATCAAACTCCTTACGGATTTTCCGTGAAAAAACTTGCGCCAAACAGTAATCAAATTTGTTGTAATCTGACCCTGTTTGCCAAATTGTTTTTTAAAAAATCTACGTTTAACCGATTGACGCGAAACCAACAACAAAATCACTTAATCGAGCAAGGGCATATACAGAAAAATTTTCACATCTAAACAATAAACACATACCAAGTTATGACACGAAAAGTGAGCTACATTTTCCTTGAGAAAATGACAGCTTAGAGCATTTTTGCGATTTAATCCGTTAAAAATACTTAAACCTGTCCAAAAAATATGAAATCACTGCGGTTTGAAAGCTACTTCCGAATACTTGATTTTAGGCTCAGAAGTTTTGATAAGTTTAAGTCCCGAAAAAGACTGCAGAAGTTTACAAAAAATCGTTGAACGAAACATTACTTGTTTTAAATTGTTTTTCATGTATCCTACGAAGGTTCTAAGTGTCGTTATCACAAATCAGTACTCAATAGCATATCAACATTCAACACATTCGACTTTATCGCTGGAGATAACCTATACATGGCCCTATCATCTAGAATTTATAAACAAAAGAACCAAAGGCGTTACCTAGCGAACTATGGAGAGTAAACGTGGTCTTGAGGCCGAAACTAGGAGTTCCTTGGTCTCTTTTTGTCGTTGGCAGAGAGAATGGCAGTTCACAACTTAGGGTTTGTGTTGTAGCAGTTATGTGATAATGACTATGAAGTTACGTAAATAATACAAAGGGCAAGGGTGTGGGCAGTTTGGGGAGGTGGGCCAACGAGGATGAACTAAAGTCAAGGAAGTGGGATGTTGGGATTGGGTATTTGGGCCGATGGGGCTGCCAAAAAAAACGTGAGGGTGGAGATTTAAGGTAGCAAAATTTAAGTATATTATTATTAGTATTATTATAATTATTTAAACAACTAACAACAAGAATAATATAGTTAAACAACTCAATCAATTTATATATGTTAATCAAATTACAGTTCAGGTCTCATAAGTATCAGGTTACGCGAGTTGTGCCATGGTTCAAATGGTTCGGTTTGTTAAATCAAATAAACTAAGTTATAAATACATAACGTAAACGTATAACGAGAACTAAATCACGAAAGATACCTGATTTTCGGGATGTCACATTATCCCCAAGTTAAAAAAATTTCGTCCCGAAAATTGAGTAAGTTAAAGTTGAGTCACTAAGTTAGTGTGTTGATTTAGTTAGTCAATCCATGATTACCCAGATGGTATCATTCCCGCTAGGTGTTCTTGGTAACCCTGTGATAAAATCTATAGCAATTTGATCCCATTTCCACACTGGGATCTCCGGTTGTTGCAGTAACCTTGACGGCTTCTGGCACTTAACTTTAACCTTCGAGCAAGTCAGACACTTGCTCACATAGGTGGCAATTTCCGCCTTCATGTTCGGCCACCAAAAGGTTGTTTTGAGGTCCTCATACATCTTATCCAAACCCGGATGGATAGAGTATCTAGATTTGTGGGCTTCATCCATTATGAGTTCCCTCAAATTCCTGTAGAGGGGAACTTATATGCGATTCATTAAGTATCTTGTGCCATCATATTTCACGCTACATCTTGCGTAAAGACTCAGCTTCTAGGTTTTCCTCCTTCACAGCTTCAATCTACGCATTACGAATCTTCTCAGGTAAATCAGAATGAACGGTAAGTTGTAGTGACTGAACTCGTCTGGGTTTTAGGTGTTCCTTTCAGCTAAGGGCGTCGGCTAGCACATTAGCTTTGCCCAGGTGGTACTAGATAGCACATTCGTAATCATTTAGGAACTCGACCCAGCGACGTTGTTGCATGTTCAACTCATTATGATCAAAAATATGCAGTGATCTGTGTAGATTGTGCCCTTGGTTCCATACAAGTAGTGTCTCCAAATCTTTAGTGCGAAGACTACCACTCCCAATTCCAGACCGTGTGTTGTCTAATTCTTCTTGTGAACCTTCAGCTATCAAGATGTATACACGATAACCTTATTACGTTGCATGAGCACACATCCCAATCCCTGAATGGAAGCGTCACAATATACCACGAAGTCATCTATCCCCTCAGGCATGGACAGGATGGGCGCACTACAAAGCTTCTGCTTCAGCAACTGAAATGTTGCTTCCTGCTTATCACCCCAAATATACTTGGTGCCTTTCTGAGTTAGGGTGGTAAGTGGTTGAGCGATCTTAGAAAATCCTTCGATGAAACGATGGTAGTAGCCTGCTAAACCCAAAAACTGACGAATTTCTGTCGGCATCTTTGGTTCTTCCCAGTTCTTGGTAGCCTCTATCTTGGCTGGATCAAGGTGAATACCCTACTCATTCACTATATCCCCTAGAAACTAAACCTCACGAATCCAGAAATCGCATTTGGAGAACTGGGCATATAGCTTTTCCTATTGAAGTAATTCCAATAGTAGTCGCATATGCTCTTCGTGTTCCTCCTTGCTCTTGGAGTAAATCAGTATGTCATCAATGAACACGATGACAAACTTGTCAAGATACAGTTTACACATGCGTTCATGAGATCCATGAATACTGCGGGTGCATTGGTGAGACCAAATGGCATGACCAAGAACTCGTAATGGCCATACCGAGTATGGAATGCGGTCTTAGAGATGTCCTCCTCCCTGACGCGAAGCTGGTGATAACCTGACCTTAGATCAATCTTGGAGTATTAGCTTGACCCTGAAGCTTGTCAAAAAGGTCGTCTATGCGAGGCAATGGATATCGATTCTTGATAGTAACTTTGTTAAGCTCTCGATAGTCGATACACATGCGATAGGTTCCCTCTTTCTTCTTGACGAATAGTACCGGAGCTCCCCACGGTGATGAGCTGGGACAGATAAAACCTTTATCCAATAACTCATGTAGTTGGGTAGATAGTTCTTGTAGTTCAGATGGTGCTAGACGATAAGGGGCTCTGGCGATTGGAGCCACGTGGTTTGCCAGTTGAATCTCGAATTCAACTTGTCTATGGGGTGGAAGACCGGGTAAGTCTTCAGGAAAGACATCAGGGAAGTCGCGTCTGATTGGAATGTCCTTGACTTTCCTCTCGTTCGTCGACTGTTCGGTGATAAGGGCAAGAATGACTACCAAATTCTTCTTGCGAAGGTATTTCTAAGCTTGCATAAGAGATGATATCCGTGATGACACTGTTTTGATCACCTGAATGGATAGAGTTTCACCACTAGAAAGAGGGATGTGAATAACCTTTTCGCGACAAACTATTTCGGCTCGGTTTGGGACAACCAGTCTATACCGACTACCATGTCAAAACTGGCAAGCGTAGTTGGCATAAGATTTATGTTGAACATGTGACCAATGAGAGAGAGCTGCCACCCTTTGTGAATGTGGGTTACTTCTACTACTTTACCATCGGCTAACTATATTGTGTACTTGGTTTCTGGTGACATAGGGGCAACATCTAACAGTTTCCTAAATGACTCTGATATGAAACTTCTGTCGGCACCGGAATCAAATATCACATTTGCAAAATGATCATTTAACAGAAACTTACCAGTTACAATGTTAGAGTCATCCTTTGCTCCGCCCTTTCCCAAGGTGAAAGCACGTCCTTTAGCTCCACCACTGTTGTTATTGCCACTCTGGTTTTGGCGTCCGCCACTGTTGTTCCCCTTGTTAAGCTGAGAGCAATCTTTCTTGAAATGTGCATCACTACCACACTGGTAGCATGTTCTAGTAACCCCACGTTGCTGGTTCTAGTTCTATGTCGGTTGGATTTCGCCCCGACAATTCTTTGCAGCATGACCATCTTTACCACACCTTTAACAACGGTTACCACCACACTGTCCATAGTGGTGGAGATTGCATTTGCTACACCTTGGTTTGTTTCCTGAATAACTGTTTCGACTATGAGAGTTATTGTTGTTATTGGACGACAGGTTGTTGTAGCCTCGGTTGTTGTTGTTGAACCTTTTCTGAGAACCCTGCTGCGACTAGCCAGAAATTTGCTGTTTGGAAGAACCATCCTCCCATTTTCTTTTGTTGTTAGGGGCAACATCAGATTCACCCCTCTTTGGCAGTTTTCCCTGTTCAACCGCCTTATCTATCAGTTTGTGCGCCAGCTGTACTGCCTGCTGAACCGTTGTCGGGTTGCTAGACATCTCCGTTCCCTGAATCTCAGGGACCAATCCTCCCTGATAGAGTTCTATCTGTTTGTATACAGGTCTAGCAATCTCTGGACATAAAAACACTTGGTCGTAGTGCTTTGAGGAGTACTCTTCAGTTTCTGAACCCCGCACCTTGTGCTTCCATAGATCTTGTTTTAGTTGATGAATACGGTCTGTCGAACAGTACTCTTCCCTGACCAAATTCTTGAAATCATCCCATGCCATTGCATTGGCCGCAACTAGATCCCTGGTTTGCACTTGGCCGTTCCACCAGGTCAGTGCCCTGTCTTCTAGTGTAGAGGCTGCAAACTTCACCCCATTCTCGGGTAAATAGTTACACATTGAAAATACTTATTCAACTTTCTCGATCCACCGAACCAATCCGATGGGTCCTTCCATCCCTATGTATTTGCTTGGCTTGTAGTCTATAAAAGCCTTATAGGGGTTAAACCCTGCGCCTAAGAATAGAATTTGGAAGAGTCATTAGGAAAAAACGTATTAATAAAAACACTAAAGGTACCATTACGTTAGATTTTTCTTAAAGAGTTGGGTAAGTGCTACCTCCGAGATTAAGATTCTGGTTGTTTTGGAGGTGCTGGTTATTCGTTGCGATAGCTCCGTTAACATGCTCCTGAATAAGCGTGGCCAACTCCGCATGAGCCATGGTGATATTTCCATGACCGCCACTGCGAGACATTCTGTTTTGACATACACACAATCATATGAGACAAGGTATCATACAGTCATTGCACAAGTTTCAAAACATGTGATTTAGGATAAGGTAGCTTTCTCAGTACATGAAACATTTTAAAATAAAAACATCTAATTAAAATAAATTGTAAGAGTTGCTACAAATCATTTAAGCAAATATTTAAAATTTAAAACATCTGATTAATCGTCCACGCAAAGCAAAAGAGATAAATAAATAAGCAAGTAGAAAGCGGGTCATTCGTCGACTCCGCTGTCTCCTGCGTCCGAATCTTCATCAGCCGATGCCTCCTCCGGCTCTTCTTCTGGTTCCTCATCAGGTTCTTCCTCGGGTTCTTCTTCAGGTTCTTCCACAGGATCCTCTTTTGGATCCTTTTCCGGGTTCTCCTCCAGCTCGGGCTCAGCTGGAGGTGCTGGTAGTGAGGGTGGTCGTGCCGGATGCTCTAAGTCATAAACTCTCGTAAAGGCTGCCTGCATGTTCATTTGTAGTCCCTCGATTTCGTAGCGATCAATGCCCTGACTAATCCGAAGATTCATGTCCCTCTTATGGTGTCTTTTCGAATCTTTCCTCAACTTGAGAACCTGCCTTTCAAATTTCACGATACATTTTTCCAATTCAATAGTGTAGTTGAGGGTGGTTACTTTGGGATGATTTTCCCCCTCTTGTGCTAGACGTTTCCTTTTTGCTGCTCGCATCTCCACATGAGCGGTGGTGAAGGTGGCACCTCGGGAGTCTTCCATTGTGCCAGTGCGTAATCGTTAGATGAGGAGGAGGGATGACGACATGCCTGTTAAGTTAGTATGATGAGATGCCTATAAAATAAAGCAGTACACTACAAATAATGTCAAGTAGTTGTATTGAGTTGGTGATACTAGTGTCGTGTATGTGGCTATAGTTTAGGTCTACGACAGTTGCAAACCTAATTCTCTATAACAGTGGCTCTGATACCAATCTGTCACACCCTCAATTTCAACTTGCGGAGTTTTACCGCGAGACACATGATAAACCAGGATCATAGAACTAGTCATATAGAATGACCTTTATATGATAAAAGATACGTTTTAAAATAAAAACCAGCTAAGTAATCATAGGGCGAAAAGTAAATGCGGAAGCGTAAAGATAATAGGTGTAAAGGAGCGCCAAAACATACGCCCATAGCCAAAAGATTGTTTAAAATGCATGACTTAATAAAATAGTTTTCCATGGCGTGCACCTATTTTCGGAAACTAGCTTCTTGAGAAAACATGTAAGAAACAAGGGTCAACATAAAGAAGAGTGAGTTCACAGGTTTGAATGATGTTTAATAAATTATCCATTTACAAAGTTTCCATTATCCAAGCCCAGAATAATAAGTTGTTCAGTTGATAAATGGTTTCATGATATAATGTAGGTAGCTAACTTAAGCTATGTCACATAAGAGTTCGAAACCGAAGCTGACTGTTGTTATCATAAATTTTCTAGAGAAAATGACAGCTTAGAGCAATTTTGTGATTTAATCCGTTAAAAATAATTAGACCTGTCCAAAATATGAAATCACTGCGGTTTGAAAGCTACTTCTGAATACTTGATTTTAGGCTCAGAAAACATAGAGTTTCGATAAGTTTAAGTCCCGAAAAAGAGTGCAGAAGTTGGCATATTATCTACAAAAAATCGTTGAACGAAACATTACTTGTTTTCAATTGTTTTTCATGTATCCTACGATGGTTCTAAGTGTCGTTATCACAAATTAGTACTCAATAGCATATCAACATTCAACACATTCGACTTTATCGGTAGAGATAACCCATACATGGCCCTATCATCTGGAATTTATAAACAAAAGAACCAAAGGCGATACCTAGCGAATTATGGCAAGTAGGTGTGGTCTTGAGGCTGAAACTTGGAGTTCCTTGGTCTCTGTTTGTCGTTGGCAACGAGAATGGCAGTTCACAACTTAGGGTTTGTGTTGTAGGAATTATGTGATGATGATTATGAAGTTACGTAAATTATACAAAGGGTAAGGGTGTGGGCGATTTGGGGAGGTGGGCCAACGAGGGTGAACTAAAGTCAAGGAAGTGGGATGTTGTGGTTGGGTATCTGGGCCGATGGGGCTGCCAAAAAAACGTGAGGGCGGAGATGTGTGGTAGAAAAATTGAAGTATATATTATTAATTATTATTATTGTTGTTGTTGTTATTATTATCATTATTATTATTATTACTATTTAAACAACTAACAACAATAATAATATAGTTAAACTACTGAATTAATTTATATATGTTAATCAAATTACGTTTCGGATCTCATGAGTATCAGGTTAAGCGAGTTGTGCCATGGTATCCGGTTACGCAAGTTGTGCCATGGTTCAAATGGTTCAGGTTGGTTAAATCAAATAAACTAAGTTATAAATACATAATGTAAACACATAACGAGAACTAAATCAGGAAAGATACCTGATTTTCTGGGATGTCACAACATCCGTGCTTGAATCTTCTAAGAGCTTGTAGCCGGTAAGATCGGGAATCTTGACATGAAGAAAAAGGATACGATCAAATCGACTCTGAAGAACTTGAATTAATAGACATCAAATGGTGTGTGGCCAGTATAGTTAGTAGAGCTCAGCACTTTATGGAAATATCAGGGCGTAACAGTTTGGGAGACCAGATGGTAAACTGGGATTTGATAAAGCAAATGTGACATGTTTTAAATGCCGAGAAAAGGGTTACTTTAAGCGAGAGTGCTCGAACCGAGAAGCCCAGGGTAATCATAATTCGTTTGCTGATGATTACTACAAAAAAGCCATATATCCCAAGACTTCTCCTCCTCGAAGTACATAAAAGCTTATTGCTATTGAGGATGGTTCGGCTAAAGCTAACAAAGCACTCGTGGTGACCTAAGAGGATGATGGATTTATTTGGAATGATTATATTCCAAAAAGGAGAGTTTGGCATTGCTTGCTGAGATAATAGAAGAACTAGTGTTTGATGAGGTTGTCGAGGAAAGTTCGAATGAAGAATGTGATGTTGTGTTTGATGAAACGCCTGATAATAGTGCTGAAGAGTTTGATGAAGCAATTTATTATGAACGTTGTGCTAAGCAAGATATATTTCACCATGCTTTTAAATCCGTGATTCCTCCTGACGTTTATAATTCTTTTGTAGGTTTCTTTGGAGGTTCAAGCCAATACCAATGCATGCCAAAGACAGGAGAATCCAAGAAGCCAGTTGAAGAAATTATTAATGTCACAAAAGAGATGAACGGTGAAAATTTGAAGGAAATAGCTGAGAAAGCCATGATGGCTGAGTTACAAGAGGTAGTTCATGATGAGAGTCATGAAGTGAAAGAGTCGGTCAATGAGTTGATTAAAGAAGAGATTAAGGTTGTAATAAAAGAAGTTGAGAAACCATGCACAAAATGCTTGGAGCCTCGCAAGGAATGCTAAGAAAAGGATTTAAAATTTAAAGAACTAAAAACAGACTGATAACTTGTCAAGTGACTTAAGAGACACCAAAGTTGCTTATGATAAACTGAGTAAATCAATCAAACAATTTTAAAAAGTCAGTAAGGAGGAGATGGCAATAAAATCAATGCTAAAAGCTACAGTAATGGATAAACAAATAAAATTAATATCCACATAGACACCATTACTAAGCTTAAAACTAAACTTGAAGCCATAAAGATTGAGTCAGAACGAGCCACAAATTGTTGATTACTTACTCAACGTCATCATATATGATTGATCATATTCTTCCAAAACAACTTGAGAAAACGAAACAGGAAGAAAATGATTCTGAAAACAAAACAAAGGTCTGGATTATAAAAAGTGTCCACCCCCAATGTGGAACATTTATGCTAAAAAGTATCTAGATGGGGTGGAAAAGACGCTCAATTTAAAGCTAAAAACAGAACAAAAAGAAGACGAGCTGCTAGAAAACATTGATGTGACTTATGAATGTCAGTCATATTTGTGAAAAATGTTGTCGAAAATGTTTTAGGAATTGAATTTGATAGTACTGATTTTGAAAGTGCTGAGTCAAATTTTGAAAGTGTGAATCAAGCTCTCGTTCTGAAATGAAGAAAGTTTTCATAAGAATTACATTTCAACATTGGAAAACAGTCTAAATGATGATCCTAATGTTGTAGTTTACAAAAATGAATGGATCGGAAAAACTGTATTCAGATGAGGAATTTCCATTTCAGAAATAGAGTTGATAAATTGTTCAAGTTGGTCGACGTTAGTCTTTCTGATCTTGAAAAGCAAAATTCAGCTTATTATTCAAAACCAAAGAAAGTTTATAATAATTACCATGAAAGGGAAGGGATTATCCTAAAAACAAAAGGAATGGTTTGGGTTTAACAAGAAGAAAAATAACAATAGGTTTCGAAAACTAGATTACAAAAAGAAAATTGAACTTGTTTTCGGAACAAGCACTGTCAATGAGAAAGAAAGTCTGACTAAAAAACAATCAAATGATAAATTTTATGTTGAAAAGAAACCCTGTGAACAGGCTTTGGGTTCATCTGATGAAAATGATAACAGGCAATGCTACAAATTCTACAAGGTCGGGTATTGCACGACGATGTGCTCAAAATAACCCAAAACTTGCTTATAGCGTGAAAAAGTCCACAGAAGATATGAAACAAAAAACCCCTAAGTTTGTACCTACACAGATCTTAAAAAGAAATAACAAATCCAACAAAGATGTGAAACTAACAATTTTAAATGCTTCAAATTTTGAAGTTGGTGAATCATCAACTAAAAACGAACAAAAGAATTCAAAATTCTACCCCAAATAGGCATTTTTGAAAACACAAACTTGGGTGGTAAAATCTAAACCATCTTCTGCAGAGTGAAAACAATATCTAAAGGAAGTTAAAACTGAGTCAAAGGTTGGACCGGATGTTAAAGTCAAAGATGAAATTAGTGGACCAAAGTTTGATATCCTAAACCCACCCAAGACCGAGAAGGCTTGGGTTTCGCTGTTTAAAAAACTGCTTAATACATGTGTAGGGGCTCCCGAGGTCAATCATTTCAAAATGGATAATGGATAGTGGAGCTTCTCGACAGATGATAGGAATGCTAGCCTTGCTTTACGATGTGAAATCAATACGTGGAGGCTATGTAGGGTTTGCGGGTACTCAAGGAGGAAGAATAATTAGAGAGGGAACACTCACGAAAGGTGTGGTATCTTTTGATAAAGTCGACTACATCGCCGAATTAGAGAATAACTTGCTAAGCATTTCACAGATTTGCAATAACAAGTTTACAACTCACTTTACGGATAAAGAATGCCTAATTCTGAAGCCAGGATTCAGAATTCCCTAGGAATGGATCCTCATGTGCGTTCCACAAGAAAATGATCTCTATGTCCTTGACATGAGCGTCGCATCCACTACTACAAAATCAGATCAATGTTTTGTATAAAAGGCTACATCAAAAGAATCGATATTGTGGCATCGAAAGTTTGGGCATATACATTTACGGAAGATGAATTATCTGGTGCACAACAATCTGGTGGAGGGTGTGAATCTTAAGAGTTACCACTTGAGTGATGATTGTATCAGCTGTAAAAAGGGTAAGCAACACAAGAAATCTCACCTAAGAAAACTCCTGAACTCTATCAAGCTGCCATTGGAGAGGTTACATATGGATCTGTTTGCGCTAGTAAACGTGAGAAGTATATCTGGTGATCTATATTGCCTTGTTATGACTAATGACTACTCAAGATTTTCATGGGTTCTATTTCTGGAAAGCAAAGACGAGACGTTTGAAAATCTGATGATTCTTTTCAGAAAGTTGGAAAATTTGTACCATCTACTGATAAGAAGGATTCGTAGCGACAATGGTACTGAGTTCAAAAACAAAAGAATGGAAGAGTTTTGCAACGC
The DNA here is from genome assembly GCA_947069175.1 of Scalesia atractyloides. Taxonomy (NCBI): domain Eukaryota; kingdom Viridiplantae; phylum Streptophyta; class Magnoliopsida; order Asterales; family Asteraceae; genus Scalesia; species Scalesia atractyloides. The sequence goes on along the minus strand of CAMTDV010000022.1, from coordinate 41,316,046 downwards.
CAAAGGAATACTTCAAGAATTCAGCGCGCCTTATACTCCACAACAGAATGGAGTCGTTGAATGTAAGAATCGAACTCTTATTGAAACAATACGCACAATTGTGAACGGGGATTGAGCTCCCGAAATGAGTAGTCGATCTGATCTCGCTCAACTAGCAGAGGCGGAATTCATTGCTAGAGAGGTAGACATGACAAACAAGATAGAACTTACTGTTTAAATGCTTCTAATCTATTAATGTCGTTCAAGTTACAGATGCAAGTAAACAAACTGACAGAGCTTCGCCGTATGAAATGACAAATCCGTGCCCAGCTCTAACACAACACTTCCCTATTTATAGGTCGACATGACTCGTACTAAAGTTCGTGCACTAACAAACATCTGTGTTTCGTACGAAATAGTATTTCGTACGAGTGACTCACTCGTACGAAACACACTTTGTTTCGCGCGAATCATAGTGTATCAATACACAAAATTTACATTTTCTCATTTAAACATTAACGTGTAAACTTTATAAACATTACAGATAAATCCTAGACATAGGCAATAGACATTATGCACCAACAAACTCCCCATTGGATGTTGCCGTAGTCTGGATAATCTTCAAAACTTCACTTTGATTTGACTTTAACGCCCAAAAAATCTCTTTAACGGCTTTCGACGTTCCTCAGAAGCAATAGGCGTTTGATCGGTCAGAGGACGTAGCTTCAAAAACTGAAAACTCCTTAACGATGCTACTCTTGAATGTTCAGCGATCCGGGCTTCCTTTTCTTCAGTTTTCTTCAACTCCTTCTTCTCAATCTTTCTCCAGGTTGTCTTCCAGTCCGATCCCGAGTGAATATCATTTGCAAAGCACACATTCACAATCTTTTGAAATTGAAGTGCTTGCTCCTGATCCTTTTCTTCAAAACTAATCTTGCTATAAAATAAACATTCAATGTCTTTCTTCGAACAATTTACTAGCCACATGGGGTCTAGTACTCGAATGCCTCGCCACAACCAAATATTCTTTTGTGTGCTAGGATGGCTTCGGTTAAGTCCTCAGTCATCTTCCACGAATCTTCAGCTGGGTGTACAAATAATAGCCTTACCTGTATTAGAATCGTAATGCCACCACTTGAAGATCGTATAGAAATCTTGCTCCATTTTGATCATCGGCATGTTTTTCAACACCCGTGGTTTCTTCACAATCAACATCATATCTTTTTCTTTTGTCACTGGATCTTCTTTAATAATGCGACGCGAATAATGCGGTTTCCAGTGAACAAAACCATGCTTCGCTTCAAATTTGATCAATCTCCACAACTTTTGATCATGGAACTTCATCTTTGGGTTTATCATCTTTGTTTGCACAAGTTCCTTAATGTCCCAATATGGCAGAGTTTTGATGTCACTTAGATATCGGAAGTATTGAATCCCAAATTCTCTCTTAATAGCATAAACATTCAGCTCTTCAATCCAACCCCAACTCAAAATATCCCCTAAGGAAATATCAGCATCTCTAGTGAAAAACGTCGGGGGTCTCTTAAACTTTTGCTCAGCTGGACTTTCCCTAAACCATTTCTTCTTTTGTTCGATAATCTCAGCTGTAGACATCTTTTCAGGAATAGTTCCTTCTTTAACAGCTTCCGATACTTTCCTTTGTAACATTTCAGAGCTTTCTGCTGTAAATAAATCGATAAACGTTGGTAAATCCTCTGTACCCTGAACGACATCATTTGCATCTTCATCAAAATCACTTTCAACGACAACGTTATCATATACGTTTGCGTCTTCTATTTCTTCAAAAACATAAGCATTTGGTTCGAAAGCATCTATCTCATTCAGTTCGTCTTCAAAATGAAAATCAAACTTTTCTCCACTAATTCCGAGCATTTCAGCTATCTCTTCTTTCGAGTAACTATGCACAAACTCTCCCTCTTCAACATCATGCTCAAGATACAGAATATTGTCTGGAGACTTTTTCAAATCCGGATGTAAATGATCTAACATCATCCGTATAAACCTTGGATACTGCAAAAATCTCTCCTTCTGGATGTTCTGGATCATCTGAGTAAATATAACTTTGGAAAAGTTATTAGGAAGGTTCAGCACTAGTGCAGTAATCATGCACATCTGGTAATTCACCAAATCATAAAAACCACCCTTCCTGTGACCCAAACAGTGAATAATGACATGTGCCAGATATCGAAACGGTGCACTTAGATTACTCTTCTTAAAAGGAGCAGCATTCACAAAACCCGTATAACCCATCTTGTAGAAACAACCTTTCACCATATATTCAGTAAAGCCTGTTGGATCATCGTTGTTATCCTTGAACTCTAACACTTTTTGTATCAACTCTTCAGTGATCTTCACTTGAATATCCACATCGTTAATCCTCACTGCTGATATAATGGCATTGTCGTCAAGACTATACACTGCAGCATTCCAGAAATATTCCACATGTGACAAATATGCCGTATGTCTTTCTGTAATCGCCTTCGTCACTCTAATTCTTGTCGGAAAATCCAAGATACTTTGGTATGCAGCTATCTCTGGGATTTTAGCATCTGTGATACAGCATATGTTATACACTGGAGAAAATCCAGATCTCTTGGCCTGTACAAGAAAATAACAATCAACCGTTAGAAAATTTTTCAAACTTTCAAAAATTCTTCACTGATTCGTACTAAAACCTATGTTTCATATGAAAACACTATATTGATCAAGAGTTTTAAACTTTCAAAGTATCTTTCTTTTGATTCGTACAAAATCCATGTTTCGCACAAAATATCCAGACAAGTTTTGAACATTTTAACATTATTCTCTTTGTTTCGTGCAAAAAATTATGTTTCGTACGAAACCTTCATGTGATCAAACCATTTGAAAGTTGAAGTTCATGTTATTCATACGGTTCACTTGTTTCGCAAAAATTATATTCTTAATCATTTTGCTTTGAAATATTATTTCGTGCGTAACAGTTCACTCGTACCAAATCGTCATCATCCCAAAATTTGTCCAAGTGTCATCCGAACCTAAAACTTGTTGTTTTTAACAAATTGATAGTTGATTTTCAGGTTATTAGAGCCGATATTAACGATTTTGTGGTCAATTTTAAGTTTTACCGGTCCAATTTCCCTAGATCTAAGTTTTAGTCCGAATCGTATGAAATTTTGACATTATAACAATGAGATCATGACGAAATTACCTTGCCCATTGTAAGAGGTGTGCAAATCAACCTCAACAATGTGAATAGCAAGCACAAGAATCAAGAAATGAAGTTTTAGAGGTGAATCGCACAAAATCTCTCTGAGTCGCTCAACAGTGCTCAAAGAACAGAAATCTCATTTCTAAAACCAAAGGGTATTTATACTCGCGCTGTGAATCGTACGAAAACTTGTGAATCGCACCAAATATTAACCCTAGTTTTGTACAAAAACGTCTTAACCGTATGAAACTTGATTTTGTACGAATCAACTCTTAAAACTTTAAACCTTTTCAATTCCAATTTTTATTTTTATTTTTGTATTATTCATTCATTTTATCAAAAAAAAGTATCTGTTTCAAAAATCCACTTGACTCACCAAGTCCAAGTTAATGACCATGGTTATCCAATTTGCCTTCCAAGTCCAAGTTAATGACCTTGGTTGACCATGTTTGACCAAATAGATTTATTTTAACATGTAAAGTTTCAATTTAATGAACTTTCTTGACATTTGAGTAAACTTTGTTGCTAAAAATTAGCTACCAACCCATGATTCCAAGCTTTCCTCAGCAAGATGTTGCTATGAATCTAACCATCAGTGTTTTTATCATCGGTAAACAAAAATAAAACTATCAAGCTAAGAAAACTAAAAATCTTTTTGGGTTTTTAAGAAATTTTTCAAAGAATAACATTTTTGTGAATTTTGTGTTTTCAGAGGATCATTTCAAGCATTCATATAGGTCATCAGTACCGTTAGTCTAAACACACCTTTTAAGATTTTAAACAAATTTACCTAGATTGCCAATATATTTGTCCATTTAAACCTCTTCTCGTTTCTCAATTGTTTCAAGATATGTTAAGGTATTATTAGAAACATGAAATAACTGTGTTTCCCATCTCAGAATATACTCCCGTATCGAGATTTCCAGAATGTCATATTACAGGTGAATATATCGAATTGATATCTGGATATAGGGTGAATGCGAGACCTTGAGAGCTCAGGTTAGTACTACCGTACAGACAAAGAGATGAAGGCTCGTCTTTAGGTTGTGTTCCATTAAGGAATCTTTTGTACTGCAAATGTCATAATTGCTTAAGACATAATCATTTTTCATGCAGCTTTCGGGGAAATAATGCAAAAGTATTATATGAGTTCTAGGCCATTGATCCGCAAAATCAGAAGAAATCGAATAATATCCCAGATATCAATCAAATATAAAGACCTAGTATCGCAGAATCTGGCATTCTCTCAAACGAAATTTCAGAGTACTAAGTCCATATATCCAAGAGATGTTAACCCACAAGTTAATCAGTTTTTGTGTTTTAGGTTTATATCTTGATAACAATCTACTGAACGAGTGAAGTCTATTGGCATATCCATAGTAAGACTTGCTTAATTACTTTAGAAACAATACAATTCTTTAGCATATTGTGACTATCTTTTTTATTTACTATGATCACTCCTTTTTTACACAAAACTCTTTTTGGTTTTTTAAATGTTTTTGTATTTTCCTCAAACATTCTCCCCCTAAAATAAAAAACATACTTTTGGATTTTAAGAAATGATTAGAAAGAATGTACAGAAAACGTTTAACCGATGACAAATTCACATCAAGTCGTCATCATCCTCAAACTCAACCTCAAATATATCCCTTGAGATCATATTTTTTAAACCATTAAGCTTTAACAAATTTTTAAACTTTGTTTTATCAAAAGCTTTGGTATAAAAATCTGCTTTTTGTTCATCAGTGTGGATTTTTCTCAATTCATACCAACTTTTTCTCGTAGCAATCACGGATAAAGTGGTGTCGAATCTCGATAGGTTTAGTACGTGAGTGTTGACATGAGTTTTTGGTGATATCGATCGCAACCTGATTATCTACAAATATAGGCGTATCAAGAAATTGCAAACCGAAATCTCTCATCTATGGCTATATCCAGAGAATCTGAGCACAACAACTGGAAGCCAAAACATATTCAGCCTCACAGGTAGAGAGAGCGACTGCGGTTTGTTTCTTGCATTGCCACGTTACCAGACGGGTTCCGAAGAACTGCCAGCCAACCGTTGTAGATTTTGTATTCAGTTTGCAGCATCCGAAATCAGAATCCGAGTAACCTGCAAGATTAAAATTATCATGTCTAGGGTACCACAAGCCGGTGCTTGAAAAACCCTTCAGATATCTCATTATGCGTTTAACGACAAGCAGGTGTGACTCTTTTGGATTAGACTGATAACGGGAGCACAGGCACGTTGGATACATGATATCTGGTCGAGAAGCAGTGAGACACATCAAGGATCCGATCACGGAACGATATAAAGTTTCATCAACTTTTTCGCCGGTAAGATCTGGACAAATGCCGTGATTTGGAGCTAATGGGGTCAATGCTGGTTTAGCTTCTGTCATATTGAATTTCTCCAATATGTCATGAACATATTTCGTCTGATGAATGAAAATACCATCAGGCAATTGATCAACCTGAAGTCCTAGAAAGAACTTCATCTCCCCCATTACGCTCATTTTGAATTTGCGCTTCATAACTTCTTCAAAGTCTTTACAAAGCTTGCCATTTGTCGATCCAAAGATAATATCATCCACATACGATAATTAGATGTCCATCGACTTCCTTTGTGAAGAGGGTTGAATCTACTGTTCCCCTGATAAAGCCATTGTCCAGAAGATGACTCGATAATGTTTCATACGAAGCTCTCAGGCTTGATGAAGACCATATAAGGCTTTATTCAAGAGATAGACTTTATCTTTGTGCACTGGATCAACGAACCCCGGTGGTTGGCCGACGTAAACCTCCTCTTTCACTTTTCCGTAAAGGAAAGCAGATTTAACATCCAAGTGGTACACCTTGAACCCTTTCCATGAGGCAAAGGCCAAGAATATGCGAATTACTTCAAGACGTGCAACTGGGGCATAGACTTCAGTATAATCTATCCCTTCTTGCTGATGAAAACCTTGAACCACAAGTCGAGCTTTGTTGCGCACGACAACTCCTCTATCATCTCTTTTACACTTGAAGACCCATCTTGTATTAATCTTTTGTGATGATCTGGCAGGTCAACAAGCGTCCAGACTCCAAGTTTCTGGAATTGCAATAACTCTTCTTGCATTGCATTCACCCAACTTTCTTCTTTCAACGCGTCTTTCCAGTTTCCCGGTTCAATCTGAGAAACAAAACAACTGTGAGAAAATCGGACTCGAAGTGGAGCAATACTAGTATAGAAACAGCTTAGATCTTTATTAATCTGATTGCGAGTTTGCACTCCCGATTGTAAGCTGCCTATAATGTTCTCTGACGGATGATATGAAAGTGTCCTAGGCATCACTTCAGTCGGAACATCTACTTGTGATTGCAAATTTGTGAGAATTTCATCGACAACTGGTACAGATGAAGAAGCTTTATTTCTGGCATTAGACTGATCAGCCTGTTGTTTTAGAAAGCTTTCAATCTGTTCAGATCCCTCATCAGAACTGGATCCTCCATCGTCGAAAGTTGGTTCCCGATTAGAGTCATCATCTTCATTTGGCTGGGCAGAAGGTTCAGCAGCATTGACATTTGAAGTAGGAACCGGATTTAGAGCAGAAGAGCTTTGATCAACATCAGACGTGTTAACTGGTAAAGATGTAGAAATCACCAAAGGTCAAGGAACTTGTTCTTGATTAGATAACTGATGTTGTTGAAATAATATAACTAGTTCGTTATCAGTTTGCACATCTAGTAGATCAAACGAATCCCACAATCCATCGTAGTTAAACAGCCACGGATCCCCAGGCTTTTGCGTAGGCGTGGTATATCTTTGACAATCTACGTGCTGTGCTAGAACTACCTGTTCAGACTCGGCAAGAAAACACATTTTTGAGGAGTAGCATAACCAACAAAGAAACCCTCCAAAGATTTGGCTCCAAATTTACCAGCCGGGTCTAAGACGGTACATGGTGATCCAAATAGTTCCAAAAATGCTAAGTTAGGCTTTCGTTGATTCAGTAACTCGAAACATGTCTTTTTGTGAGGCTTAACTGTCAACACACGATTTAGGGTATAACATGCTGATGCTACTGCTTCACTCCAAAACTGATTGGTAATTTCGAATCAGCCAACATTGTTCTAGCCGTTTCTATCAACATGCGATTCTTTCGTTCGGCTACTCCGTTTTGTTGTGGAGTATAGGGGGCGCTGAATTCATGAAGAATCCCCTTTTCATTGAAGAACTCTTGCATCTTCTTGTTCTTTAACTCTGTTCCATTATCACTTCGAATTCTCTTAATGGGCAAACGATATAAATTCTCGAGTTTTCTGAAGAGGATCATAAGAGTTTCAAAAGTTTCATCCTTACTCTCCAAGAAAATACCCATGAAAATCGAGAATAATCATCTGTAGCGACAAGACAGTATAAATCTCCAGAAATGCTTTTGACATTGACTGGTCCAAAGAGATCCATGTGCAGTCTTTCTAGTGGTAGCTTTATTGAATTCAACAGCTTTCTCGGGTGTGATTTCTTATGCTGCTTCCCCTTTTTGCAGCTAAGACAATCATCTGATAGATGAAAACTTTTCAAATTTACACCCTCCACTAAGTCCTTATGCACAAGAAAATTCATCTTTCGAAGATGAATGTGCCCCATTTTTCTATGCCATAGAATTGACTCTTTCTCGGTAGCTTAGGAAGCAAAGCATTGAACTTTCTTTGACGTGGTAGACGCGATGCTCATGTCAAGGACATATAAATCATTTTCTCGCGGAGCTCGCATCAAAATCCATTCTTCTGGAATCTTGTAACCGGGTTTTAGAATTAGACATTCTTTATCATTGAAATGTGTTGTGAACTTCTTGTCACAAATTTCGAGATACTAAGCAGATTGTTCTCAAGTTCGGCGATATAGTTCACTTTATCAAACGATACAACTCCGTTCGAGAGAATCCCTTCTCCGACAATCCTCCCTCCTTGTGTTCCAGCAAATCCAACATATCCTCCTCGAATAGCTCTAACATCATTGAGCAGCGCAAGCATTCCTGTCATGTGACGAGATGCTCCACTATCCATGATCCATTTTGACAATATCGAACGTTGGAGCCCCTGCACACATGATCAACAAAATTCATTTAAACAAAGAGACCCAAGCCTGTTTGGTCTTGGGTGGGTTTGGAATGTCGAACTTTGAACCCACTTTGTTCTTTTCAATCTTTTTAAGCTCAATTTTGTTTGGAACATCAGGTTTGAATTCAACCTTGGATGATTTGATTTTAACACTTTTAGCAACTCATTTATGTGTTTGTGGTTTAGCCTGTTTAAGATAAAATTTTGAATCTTTTTGTTGAACTTTGTGAGATGTTTCACCAATTTCAAATTTAGATTGAGGTTTAATAACTGGTTTAACATTTAACTAGATTTAGTTTTTCTTTTAATAATTTGTGTTGGCATAACCATTGGTGCTTTTTGCTTTTCATCCTTAGTGAACTTTTTCGGAGAAGAAACTGGTTATGAACTTTCTTGTGAACAATATGGTACGATATGTCCAACTTTCTTGCATTTATAGCATGTCATGCTGTCCTTATGGGCAGAGGTATTCAAAACCTGTTTTTGTTTCTCTTTTTCTTTAAGAAAATCATTATTTGATTGAGTTCCGATGATCTCTTTTTCTTTCTCGGTGTTGTCCCAAATACAAAATTAATTTTCTTTGTAAAATTCAGTTTTTGGAATCTGTTGGTTTTATGTTGCTTCTGAAAACCCAACCCTGCACGCTTGTTTTCCGGATAATCTCCATTTTTCCAAAAGTAGGGTTGGTTGTCAGTTTTTGATTTAGAATAGAAAGATGCATCATGCTTATCTAAATCATTATGACTTACCTCCATCAGCTTGAATATTTTATCAACATAACCTCTTTTCACATTCTTGATGGGAAAATCCTCATCCGAAAATAGTTTATCAGATCCTTTCATTTTATAAACTATGACATTGGGATCATCACTTAAACTATTTTCTGATATATCATCAGACTTTTACTTATCAGACTTTTTAGACTCAGCCACTTCAGATTCATTTTTTAACACTTTGTTAACCACATCTTTTACTACTTCAGAATCACATTCACCATCATTTTTAGTGTAAATTACATCGATATCCTCAGGCAGCTGTTCAGTTTTCAATTTCAGATTTAGCGCCTTTTCCACCCCAGATGGATTTTTGCAAGCATAACTGTTCCACATGGGTGGAGGAACTCGGTCATAACTTCCACTATTTGTTTCACCATTTTTAGATTCCTCAGTATATTCAATTTTTGGTAAAATGTGATCTATGATATATGAGCTTGTGGAATAACTAATTAACAGTTTGTTAACTCGTTCGGTTTCAATTCTCATTTTTCAAGCTCACTTTTGAGCTCAGCAATATGTTTAGATGAATATTAATTGCCATTTGTTTATCCATCACTGTTGCTTTGAGCATCATAAGTGTTGCATCATTTTTTTAGTGCTTTATTATATTGTTTAACAGACGCACTCAATTTGTCATAAGCTTCTTTTGTGGATTTGTAATCGCTTAACAAATTGTCTGTTAAACTTTGCAATTCAGCAAATCTTTTGTCTTTTACAAGACACTCACCACATGGTTCATCACACTTTGAACAAGATTTTTCATTCACAGATGACTTGTTTGCCTCATTTCCGTTCGCCATGCACGCTTTAATGATGTCTTCTTTCAGCAATTCCTTTTTCTCATCCACTTTGACAACTTCAACCGGCTTCTTTTGCTCTTCATCTGTTGAATGTTGGGTAGGTGCGAAATATCCAGCAAAAGTTTTTAAAACATCGTTAGGCAAAAGATGTTTGAATGGACCATTCAAAAGCTCCTCTTCCTCTGATGAAGTATAATAATAATAATAATCCTCGTCCTCAGGTCCTTCATCAAAAGATGCCTCCGATTCTTCTTTCGATTCCTCAATAATCTCAGCCACCAATGCCAAACTTTCTCCTTTAGAAATAAACTTGTTCCAATTAAATCCTTCATCTTCTTGTGTAACAACCAAAGCCTTATCTTTAGTTTCAATCGGCACGATTCTTGTTCTTGGTTGTGGTTGGTGATAGATCGCTCTTTTGTAATAATCTTCTGCGAAAGGATTCTGATTCCCTTGAACCTCTCGGTTTGGACATTCTCTTTTAAAGTGACCTTTCTCCCGACACTTGAAACAAGTAACTTTGGATTTATCAAATCCAAGTTTCCCATCCAAACCTCCCAAATTTTCTTTACCAGTGATTTCCATAAATCTCTGTGCTCATTGAACGATCGAAGCCATACACCATTTTATATCAATCAATTCCATTTCAACTGGATCAATTTGATCGCAGTCTTCACGTGTCATCTCAGAATCTCCAATCTTTCCAGCAACAAGACTGTTATATGACTCAAGAACTGAAGCAAGTAGAGACATATGTTGTTTTGCCGTCTTTTCGTCAAAATTTCGCGCGTTCTGAAAGTCAAGAACAATATTGCATTGCAACACTCTTTGACTTGCATTAGATGATGGAGTGACTTGATTATTCTGAGATTAAATTGATCCAAAAGAAGTTTGTTGACTTGATGGTGTATTCGGATCAACTGTTGGGTATGATTGGAAACCACTTGACTGAGTTGGAGGTGTGCTTGGTGAACTATATGCACTGAACGTAGTTTGAATCTTTGGCGCTTGGATTTGAGCAGTAGAACTGTTTTTGAAATAAAGATTAACATCTTGTTGCATTTGAACAGTCTTGTTTTTGGCCATATTTTGCATCTCTAATTCATGACCTTCCAATCTCTCGATAAAGCGAGGCAACAAGAAATTGTTGTATTTAACCCCATTCTTCAAAATGGTTAAGTAAGTCGACCATTCACCTTGTGGCAGAGAATCAGCTAGCTTATCAACAAGCTCTTCATTTGTCTTCACAATTCCCATTCTCTTCATATGAACCACCAGATGATAGTATCGCTCAATTAGCTGCTTAACCGTTTCTCCTTTGATTAATGTGAATACATCAAACTCTTTGCTTAATAATGCCCTTTTGCTTTTGCGGATTTAAGCACTACCTTGAAGTTTGAGTCGAAGAGCATTCCATAAAGATTGCGCATCATCATCATGCTGCAGTAAAACCAAGATGTCTTCTTTGATCGATTGCTGAAGAATGTTCATCATCTTCTTTTCATTGATAAATCTTTCTCATTCAACATCAGAGAATTGGGCAAGGGTCTTTTCAAGCCCATTTTCGCCAACTGGTGCGATGTATTTTCCCTCGATTGCAAACCAGCAAGTAAAATGGTTAGCTTGCACCCAGTTCATAAACCTCTCGCTCCAACTATCAAAGTCTTCCAGATTCATAAGCTTTGGAGGTTTAGTCATCGTTCCCATTTCATTCTCTAAATTGATGTATTGAGCTGCTGCAGTGGTAACAACCGATGTGGCAAACGCATTGTAAAATTCTTCAGACATTTTTCTGTAAAAAGTTAGAACACACTTCTCGAAAACAAACAGATCAGATTAGACAACTTTTTGTGCGGACAAGAAATTTGTACGAAACAAATAACAAAGATTTTGCACGAAGTAGATTTTAGTACGATTCAAATTTTCTAACAAAACTTACGATTTCGTACTAATCGGTTCATTTTTACACGAAACAGGTGTTTTAATTGAGTAAATTTTTGTGCGGATGAATTTAGTACGAATCAAGTTTGAAATTCTGAAAAAATTTTAAGATTTTATGAAATTTTAACTGATCCGTATGAAAATTTTAAAGCTGCTGGTTTGTACCAAAATCAAAACAACTGTATTTCGTGCGGTTCAAACTTCAAACTGATCAAATTTTATCAATTTCAACATGATTTAGTTCAAGTTTATGTCCGAATTATGGTATGGATTGACTAGATTGAAGATTAACTTGAATTACTAAAAACCTAGTCCATTTTGTCCATGAATTCGTCCGAAATTTGTCCAAAATCCAGCAAAACTCAGAAAAATGATGAAGATGAAGATATGTCCAAGTCTGAACAGTAACTACTTGTTGTCTATCTTTAGATCAGATCTCATGGCTCTGATACCACTTGTGAACGGGGATCGAGCTCGCGAAATGTGCAGTCGATCTGATCTCGCTCAACTAGCAGAGGCGGAATTCATTGCTAGAGAGGTAGACATGACAAACAAGATAGAACTTACTGTTTAAATGCTTCTGATCTATTAATAACGTTCAAGTTACAGACGCAAGTAAACAAACTGACAGAGCTTCGCCGTATGAAATGATAAATCCGTGCCCAACTCTAACACAACACTTCCCTATTTATAGGTCGACATGACTCGTACTGAAGTGCGTGCACTAACAAACATCTGTGTTTCGTACGAAATAGTATTTCGTACGAGTGACTCACTCGTACGAAACACACTTATGTTTCGTGCGAATCACAGTGTATCAATTACATTACATTTTCTCATTTAAACATTAACATGTAAACTTTATAAACATTAAAGATAAATCCTAGACATAGGCAATAGACATTATGCACCAACAACAATGCTCGCAGATTTTAAACTACCTGTCAGTTTTTGGAGAGAAGCGGTTGCCTCTGCTTGTTACACGCTTAATCGAATATTAACAGTCAAGGCTCATAAGAAGACATGTTTCGAGTTGTTTAATCAGCGAAAACCAAATTTGGAGTTTTTAGAACTATTTGGATCTCCGTGCACAATCATTGACCTGGATGGTAAATTCAGAGCTAAGTCTCTAGAGGAGTTTTTCGTGGGGTATGCTAGTCCTTTGAGTAGAGTATTTTTACCTAGCATAAACCGGGTTATTCTTGCTCAACATGTTGATTGCCAGAGATACACGTCACCTACACAGAAGCCTGGTGATCATTGGTTGTTTAACTATGAGAGTTTGTGGAATTCTTTCGAACTGTCAGAAGAACCTACTAAAGAGGAGCTTTATTGCTATATCAACAACAATCGTCTGCTCAAGAACAAATTCCGAGACCAATAGTGATTTCACAATCATTTGTTGGCACAAACGATTCTGAAGCAGGTCCGAGCAATACTCAACAAGAACCCGTAGTCGAACCAGATGTAAATAACACAGCACCGTCTTTTGACCAATCCGATAGTTCTGATTCTGATAGTGAGCCAACATATGATAATGGAGGATCTAGTTCCGATGAAGGCTCAGAGCATATTACAAGTTTACTTAATCAATCTGTGGATCCTAGCAATCAGAATGAAGCTTCAACGAGTAATCAGGTTGTTGAACAAAGCATTACGAATCTGGAGAATGAAGTGAGTGTTTCTAACTAGGTATGCCGAGGATGTTGTCATACCACCCTTCAGACAACAATATTGGAGAGTTGCATGATGGAGTAAAAATGAGAAATCAGATCAATAAGGATCTAAGTTTTTTTATACTAAAATTGCACCTATTCAAGAAAAATTCTTATATAGTTGTTTTATTTCACAGTTGAGCCTAAAACGCCCAAAGAAGTGCTTACTGAAGAAATCTGGGTAAAGGGAATGCATGAAGAGCTGCAACAATTTGAGAAACTTGGAGTTTGGAAGCTTGTAGATCTACATGATAATCACAAGTCAATCAATACTAGGTGGGTCTTCAAGTATAAGAGAGACGATAAGTGTTATTGTACGCAATAAAGCTTGACTGGTTGTCCAAGGTTTTCATCCGCAGGAGGGTATTGATTACAAAGAGGTCTACGTTCCTGTCGCCTCGACTAGAAGCCATCCGTATATTCCTGGCTTTTGCGTCATGGAAATGTTTTAAGGTGTACCAGCTTGATGTTAAGTCTGCTTTCCTATACGGTAAGGTGAAAGAGGAAGTGTATGTCGGCCAACCACCTGGGTTTGTCGATCCAGTGCATAAAGAAAAGGTTTACTTACTAAATAAGACGTTGTATGGCTGCTCCAACCCCTGAGAGACTGGTATAAGACACTTTCTCAGCACTTGTTGAGCAACGGTTTATTAGAGGCATTGTTGATAGCACTTTCTTCACACGGGAAGTGAAGGGACACTTGCTGATCGTACAAATCTATGTAGATGATATCATATTTGGTTCTACGAATGACGAGCTTTGCAAAGAATTTGAAGAGGTCATGAAAAAGAAGTTCAAAATGAGTTCAATGGGAGAAATGAAGTTTTTCTTGGGATTTAGGTCGATCAGTTGCCTGATGGTATCTTAATCCATAAGACAAGTACGTTCATGATGTTTTGGAGAAATTCAACATGTCAAGATCATCACCACTGTCTACTCCCTTGGCACTTAATCATGGCATAGAACCAGATATTTAAGGAGTGAAGATTGATAAGACCTTGTACAGATTGATGATTGGGTCATTAATATACCCCACAGCATCAAGGCCGGATATCATGTATCCAACATGCCTTTGCGCCCGATATCAATTAAATCCATGAGTGTTACACTTGGAGATCGTCAAGCGGATTTTCAGATACTTGAAGGGTTACCCAAGCCCGGCTTGGGGTATCCGCGAAACGATGATTTCAACCTCACTGGATACTCTGACTCTAATTTTGGATGCTACAAATTAATGCTAAATCTACAACGATCGGTTGCCAGTTCTTCGAAACACAATTAGTAACGTGGCAATGCAAGAAGCAAACTACGGTCGCTCTCTCTACTTGCGAAGCATAATACGTTTCAGTTTCCAGTTGTTGTTCCCAAATCTTGTGGATACAACAACAGATAAGATACTATGTGTTGATGTACTTTATGGCCATCATTGTTCGAATAGGCGAGAAAGAGTGTGTATTGAATATTGTATAGGTTAGATACGAACACACGACCCAAGTGCGAACGAGTACTGGCTCGTACGAGTGACATGTGTAACGCTTCGCATTTGTAACTTTCCGTTTTGGCAAGATCGCTTGTGTTTCTATTTTTGGGAAGTCCAAACCTTGTAATCGTATTTCTATTTCCAATTTATTGTAATCTGAGGCTTTGATTGTAATCAAGATTGAACAATTATGCAAATTCCGCAAACTTTATTCGTGTTTAAACTTATGATCATACGTTACTATATTGCTTATTAAATCAACTCGAAACGACTTGTAAATGCTTGTTGAACGTTTATAAATCTTAATACCAAAGTCAAGCAAGACAATTAGTGGCTTAATGCAAATTATTCAAGCTTCCATCATCACATTAATCTTGTCACAAATAGAGTTTAAATAATGCTTGCAAGAAGTCCTTTTTTAGGGTTTTAAAACGATTTTACACACGACCTAAGACCCTTATAAGACCTATACTTGTCACACATATAATATGAAATACCTAAAGTACATGATACATCAATTAATTAATTAAAACAACAAAAAGAAAAAAAAATAACACATCTTGCGGCCGCAAGCTGTGAAAGATTTTTAATCTTTTTTTTTAACCAAAAACCCCACCTAATTGCATAAATGTAACCCTAATCCCTCCTCTATATAAACAAGTGTTCCTCCATCACTTCAACACTTTTACAAGCCTTCACACACCTCAAACAACCCCCAAACTTTAGAAAATTATCTGCAGAAACACAGCAGGTTGCAAGTGAGTTTCGACTCACTTCTCTTCTTCTTCTAGCCTTGTTTTTCCTTTTAACACTCTTGGATAACCTCTAGAAAGGTTCTCACAAGTTTTATTGGGAAAACTAAGGTGAAACCCCATCATTTTGAGGTCTAAATGTGTGCAAACTTTCTGCCCAAATTTTATTCTTTTAACTTCAAGATTTTCAATGTTTTCTTCTTGTTTTCTTCCTAAACATTGTTGCTAAGCCCTATGGATGTTACCATAGGTTTTCCATGGAAAACCAAGGTGGAATCACACCATTTTTTGGGCCAAACTTTCTGTTTTGGAAGTTAACTTATAAAACTTTTTCGAACTTGTTTTTAACGTAACAACTCTATGCTACTTATGCCTCTAACCAAGCTTATGGTTAGTATGTTAAGCTAGACTTGTTCATACACAATCAAGAGGCATAACATGCCTCTAAACTTGTGGTTTTTTTCTAGGGTTTCAAACCCACAAGTGTTGAGCCATCCAAGCTTACAAGCCTGTGTTGGTGTAGGTGTGATTACATGAAGGCCTTGGCCATTCAACTTTTCAATCCACCCCTCACTTGATGATTTCTATAATTCTTGACCATCCAGATTGTCCTTGTGACAATCTTGTGTATTGATGAATCTTACGAAAGAGGTTTAGGATGGTTATCCTCCTACCTCCATGCATGACTTATATGACTTACATGATATCTATGAAATACATGAACTCTATGATTAATTATATTATATGTAAACTATATATGTAAATACTTAATATAACCGAACCTTTGACAATGCCCATATGGTTATTTGTCCTAATATTAGGTTATTATATCTTAGACCTAACCATCGTTACGATTCTATTGGGCATGACCCATAAAAACACAAACACCCTTCGGGGCTTGTAGTGTCAAAAACGAGCGTTAACGTCTAGATAAATACTTTGTCTATATATACTTTGTGCATACTTTAAATTCCTAAAATTGATAAACTCCATCGTAAATCTAAAACTCACAGACCTACGTTTCATTGTGTAGGATAACTTGGTGTTCATCCCCCTAAATCAACCTAAACGCTTTCACGAATTTACTTTGCAAAACCGTGAGTACACTCAAACCCTTTTTTTGTTTTACACTTTTTGGGTGCAATATGTTAACTTATCAAACTAAACTAAATCACACTTTTATTCTATGAGATCACACAAACAATCATCAAACATGCTTTGTTATGTGCTACTTGACTTGTTACTTGGTCTATTCTTATGTGATCTAAATGTCATTAACTTCGATCAAGCCTCCCTTAACATGTATATCGCTATAGGAGTAACGCACAGCCCGTATTCTTTGGTCAATGTTAAGTTTTAATCTATTATGTGGTGCACTAGAGGATTGACTTGTAGTTCACATGCCTTGTTTACATTTATCTCATATGCTAGCTATTCATGTGGATTTGTTTAAACGGTTTTTAATATTTATGCTATGATATCAAACTTGTGTACTCGCCAATACTTTGTTATTGAACTATACTTTTTAACATGTTGCAGGTTGATGAAGTGGTATGATGAAACTTAGTAGGATCGGCTTAGAAACACGCGTAGAATGCTAAGATGATTATTATGTTTTGTTAAAACTTATTTTGTTATTGTTACTTTGTATTTCGATTATGTTGTAATTGACGCTTTGAAATGAAATGAGTTGTTTAATTAAATATTGTCACAAATAGTGTTATGATGCTTCAAGCAATCTAGTTCGTCTCACTCTGATGTTTCGGCCATCGGTTGGGGTGTGACAACATGTGCCTCGTACGAGTGACAGTGTGCCTCGTACGACTGACTTTGTTACTCGTACGAGTGATAACATCTCACTCGTATGAATGACCCTTCGTACGAGTGACAACATGCTTGCTTCGCACGAGCTTTCATGTCTATAAATAGGTGTTGTGTGTTCATTGTTTGGAAGTTTTGGAAGTTCCCTTAGGGGAAACGTTGGCGGATTTTCTTCAGGAACTCCGCCAGCCAGTCAAGATGTATACTCTTTCGGTATGAATGAATAAAATGAAAAGCTTCTGCTGATTCTGTTCCTACTTGTTATATCGTTCTGCCAAATTTGTACTATCCCCAAAACCTCTGTCTAGAACCGCCGCCCACGGGACCACACTATGGCTTGAAGTTTCTTGATACGCCTTTATATGTAGATAACAAGGCGGCCATTGATATAACTAAAAACCTGGTTCAACACTCTAAAACTAAACATATTGAAATTCGAAACCACTTTATCTGTGATTGCCACAAGAAAAAGTTGGCTAGAATTGAAAAGATCCACACTGATGAACAAAAGGTAGATTTTTACACCAAGGCTTTTAATAAAACTACATTCATACTTCTTTTAAAACATAATGGGTTGGAAAATTTGACATCTAGGGGGATTATAGAGGATTTTAATTTGAGGGGGCAACGAGTTGACGTGATCCTCATCGGTTTAGGCATTTTTAGTGTTTAGACTTTGTTTCTTTAAAAACAAAAATCCAAAAATATGTTTTTTATTTTAGGGGGAGAAAAGTTGTGAAAAATACAAAAAACATATAGAAATTTTAAAAATGTACAAAAACATGAAAAAGACAAAAAGAGTTTTCATGTAAAAAGAGGAATGATAGTATATCAGTAGACTATCACTGTATGCAAAGAAATGTGGTGTCAAAATGTTTAAACAAGTCTCACTGATGATGTGCCAGTAGGCTTTGCACATTCAGTAAATTGTTTCTGAGATATAAATATAAAGAAAAACTTCTTAATTAGTGATTTAACATCTCTCGGATATATGGTTTTAGCACACCGAAATTTCGTTTGAGAGATTGTCGGATTCTGAGATACTAGGTCTTTAAAGATAATTGATATCTGGGGTATTATACAAGTTCATCTGATTTTGCATCAGCAATGGCCTAGAACTTGTAGAATATTTTTGCTTTTAAAACCGAAAATTGCACATAATTGAAAGTATTGAAAGATCTAACAATTGCAGTCTAAAGATTCCAAATTGAAACTCACTTTTAAGTCAAGCCATCATCTCTTTGTCTATACAATGGTACTAACCTGAGCTCTCAAGGTCTCGCATCACCCAGATATAGATATGAGTTAGATATATTCACCTGTAAGATGAAATCCATGGAATCTTGATATGGGAGTATATTCTGAGGTGGGAAAAACAATTAAGTAAAGTTCCTAAAATTACCTAACATATTTTGGAACAATTGAGAAATGTGTAGAGGTTTAAGTTGATCAGTATACTGACAATCTAAGTGAATCTGTTTAGAACCTAAAGTCTAATCAAGATCAACGGTACTTGTGATATGTCTAAAAAAAAGATATGATCCTCTATAACAAACTCACAAAAATATGTGTCACACCCCGAAATTTACAACCAAACACCGGTGGGCCCGGGTGGGGAATATCGTGACGTAAGTTGATCTCATCATAGTCAATTAAACACAGCACAACGGAAGTCTTGGTTTTTAAATTACTATTACAAACCAAATATTCAAAGTACGAAAAATAATATATAGACGGCTTGTAACAAAAGATCCACAGACGGATCATAAAATGTACAAAAAGTGTATAACAGACTTTGGGCAGATCTAAGGATTTGCAAGATTCTCTTATATCACTACCGAGCAGCTTCTAGCCTATTTCGTATTGTACCTGCAAGCTTAGTCTTTTGAAAATACGTCAGCTTTTGCTGTAAATACACCCAACTGACTCATTTTGAAAACATTTTGAAAATGGATTTAAGTGCACAGGGCACGAAAAATCTTTTATAACTTGGGAAAGTCAGCCTTCTATCCTTGTTAACAGATTGACATGTTTGTCCATACATATGGGGCCTACTACAGAGACCGAGACATGATTAACGTACACACCACTTATGAACCCACGAAGGAGTTATCCCCAACTAGCGGGTAAAAATAATTTAGCATGAGCATCTGTCAGGTGTATGCCTACACCCCGCGCTTTGGTCGTGGCCATTAACTATGTAATGAGCCGAGATATCCAGGACACGGTCGTTAACCCCTAATGTTTAAGTTATCAAACAGAACTGACTAAAACGGAATATGCGGATTTACTAGCCATAGTCCGGCATTCGATTGATCCCAATTCCGACCAAGCGGTAATAATTTACCGTAACCCAAGCGCGTATAGGGAAAATAAGTCGAGAGTATTTACCTTAGCTAGTCTTGATTAAAAATGCAAGATCTAATATCTCAGCCATATCCAAAATGAAATAAGTGCAGATAGCATTTAACAGAAGGCTCTAGTCTGGATTATGGCATAAGCTAACCAATTAAATGCTAACGGTCTTAATTTAAGTCATAGAGTTAGACCGACTAGCGTACAGGATCAATAACGGTATAATACGCTAGATTAAGCGATGATCGGATAGAATCTAGCTTAAACCCAACAAGTACTTTGACTTGTATAATATAGGTAAACCATAAGCATTCTGGATTTTGAGGCTAAAATGATAAGGTTAAACCCGTTTCGGTTAATTTCCGTAAACTAGTTGCGTATACTTAACCATGTGCATATAAGCGATATCGGGTAATCAGATAAGTCGTGGATAAGTTCTATATTCCATTATTTATTAAATAAGTTGTAATATCAGTAAAATATCAACTTACATGCCCGTTAAGGTTTTAAAATGAAATTATGCCTCATAAGGGCGTTTTGGTAATTATTTACCGTATAAAAAGGATCTTGAATGTATTATAATGTTATAATCATAAATATTCTGGAAAAATAATTTATTTATGATATAACATTAGTAAGATAATGATCATATGTGTAATTTATCATTTATGACCAAACTATGCACCGAATGGGCATTTTGGTCATTTACACATAGTTTTATAATTTATTTGGGATTCTGAGTTTACATCATGTACCCACTGTAAAAATATTTTAAATAAGTTTTAAAAATTAGTAGGTAACAAGTCTTGGTTGATTAATATGGTTTAAAACATACTATACGCGAAACGCGTTTATTCGTAAAATGACGATTTGTACGAAGTTTAGTAAAAACCAATGTTGAGATCAGGTTTAATTATTTTAGATATGTTATTTAATATAACATATCAGTAGTAAAAGATTTGATATGAAAAGGTATGATCAAAACTATTTTATGAGACACAAGGGCTTTATCGTCATTTATCGACATAACACAAGAACTTGTACGTAAACTTAGTATACAATCAGACTTGACATCCCAATTAATCCTACTTATGATATTACATTAGTAGTAGTTCATTTTCAAGTGCGTTATCATTTAAAACCTTCTTTTATGAAAAAGGGGCATTTTAGTCAAAATGGCATAATAGTGGAACTTGTGCATAAACTCATATTCTGATTATGATCATGTAATATAACCTCAGAGGGTTATGCTACATTATATTACAATTATAATGCAACCTTAGATCAGTCGCTAACTAATCTAAATCGGGTCAGAATCGAAAGTCAAAGTAGAAGTTAAACTTTGCGACTTTCGGTTGTGAACCGACCCTAGAACTGAAATTCACGACTTGAACATGTTCTCACATGTTATAATAATTATTACCAACTTGTTTAAGTGTTAAACATGTTTCATAACATATATAAACTTAGATTATAATAATTCCGAAAACTAGCCTGTTTGATTTTTTAATAATAAAACTTTGACCCGTCAATTGGTCTAACAAACATGATCTTTAGGAGGCGCCTTTAATAGGGATTAACACCGACCTTATTACGATCACTTAGCCATGTTCGTTATGAACAATGGCTGGACCATAATGGTCTTAACCGAAAGTCAAGGCATTTTCCGTAAAACGTTTGACTTTTGGCTATAAAAGCCTATAAACGAAAATGCAAAAGAAAGGAACACATACAAGTGATTCCTAGGATGAAATAGAACTAAGTTGGATGCTACTTTTAGTTAGGAACTTCCAGAGGAGGGAGATAGAGTGATAAATGAGAAAGGTGCAAGTTCAAATGGTGAACTAATGCACCTATTATAGTTGGGGAGCTTGAAGGAGGTGATGCCAGGTTGTAGGAGTGTTAGAGGGAGCTTATAAGTGTCCTAAAATGTGGCATAGCAGTTTGGAAGTCCATGGTTTCGAATCAAATGGTTTTTGGCAACATGTGTGGAGGCCAAGCAAATTTTCTTCAGATACAGTCCCCTCGCGCCCCGTGAGAGACCAGGCCTGTGTCTCTTGCGGCCCGCAAGCGCCTCCTGGGAACTTCAAAACTTGCTACATTTAGCCCCTCAACTTATTAAACCTCTTCAATACCTTTATAAGCATAATTAGCCCTCCGTAGCCAACTTTTGGCGTACCCGGGAGTATGCCCGGATATTGTCAAGCTCTCGGTTCGTTAAAAGGTCACTCAGAGGTATAATTTAACATGTTGACACTTTTAACCCCTCCATTGTCCAACTTTTACATAATTACAGAATTAGTCCCTCTTGTCCAACCAGTGGCTCCTATGAGAGTTAGGACTTCATAAAGGATCACTCAGAGGCTCAGTATAAGCATGTTGACTCTGACGGTCACTCAGAGCTAAGCATGTTGACACTAATGGTCACTCAGAGGTTTGGTTTAAGCATGTTGACACTAATAGTCACTCAGAGGCTTGGTTTAAGCATGTTGACACTAATGGTCACTCAGAGGCTTGGTTTAAGCATGTTGACACTAATGGTCACTCAGAGGCTTAGTTTATGAATGTTGACACCAGAGGGTCACTCAGAGGCTTAGTTTGAGCATGTTGACACCTTTAGTCCTTATTAGTCCTTAATGGACTTATATAAAAAATATCTGACACGTGTCACTATATTATTGGACACGATTTTATGAGGTGTTACAATATGTTGTAATATGTTTGTTCATAGTTATTGCATTTCATTTTAGAAAAACCTAAAATGATTTTCAGTGTGTTTTAGTGTAAACTTTGGAAAAATCAAAAAGATTTTATTTCTATCTTAGTTTCGACTGTCGACGATGGAAAGCTGATCTTTAAAGTCTAAAGATGCTGTCTTCTGAGGAAATATAGAGGACAACGGGTTGGGATCTTATCTAAAATAAGAAAATGTTTTGAAACGATCAAAACTTCATTATTTGAAATTTAACATTGCTTGAAAACGTCTGTATGTTCATACAGTGTTCAACCAGGGTCATTAACTTGGACTTGGTCAACTAAGTTGGTTGTTATAACTGATAAAATGCTCAAAAAGCTAAATGTTAAAAATTGCAAACCACTGCACGAAGAGGGATCCAACTCGCACAAAGAGATCACTTCGTACAAAGTGGACCTAGTACTATATATAGAACGTAGATCAGCACGAAGTGTACATTGTCTGTTTGTGGGATTTATAGTTTTTGTGTAAATTAAAATGAAATGCTGCCAAAATTAGCATTTGGGAGGTTGATTCACACAACTCTTACAATGGTGAAGGTATTTGACCGCGAATTGAACGAGAAATCACTATTTTCGGCACCTTGGACATTTGAACGTAGATTTAGGAAAATCTAGCCGACCAAATCTAAAATTGAACATAAAATCATGCTTATCGGCAATAGTAGTGTATATTAGAACCTTCAATTTGATAAAATCATCAAGTTCGAAAAAATTGTTCAAAACCATTGTTGGTATGAAGTCACTTTGCATGAAGTGGAAAATGGTAAAAGTTAAAAATCACTCCGAACGAAGTGGGAATGTTCAAAATGGTTTATATTGTTGCACATTTCATACCAAGTGGAAATTACCACTTCGTACATATACCACTTCGCACTAAGTGTTAGGATATTTTTTCATTAAATTTTTCTAAGTGCTGAGATTTTAAGTGTTTGTTGATTTTTTTTCGCAGGAAAAGAAATTGTTGTTTGATAAGACGCACAATACATGTTGTGTTTAAGATAATACTATTCCCAAGATAGCTCTATTTAAAGAAATACTAGAGTTTATGGGACACTTGTTAGTGGCGAAAGCACTAACTCATCAACATAAGGTCTATAGGTCACATATTGAACGATTTTGGAATTCTGCAGAGTTTGTTGCTGAACCACGTGGAATTCATTCCATGGTCAATATTGAAGATAAAGAATTCGGGGTTAAAATCACAGAAGAGTTAATTAGAAGTGTGTTGGGTTTGAAAGATAAAGACGATGATCCCACGGGCTACCCAGAAAGAATGGTTAAAGGTTGTTTCTATAGAATGGGATATAAGGGTCACGTGAGTTCTCCAAACTTCAAGAAAGTTAATCTCGGAAGGCCGTATAAATTCTTTGTACACTCGACCATTCATGCTTTCAGTCATAGGAAAGGCGGTTATGATGATATTCTCGATTACCAGATGTGTATGGTTGCTACATTGACACCGAAGCTGACACATAACTTCATAAAGTTAATTTTTTATCAGATGGCGTCGAACACTACAAGTGAGAAGTTTCTCCTGTACCCAAGGTTCTTACCGATAATGCTAGATGACTCATTTCCTAACTTAGAAAAAAAGGATGCTAAGCTGAAATTGAATCATATGGATAAAGAGACGATGATTAGGTTGAATCTTTATTTGAAGCAAGATGCTGAGCCTGTTGCAAAGCCAGTGTTTAGAGCGATTAAAGATAAGAATTATGTTGCACCTCCAAAGGCAAGTGGAGAAAAGATACTACTGGGTCTGAGAAGGATGAAGCAGATTGTCTTGAAGATCTAACTTTGAGGATAAGAGTTGGTACGAGAAAGAGGAAAAGAAAAGGAAACGGGCGACTCCAAAGCAAAAGCTTACACAAGCTCGTCAATGCGCAACTGTCCAGACTATGCTTCGTGATGAACAGCCTAAGGAAGAAACACCAATTAATGATCCAGTTTCTTAGAATGTGATTGTTCATAAGGAAGTCTTGTCTACTACATCGGAATCGTGAAGTTAATGTTGAGAAGATTGCAGCGGATGTTGAGAAAGAGACTGTCGAGGGTGATAATGAAGATAGCTCAGATGATAGTATTGATTTGGAAATAGAAGTGGCCAGATAACGTGAAGAACAACGATTACAACATCATACACGTAAAGAAGTTGGAGATGATGATGTGTCGTATGTTCCTTCAGAGACTGAGGAGGTGATTGAGAGGCCAGTCAGGAAAATAAGACGTGCTAAGAGCAAAGCGTCTTATGTGCTAAAAAAGACAACAGGGTCTCCTGCGACAAAGAAAGCATGGCCAAAGTATAAAAGGGCCAGGAAGACACTTGAGATTGAAGTTGTGGTTACTACAGAAAATGTTGAAACTGTTATTCCACCATCACCATTACATATCCAACAACCACCAATTACACCACCATTTCCCACATCACCACATATTCAACAACCACCACAACAACCACCAACATCGCCACAACATATGACACCATCACAACCAGTTTCAACGCCAAAATAGCCAATACCTCAAGTACAACAGAGAACTCCACAAGATGATCAAAGACACCAATCTTTCTCAAATGTTGATTTCAGAGAAACTCCTTATTCTAACTTTGAAGGAGGTTTGGATGGTGATTTCTTCAATGACACAAATTATGGAGTTAGAAAGCAGGATCAAGTTTCTTGAAGATGATCGAAAGAACTTGGAAGCAGTTTTGATAAGTTTTCTGACCAAGAATGAAAGATTGAGAAGGCTGGTTGTTGATTATGAAGCTGAACGAATTCGAGGCGATAAAAAGATGGATATGTTTAAGAAGATCTTATCTAACAAGTTGAGCAAAAACTTTGAAGCTGAATCAGAGTTAATTGAGATTGAAGAGGCTAAACAAAGAGCGGCTGAAAGAGCACACAAAGCCAAAGAGGATGCTGCAGCAGCTGGTAAAGGCAAAGAAAAAACTGATGAAGTTCCTGTTATTGTTCCAGCAGAGCCCGAACCAGATGTTGAAGTTGAAGTTGAAACTGAAGCTGATGTGGTTATTCCAATAGAGCCCGAAAAGATGTTGAGACTGAAACTGAAGCTAAACCGATAAACTATGTAATGATTGGTGAACCAGTTGATGTTTCTAGGATATCAGCAAAGCAAAGGTACTTTGAAAAAAAGAAGTTGGAAGCTGATAAAGAGCTGGAAAAAGAGATTGATGAGTTTGATGAGAATAATGATGTAGATGTTGACGGTGATGGTGAAAAGGACGATGATGATAAGGGTGATGAAGATGACAACACCCAGGTTGAAACATGTGTGAAAGTGGCGGATGCTAAAGTGAATGAATCGTTTGATTATGATACTTGTTTGAGGGATAATGTGAATGAAGAGTGAGAAGCTGATAGACAGGGGGAGACAAAGGACCCTGTACATGATACTGAGCAATCCAGAATCCTCATAGTTGCACCTTTAATAGCTGTTCCGGATGTGAAGAAGGTGAAGATTTTGTATCTAGAGCATGTTGTTGAAAAAGGTGAATTCATACATAATTACACCAAGGAAGAGATTGCCAAAATGTTAGGTGTGGATGAAGAATCTTTGGAATTTGACTTTGAAGATGAATTAAACAAAATCAGTGCGTCAAAGCCTAAAGTTTATGTGTATAAGTATGTAGCTGAAGCTGATAACTATAACAAGGTTTTCGTGCAGGATGATTCTGATGACGAAACCGAAAAATATACTGGTGAAGGTACAAATGACTTCCCAACCTTCCAAGAAATGTTTAATGAAGCTACAGATGAATTGTTGAAGCAAAGAGTTGAAGAGACAGTGAAAGAAGGTTGTGTACCTAAGAGATTATCGAAAGAAGAGATAGCTGAAGCTAAGTAGTCTTAGTTTAGAGAATGGCCCAAAGAAAGAAAGTTCAGACCCCTACTAGCTTTCTTTACTCATGATCAAGATAAATCATTGGGGGATATTCTCAATTGGGGATGGATTGAAGATTTGTATCTATATGTCACCAAGAGGGAATTTGAAGTACAGTATTTTAGATACTTATCTGATATCAAAACGTTACCATTTTGGGATGTAGAAGAATTGGTGCAGTCTAAGATGATCAACTTTTAGATGAAGCTACATGATTAACGATTCTGGATCAAGTACGAAGCTGCTCACGGTTTCAATCACTGGAAAATGCATATACCAAAGAAGAGAATTAAAATTGATCCGGTGACAAAAGAGAAAGATGTGAAGTTGATTGTTAAATGCCCACGCGCCATGAATAATATGCCATTAAAGAAAATTGAACAAGATTTCTATGAATTCTTCAAGTGGTGGCAATGTGATGAAGAAACAGGTGAGGCAGTGATAGAGTTGAAGAATGAAGGTTTATGGCGAATCATACGCATACTAGACCCGACGTGGCTTGTAAACTATTTTGAGAAAGATATACAATGTTTGTTCTTTAACAAGATATGTTATGAAGTTAGAGAAAAATTTCAAGAGATGCAGTATCAGGGAGTGATCAACGTTTGTTATGCTCATGGAATTAATTCTGGAAGAATGTGGCAATCAAAGTGGAGAGAGCTAGAATGTAAAGAATTTATGAAACAGATCAGAAAAGAAGAAATGATTAATGAGGTTACAAAGAAGGCCTCAATCAGAAGGTTTCAATTTATCAAGTGGGCACCGGCTACTGATCAAACACTGATACCATCTGAAGAAATAGAAAGCCAAGGAAAAAAGTTTTTGGATGCTGAATGTTAAAGTTATAAAGTTTTGAAGACTGACTAAGACTGCGGCAATATCCAAGGGGGAGTTTGTTGATGCAGATGTCTATAGCCTACGTCTTAGGGTCATGTCGAGTATGTAATAGCGCTTCGATTTAGATTTTGTGTTTAAAATGTATGTAATAGGCCACTTCGCACGAAGTGATATCCACCTCGTACGAAGTGAAGCTCACTTCGTACGAAGTGAACACCTTATACGAAGTGGCAAGGCCAACTCGCATGAAGTGTGTATGTCTATAAATAGGCGAGTTGTGGTCTTGAGTAGCAAGCTATTTGTTGGCTGTGAAGGCGAAGCCCTGTCAAGTTTGTCTCAGAATTGTAAAACGTTGAACGATATTAATGAACCTGAGCATTTAAACAGTAATGATCATATTGTCACTAGTTAATCATGAATTCCGCACATATTGACTAGATTTCAAGTTAGCTCCTATGCTTATTTAGATGAGCCGATCCTACAACGGTTGTATCCGAGGACAAAATCTTTTCTAAGTACTCTCTAACTTTCTTTTTCTTCTTTCTTAATTTGTCTTTCTGCCCTTGTGATAATTTTATTTTATGTTCTTTGGGCCTTTTTCTGCTTTCTCAGCTTTCTTTTCTTCTTTCTTATTCTTTTTTTTCTTGTGAGATTTATCCAACAATTCTCTCTTCGATCTTATTAGACAATCTCTGGCAATATAACCTTTAATTTCATCACAACGTCAGTTTTTAAGTCGGTTTGTGTATTTTATTTAAACTAATAAACTATGTAGAAAAATTATGAATATTTTATGAGACACGTCAAATAGTCCACGTGGATTTGTGAAATTTTCTTGAGATCTGAATGTTTATAGAAAATCCATGAAAAATCTTACCTCACATAAAGGTCAAAAACATCGTTTTCTGATGACAGTTTACCATTTAATATATATAAAAATATAGGTTGATCTAATTGATAAAATTCCAGTTGGAGTGTCTCATAACTCCTATGGGTATCTATTGTAAAAATTTCAGGTCTTAATCCAAATATTGATCAAGTTATAGTCCTCATCATGGACCCTATTTCCGGATCAGAAAAATCAGCTTTACCCATCAACACTAAAAATTTGCAAAAACATAGTTACAATTCATGAAAAATTAAGAAACTTTTTGTGGATCATATTAACACCTAGTAAATGACAGTATACTCAAGAATGATCTTTTTTGGCATCAGTAGGTGTAGGTTATGATAAAAACAAATTCGGGATTTTCTACAATAATATTTCTACAAGTTCATGCAATATCAATCTTTCAATTTTCATCATGTAATGTACCTAGGGTTCCACATTTGGCAAGTTATGAACCACAAGCACAATTTAGCATCTTTCATGCATTATTTAACATTTATATCATCCATAGAAACTAATGGTGACATACTACAACCTCATGTAAGTCCACAACTCAAGATTCATTAATTAAGTTCATCAAAGTTTCCCGTTTTAGTAAGTCATGAATTATTTTACACCTTTGAGCTTTCATCGCAAAATCGATTCCTAATATCATCATGTACTTCTACCAGCATGAACAGGTCATCAAACATGTTCAAATCATCCTACACAATCATATATATAAATCTGAATCTTCAAAGTGTCCTCTTTGGGAAAGTTTACACAATTCATCAAAATTCAAAACTGATTACTCTAATACATGCACCTAAAATCCTAATGTCATAATCAATCACCAATAAACATCAAACAACTCATATTTGATTCAACTGACTCTTTTTGAAAAGCTAGGGTTTCTACAAGAATCATCAAGAATGCATAAAAAGATGAAATTGATGGATAGAACTTACTAGATTGCGCTTAGATCACTTAGGATATATCAAGATTCCAAAGAATTGCAAGATACAAGCTTCACAATGATGTGTTAGGGTTTGGTTACGAAAGATGTGGGTTTGAGTTTGCAAAAGGGAGAGAGTAAGTGTATGTGTGTGTGTGTTATGACTTGGTTATGGGGTGGTGGGTTGGGTTATTTTTTTAAACAACACTAAGGAAAGTCCATAGGCTCTAAATTGGGCTTTTAAAAAAGCCACAACCCATTTTCTAATAAAGATATTATTTTTACAAGAATTACTAATGCTTATATTTTTCTAGAAATGGCCACACGCTAGAAAAACATGAAACCGAACAACTTACATGTAAAAGTATGCAATACACGTAATTTGTACACATACACGTAGATACCAAAAATCATATAAATTCACATTATATATTCATTTAACTTTCCGGAATTATTATTTCACTTAATCACCAAAGTTCAAGGACAGGTTCGTGTGCGGTATGATAATTCAGTTTACTCACCGATTATCGTTACGTGAGTATTCGTGTACTAACTGACACACTTAACCAACCAATATCAAGTGAAATGCAGTAATGAATGTTTATGATAATGTTAAAGATACCAGAGTTGTGTTAAGGAAGTTAACCTGAAAATTCTCGGTTGTTAGAATGTACTTAGCATCATTGCTGTAAAAGAAACTAAACTTCTTCATGTAAATAAATAATGGCTTATGGTATAAAATCATGTAGTCATAGCCGCATCGCGGCGGGGTCTTCACCTAGTTTTTTAAAGTTTTTCAAAAATAATGAAAGAGTTTATGAATTGATTCGAATCGAGAACCAAAATATACCCTGTGATTATTTCCTAAATTAGTGGTAAAGTATCACAGCCTTGTCATTTTCGTTAACACTAATCGCCCAAACTCCTCTAAATTGGTACTAACATAATTTGTCTTTCATCAACCCATTAAGTCAAACATATCTGAATCAGGTAATCATTTTATTAGTTTGTAACCTTGATAAATAAACTTACCTAACTATTTAAGAATCGATGGCGAATCTATACCAAGATTTCAGCGGTAACATTCAAAAAAATTGTTAAGCTTTCATACAATGTAAAAAAATGTCGTACTTTCATTTAATGTAAACAAATTTTTTTCTCTTGCATATCATTATTAGCAATATTTGGACTTGCATTTGGACCAATATCATCATTTTATGTAGGGTTGTGCAAAGTGCACTTCACTCGCTGTGAAATAACTCGAAAAATGTTTGCTCGATTTTTCGCTCAATGTAAACGAGCCAAACACGAGCAAAGGTCTACTCGGCTTGAATGTTGTTATATGTATATATATATTATTATATATATATATAATTTTATATGAATATATATAATTATTTTTATTACTATTACCTTATTCAATATTTGAATTGTAAATTATTAATAGCCTAACACCAAATCAAGTCACTATATTTCTTTTGGTTTTGACTTCACATGTTCACTGTTGGTTGTTTAAACTTTAATATGTCTTTGTTTTTGAATAAAACAGTTTCATATTTGTATTTTTTGAACTTATATGTATCTTGAGTGAATGATAACCAAGAGACAACGAGTTACATTTTGGGTGAAAGAATTTTGAATGAAACAAGAGTGTGACGTTTAAATATAAAGTCTTTGTATTAAAATTTAATTTTAAATTGAAACTAAGCGAAAGCGAACAAAACCGAGCTATTTGGTTGTAAACCAAGCAAGTTCAAGCAACATTTTCTGCTCGTTTCCTTAAATTCAAACGGAACCGAGTCGCTCAGTTTCAATTTGAGCAGAGTACAAACAGACGCTCGTCGGTTCGACTCGGTTCATGAACAACCCCAATTTTCTAGGACTTTTCTTTTAAACAAATTGCTAATAAGAGTTTATATAAACTGTGATATATCTTCCCAAATAATTGCACATAAACCCTAAAATTACAAGTAATCAACATAACTATGAACAATTCATAAGTAACTTGGTAATTTCCGCCACAATTTTAAGACATCAGCTGAAATGTCATGGTTATTGCCCTAATTTTCATCCCCTGCTCCCAAATTGACCCCCTTTAATGATTCTTCTATGTTTCCTTCCATTTCTTGGAATAATACAGCCCTTCTATATTAAATGCGATCAATGGCCCATCCGTTTCTAGCAATCGACCGTATTAAGAACTCGTCATTGAAATCAGGCACTAAGGGGTTTGGCATTTTCTTTGTTTATATTTTTTAATCTGTATATTTTTTATATATTGGTTGGATTCTGATGATTTTAGTTCTATGGATTTATGTGATCAATTTGGGTGTTCCATAATGGGGTTGGTCATTTGGAGCAGCAAGAGCTAACGTTAATTTCACCCCCAATTTTGCTTTTGTATGTAAGGCTTTATATACAGACCTAAAGCTTATGAAGTTGATTCCAATAATATCAGCCATCAGGTAAATCGGTTTTTTTTTTCAATCTTTGAGTTCTGTTGTTACTGCTGTTTGATTGTCATGGCTAGTTCTTTGTGAACAGCATAAAAGTTTCATTACATTGCTGGATAACCTGGATCATGCATACGATTTTCACTGAAGCTACGATTGAATGGGTGTGCCTTTCGCCTTCTTTTTTCTAGGTTCAGCTTCTTTTATCTCTAGAAAGTAGAAAATATATTAGTACCAAATTGCAGAATCTAGGAATTAGTTTCATTTTGCAATAAGTTTGGTTTAATGTTTAGAAACTGGTAATACACACACACACACACTCACACCCACTTGTGGGCATTATAAGGTGCAAATTTGATTTTTAAAACAGTCATTGAAGACATTTGTGGTCATCAATCACTGACATATTTGGTTCAGACTTGAGGAGATTGCTCATTGTTTCATTGCTTGGTAGGTAGGTCAAATGGTTAGTAGTTTTGTGCAATGGATGAATTTATCAGCTGCGGCAATGCGCATCATGGACTTTGGTAGTGCAATGGATTGTATATTGAATCGTTGATAGGTGTGATATGTGGAGTGATGGTGTTGTAATCTTAAGAGTTGATTATAGGGTCGCCAAATGTCTTTCAAATAGATGGCAGAAGAACACATGCTCTTGGATTCCATTTTATTTTTGTCGTACTGTAACATATTTCGTAGATTATTTTTTTTATCATTCTGCTACAATAGGATCCGTTAGCGACACCTCTTAGGCTGCTGCTATAGACTCACCTCACCTTTTCTGCCTGATTTAGCTTTAATTTGTAATTTTTCTTTATTTATTGAGGAAAAAAGTTCTAAAAATTGTTCGCGCTTGAATAAACCTAACTTAGCCCGCTTCACTTTGTACTAATAGATGATCTGTTTCAACCTAAATGTGTTACCGACACGTGAATTGTACGCTTCAAAGCCTACCCGTGTTGCTCATAGTGTGGGACTACCTGGATAACTCAGCTATAAGCATTGGTGGAGATGGAATTTGATTCTTGAACGTATAGTCAAACATTCAAATTCTATACCACTTTGATAATCTTGTTCACCTTGTGTCCGTATCAAAATCTAGGCCTTTTAGCGTCCGAGCATAAGGGCAATTTGGTCACTTTTGATCATTAAAGCCTAACCCATGTCACTCATAGGAGGAGCCCACTTCAAGTTTGCAGAAACTAAATTACATTATTTTTACTAATTTTAGCAACAATGTTACATTTTATTACTGATATGGTGTGTTATTTGTCACTTTAATATATATATATATATATATATATATATATATATATATATATATATATATGTTATGTGTTGGGGCATCTCATATGATAGTTAATAGTCAGTTTTGATTAAAAAATTTCGAAAACTTTGTTTTTTTAAACCAGTTACAAACTGTAAGTTGATTCGTATTCATTAAATTGTTTCCTTATTCACAGAATTCTTACAAGAAAGCTGTATAGCGACAAGGATAATTCTATTAGGATGGTGTTTCGTTTATGAGAAGATAATTAGCAACAAGACTATGAATGTATAGATTTTTAAATTGTCAATATTGGATAAATTTATATATTATTGTTGTAGGAAGTAATGGAAGAGAAATGTGGTTCAGCAGCCATATGTTTTGTTGCCTTCCTCCCTGACAGTTTGGACTCCCAAGACTGAGGGAATGAACAGGTATCTAGATGCACTACTATCTATTGCAGAAAAATTCAAAAGGAGTCCATACAGGTAGAATACAAACTTTTTATTTGTTTTAAGCTATTAAATCTGGTTATTAGCATGGGAGATAATAAAAGATCTATTGGTTTGATATAACCCGGTAGTTAAAAAAAAACTGAGTTTTGTTTAATCATTTAAAAAATTAAAAGAGTTTTATATCCTGAAATATGGAGTTTCTATATTAACTAGAAAACTTTCATGCATTATCTAAAATAACCAAATTCTTAATAATTTTATAGGGGGATAATATATATTTGGGTTGTGTAGGTGGACGAGAGAGAAATTGATTTTTCATAAAGGTTGGGTTGAGATAGGTTGTGAATGTGGATAGTCTTAGGAGAAGCTCATATCATAAGTGTCATATTTTTACAAAATCTCTATCGACAGTTGCATAAATCAGTGACGGCTAAGGATATGGAGCCTGCATCTAACCCTGGAGCTACAGCAGCAAATTGACCAACAAACCAATTTCCTTATTTGAGCAAGAAGTATATGTACCGTTCTTTAACTTAACTCACTATTTATTTAAAATTGTCAGGTCATTGACTCACTCTTGCTACCTAATGTTTTTTACACGAGCATTATATACAGTGTACACACAAGTTGGCATAGCACACAGTATAAATTATGCAAGCACAATGAAAGCAAGAACCAAACACCATAGAGCTGCTACAACATATTGGTGGGTTTCATGTTGAATTGACTGATCACGAGCCATACATTATTCGTGTCAAACTTTCAATGACATCAAAACATTAACCATGACCTGAACACACTTGAATTGTTACCCAAACACAACCCGTGAAGCTTATTTATCTGGTGAGTCAAATGGGTGACAGATTTTAAACGGTTGGTGGGTTGTAAACAGATTATAAACAAGTTGAACAGGTTAAAGGGCTGGCAAGTTGTTTTTAATGGTAAGGGCAATTTAGTCAATTCACACCCACTTAACTGAGAAAACTAACTGATGTTAGGCCTAGAGACTATCCGAGAACGAATATACAAAAGTTTGGGACTATAGCTGTAATTTTAGAAGTGTAAGGACTATAGGTGAATTTTGGGCAAACCACAGGGACTATCTGGGAACTTTTCTCTTATGATAGAAATGGCACCAGAAGTTTTTGACTGGCCAAACCAACCCAATCTGCCAAACCTGCCCAAAAACGTTTCCCTAAGTTACAAAAAGCCTGCCTGAGGGTGCGTCAGGCGAGGTGTTCATTAACTCTGATCACATGAGGCGACGTGTGTAAATCGGGAATGCCTCTTGTACATGCTCAGATTTCTTGCCTCTTTATGTTGTACCTGGAGGTATATTAAAACCAAGCAACCCACACATAAATTGTAAAGCCTAAGTTTATCTATTTCTAACACGAATGCTGATTTCTTAATTTTATAGATTGATATGCAGTCCATTGTGGCATTATAAGTTATTGCTTAACAGTCCTTTCAGCTTGTTACATAGAAGTCTGTAAAAGAAATGGTAGATGAAGCTCCACGATCTGTTCTTAGCGTCATACATTATTATAAAAAATTGTACCATTCCAAGAATAATCTTATGTTTTGAATGAAATGATATTTGGTGATTTATGCATAAAAGTGACACTCTCAGAAACTTTCGACCCGTTTGAACATTATTTACTGATTAAGATGGGTTTTGAACATTATTTACTCTTGAAGTTGAATCCTCTCTCACACAGGGCTGGAGTATTTAATAAGTTCCGTGGCGACCAATTCTAGTGGGTATGCATCAGTATCACTTTATTTATTTTTTCCATTTGCATAGTGTTAGGTTGTTTATATATATTTTTAAGGTGATTGCAATATACGAAAAAAGTGCACAAGTGAGGCGTGGAACTTAATTCGAAAAGCCTAGGCTCCCATCGTTCTCACACTAGCTAGAACAGAAGTTCAATATATGTTGAATTTGGTTTCAGCTTTGCACACTTGGTACAAAAGAAAAAGGTAGAAAAGTTTAAAGAAGAATATACAAGTATAAAGATAGTAGTGAACTAAAACTCATTTAGAACGGTTGAGAATAGCCTGCCGAAAGTCTAGAATTTCAGTGTGAACTAGTGAAGATTCGGAAAGTTTGAAGGAATGAAGTGAGGTTGTATTTATAGAGGAAAGTTGCTGTCAGATCCACTTTGTGCAAAGTGGCTCTTCGTGCGAAGTGTTCACTTCGTGCGAAGTGAGTGCCCACTTCGTGCAAAGGGTGTCCAGCTTGCACGGGAGAGTTAGGTCGGGATATTTTTTACTCATTTTAACCGATTTTCAATTATGACGTTGTAACGTATGAGTATCGTACGTATAATAAGTATGATGTGAATGTAAGTATATATTTAGATGATTGGTTGCACGTATAACAAGTATAAATAAAGTATGAATTTTCATTATAATCAACATCTCAGATTACAAAGTTGGAAATGGATTACAAACAAGACACGAAAACAAATTTCCATAAATAGAAATATGATTACACTTTCTAAATAAGTAATGTACAAAAGGCGAAGCGTTACAGTCTCCCTACTTATTTACGAGAAAGACTCAATGAAAAGATGTGGATGCTTAGTCTTCATTTCACTCTCGAGTTCTCAAGTAAATTCAGCGCCATGTTTGCCTTCCCATCGAACCTTGACTATTGAAATGCGACTGCGCCTAAGTTGATTGGTTACTCGGTCCATGATTTCGGCCGGTTTTCCACAAAGTGCAAGGACTATTGATTTGAAGATCAACGAGTGGAACTTGAAGTCCTTTTTCAGCTAGGCACTTCTTCAGATTTGAAACGTGCAATGTTGGATGAACATTGTTGAGCTCTTGAGGTAGGTTCAGCCGATACGCTATCTTGTCAATCCTTTCTAGAATCTTGAAAGGACCTACGAAGCGAGTAGCGAGTATGCCTTTCTTACCAAATCGAACCATGCCTTTCCAAGGAGATACCTTGAGAAGTACATGATCACCAACATTGAATTCCAAAAGCTTGCGTCGTTTGTCAGCATAGCTCTTTTGTCGGCTTCTATCTTTGAGTAGGTTATCACGAATTTGCAGGAACTTGTCCGTTGTCTCATGTAGGAGCTCGGGACCGGTGATTTAAGCTTCTCCGATCTCGTGCCAACAAATGGGCGAATGGCACTTGCGGCCATACAATGGTTTAAACGGTGTTATTTGAATACTAGTGTGATAACTGTTATTGTACGAGAATTCTACTAAAGGCATGTGTATATCCTAGTTGCCACCAAAATCGATTACAGAAGAACGAAGCATATCTTCGAGTGTTTGTATAGTACGCTTGGTTTGACCATTGGATTGAGGATGTAAGATGCGTACTAAGAGCTTTCTGAAAAGTTTGCCAGATACGCGAGGTGAAACGACCATTATGGTCGGAAATGATGTCAATGGGGATACCATGGCGACAAATGACTTCATCCGTGTAGATACGAGCCAATTTCTCGACTTTGTAATCTTCACGAATGGGTAGGAAGTGAACGGATTTGGTCAAGTGATCAATGGTTACCCAAATGCTATCATGACCAGATGAAGTACCAGGAAGTTTGGTGATGAAATCCATAGCTATACTCTCCCACTTCCAGACTGAAATTTCTGGTTGTTCGAGTAAGCCAGAGGGACGTTGATGTTCAGCTTTTACCTTGGAACAGGTGAGCCATTTCGACACGTAGGTAGCGACATCTTTCTTCATACCAGGCCACCAATAAGACGTACGAAGGTCTTGATACATCTTGTCAGCACCAGGATGAATAGAGTATCGGGATTCGTGACTTCTCGTATCAAGAAGTCACGAGGTTGTCACGATTTGGAATCCAAATGCGGTCGAGGTAGTAAAGAATACCATCGGATTTAGATACAAGCTGGTTTTTAGTACCACACTTCATCTCATTGTACAAGTCATTCTCATGACGGACGAGTATTGTGCTTCGCGAATTTGGTCTCGAATGTTGCTAAGGATTTGGAAATAACGAATACTTCTCACGTGAGTTTTACGACTAAAAGCGTCGGCCACGACATTCGCCTTACCAGGATGTTAGCGAATTTCAAAGTCGTAGTCGTTGAGCAACTCCACCCATCGACGTTTTCGCATGTTGAGTTCTTTCTGATTAAGGATGTGCTGAAGGCTCTTATGGTCGGTGAAGACCACACACTTAGTACCATAAATGTAGTGTCGCCACATCTTTAACGCAAAAACAAGTGCACCAAGTTCAAGGTCGTGGGTAGTGTAGTTCTTCTCAGGGATCTTGAGTTGTCTTGAAGCGTACGCGATAACCTTGTCTTGTTGCATGAGTACACAACTAAGATCTTTGTTGGATGCATCGCAATACACCACGAAATTATCGTTTCCATCGGGAAGTGCTAGGATATGAGCATTGCAAAGCATGCACTTGAGCGTTTGAGAAAACTCCTATTGTTTAGAACCCCAAACGAAAGGTTTATCTTTTTGAGTCAAGGAGTTGAGAGGAACGACGACTTTCAAAAATTTGGAGATGAATCGGTGGTAATAACCCGCCAATCCGAAGAACGAACGAATTTCAGATGGGGACTTTGGTACAATCCAGTTCTTGACAGCCTCGATTTTGGCAGGATCCACGTGTGTGCACTTCTCATTAACAACGTGTCTGAGAAATTAAACTTTCTTTAGCCAAAGTTCACACTTAGAGAATTTAGCGTATAGTCGTTTGCCACATAGAAGTTCGAGGATCAGGCGCAAATGTCGTTCATGGTCATCCTGGCTTTTGGAGTAAATGACGATATCGTCCATTAAGACGATCACAAAGCGGTCTAAGTATAACTTACACACACAGTTCATCAAATCCATGAACACCGTAGGTGCATTGGTTAACCTAAAAGGCATGACTACGAACTCGTAGTGACCATATCGAGTACGAAAGGCGGTTTTTGGAATATCCTCTTCGAGGACTCGAAGTTGATGGTAGCCAGAACGAAGATCGATTTTCAAAAAGCACGTCGCGCTTTGAAGCTGATCGAAGAGATCATTGATGCGAGGAAGGGGATAACGGTTCTTGAAAGTGAGTTTGTTGAGTTCATGATAATCAATACATATACGAAAAGAACCATCCTTCTTTTTGACAAAAATAATTGGAGCCCCCCAAGGGGAGAGGTACTAGGGCGTATAAAGGCTTTATCAAGTAATTCTTGACGTTGGCTCGATAGCTCTTGCATTTCAGTTGGTGCAAGGTAGTAAGGAGATTTAGCAATAGGTGTAGCTCTAGGAATGAGGTAAATACGAAACTCAACAGAACGAGGAGTAGGAGGTTCAGGTAGATCTTCGGGAAAGATGTCAGGAAGATCGTAAACGACTGGAACATCACTCACGCTTTTTTCCTTTATCCTTCTTTTCCACAACGTAGGCAAGAAAGGCAAAGTACTCCTTGCATAAGTTCTTGTTCGCTTGAGTAACGACATGAGTTTGAGACTTTTAAAAGGTTTCTCACCATAGACATGTAGCGAATAACCAGATGGAAAAGGAATGCGAATGAATTTCTCAGAAGAAATGACTTCAACATGTACCTTACGAAGCCAATCCATGCATATGATGATATCGAAACTACCCAATTGAATGGGTGTGAGGTCAATCAAAAACTTGTGATCGTTGAGATCAAGAGAACAATTAGAAAGAACGAAATCGCTGGTGAATGATTTACTATTAGTGACTTTGACATTGAACGATTTTGGCAACCTAGAACATCTACACTTAAGCATTGGTTCAAATTCAGCGGATACAAAACTTCTATCCACGCTAATATCAAATAAACACGAAGCATAAACATTGTTTACGAGAAACGTAGCGTTGATAACATCATTGCTGTTCTGGGCCTGAACGACAATGATGAAAAAAACTTGTCCACGTGGAGCTTGTTGCTGGTTGTTGTTGCGCTGCGGGCAAATGTTGCTGAGATGGTTTGGGTCCCCACATTTGTAGCAAGCGCGACCATTGTTTGCTGGCAGCTGAACTTTGTTCTTGGCAGGTGGTTGGGTTTGGTTATCTTGAGGCTTCTGGCCAAAATGACAGTGGGTGTTAAAGTGCCCAAACCTATTTCACGTAGTGCAAAGGCGGCATGGTGTGGTAGTAGGGTGATGGTAAGTGCAAGTCACACACTTGGAAGAGTCCTAGTGTAGGCTCACTTGGCCGGTTCAGGGTTTTGGGTTAGGGCTAGCTGCTGTTGTGGAGGGTTTTGTGGAGTAACGACCGCATAGTTTTTGTTCAAAGCCTTCCGCTTCTTACCGTTGGTGTTTGGTTTGGGTGATGGTTTGGATGATTCGGCGATTGGTTCGATGGTAGGATGCTTTGTTTCGAAGGTTCCGGTCAAAATTTGGTTATGTTGAATTTGGCAGCTAAACAGTATGTATTGGGTTGGCGGCCTCAACGTAGTTGGAGAAAGAGCAAGGTAGGGCTTGAATGTATTTAGCTATGGCCTTGTCGGTAGAATCGACTTCGCCAAGGCAAATTATGCTAAGTTGCTTGAACCTAGCGGTGAGACCGGTGTTGTCGCTCCCAACTTGCTTGAGATTCCAAAACTCGTTCTCGAGTTGTTGGAGCTCGTGGAGAGGGCAAAACTCATCTTCCATGATCTTCTTGAGTTCAGCCAAAGTGAGTGCGTAAGTGGCGTCGTCACCACGCACGTTGCATTTGGAAGTCCACCAATCAAGAGCTCTCGATCGGAAGACGCCAGTGGCGTTGATGGTGCGAAGGTGATCGGGACACCCACTCTAGCCAAACGTGACTTCAATGGCATCGAACCATTGGAGTAGCTTTGTTGCTCCCTATTTGCCCATGAATGGCATTGGGCTACAAGAGTTAAATTGTTTAAACGAAAAGGTTGACTTGAGTGAGTCGATTTTGGATTCGACCAAAGCATGGGGGGATTCAACGTTTTTGGGGGTTGGTTGGATCTTGCTGACGATGTTGGAGATAACTTTGGCATTTGCTTGGCCATGAACTTCATCATGTCCTTCTTGGACATTGAGTCGTCGTTGGAGTTGGACTTAGATTTCTTCCTTGCATTTGAGTTTCGTGAAGAAGACATCTAAGGGTCAAAATAGGGGGAAGGATGAGACTTGATCATGATGTGTTTAGAAAATAAAGTTTGTTTGCATGTATAAGCATAAAAGTA
This sequence comes from Scalesia atractyloides, assembly GCA_947069175.1. Taxonomy (NCBI): domain Eukaryota; kingdom Viridiplantae; phylum Streptophyta; class Magnoliopsida; order Asterales; family Asteraceae; genus Scalesia; species Scalesia atractyloides. The sequence continues at coordinate 41,275,458 of CAMTDV010000022.1, read as the reverse complement.
TATCACGTAACACGTAAGTTTCACATTACTACAAAAGTATCACGTATTTGCATGGTATAATTACTACAAAAGACGATAAGAGTAGTAAATTTAGTTTGTTTACTATTATTAGTGTTGTTTTAGATTACGGGGATGTGCGATTTGTGCATTGAACTCGAAATGATAAATGAATCAAGGTAAAACCCATATAAATGGATAAAGCATAAAAGAAATTCAACGTAAAACTTGGAGTGTCTCAGAACGAAACTAAGGTTATTCCAAAGTGAATCGAAAATCCTTTCGACTTAGGGAATATGCTTTGGCCTAATAAGTAGAATACTATCACCGATGAGCGGTTAACGGTATTTACCCTTCTAGTTACTACATGTCCCTAATCGATTGTAAGTTCGAAACTTTGGCGGGATTGAAAATCGAGGAGTGGGACTAGATAATAAGATGCGGGTTTCACCTCTGACTTGATAATTTTGTTCCCCATATGTGATTGGTGCTTACCAAACGAGGAGCAAATTCCTACTCGTTGGTAAGGGTCCACTAGAGTATGATATGGAAATTCCCATCAAGATGTGGACATCACTCCTAACTTGATGGCATATTTTCGTGAAAAATCGAATACGCGGATTGAGAGTGATCACCAAAGTGCGGGTTCCACCCCTATGTTGGTGAGATCGTCTCGTTTGTATTATGAGTGTCTTCGCGTCTTCATGTGTGTATTATGTTAGCCTTAGGAAAAGCATGTAGTATTTAAGAAACAGGGTTAGATCAGAAGCAGAATAGGAAAGTTTAGATGTTTTAACCGAGAAAAACTGCTCACTTCGTGCGGAGTAACCACTTCGTGCGAAGTCCAGTTCTCATAGAGGGGTTCAGTTCGTACAAGGAGGTTTAGTTTGCACGAGGGGTCTGTTTTGGCACTTAGACTATAGACAAGGTCAAATCATGGCAATTATTCCTAATTCCCTATAGTTATGGCTCTGATATCAATCTGTCACACCCGAACAGATGGCGAAAACATCAGGGCGGGACGAAATAGATTGCTCGAGACATCATAACGCTATAATGGCAAGTATTTAAAAGCAACAATATTTCATTTCATTTCTAAATCAATTACAACGTATGGAAACAAAGTACAACAACATGATCGAAGGGAAATACAACGTCGTGATCAAGAAACAAGATCCTACATAAGTCTAAATTATAATGGGTTTCTAGTTCATCCTACTAGATTCCATGTGTCCTCAACGTCATCAATTTCCAGCAACATATATTAAAGTATAGTTCAACACACAAGGTATTAGCAAGTATACAAGTTTCAATACTAGATAATAAATGCTTAGACGTTCCACCTAGCATAAATGTTTACTTAACTAACACGCAATACTGGTAATGCAACTACACATGTCAACCCCAAAGTTTACCGCTAGCGTAATCTAATCATAGCAATGACTAGACCATTTTGTTTACTTAACATGACCTCACGAATACGGGCGGTGCGTTAATCCTATAACGCTATACATGTTAAGGGAGGCATGTACATAGTTAATGACATAGCATAAAGCATTCGATTCTAGCATATACAAGTTTGCAAGTATTCATGTTAAGCATGTATGATGAATGTAGTTTTGTGTTTAGGCATAAGTATTGTGATTTAGTGATTTTGATAGCGTGCATATGTTGCACCTAAAAGTGTTCAAAGATAAAAACGGGATTCGAGTATACTCACAGTTTTGCAAAGCGTTCCAAGCAAACCGCGAGTCGTTATGGTGACGAGCAGAGAACCGAAGTTACCCTATACGGGGAAATAGAGGGGTATGAGTATTCTGAGCTGAAGGGAATGTTCGGGTTTGGAATTAAAAGTACAGAAAGTACGAAAAGTAACGCAGAAAAATGGCACTTCTTATGAAGTAGTTGTTCACTTCGTGCGAAGTGGATAGTTCTGGAACGATGTAGCTCGTTTAAAACTGATTTATGTGAACGAGAAGTTTAGGAATGAGGCAAAACTATCCAGGGTCATAACACTTGATCATAATTTAATAACATCATGGTCCCGACCAATTTTATAAGAAAAGGGACGTATAATATATATGTATAGTTTATGTCCATAGTCTGCTAGATACGTTATAGAGGTCAAGCAAGGAGTTATAAAACCTCGTTATATGATCCACCAAAGCACTTAGTTTATCGACGTAGTCGATAAACCCGGTTGGTCATGAATGTACAGAAATTGAAATATACGAAAAAAGTGTACAAGTGAGGCGTGGAACTTAATTCGGAAGCCTGGACTCCTATCGTTCTCACACTAGCTAGAAAACAAGTTCATCTATCTTGAACTTGGTTTCCGCTTTCACACTTGGTACAAAAGAAAATGGTAGAAAAGTTTAAAGAAGAATTTACAAGTATAAAGATAGTAGTGAGCTAAAACTCACTTAAATGGCTGAGAATAGTGTTGATACACTTTTATGTCTGTCGCTTGTTGTTAGTTACGTCTGTAATTGTACGGTCTTTGTTTATTGTGTCTGTATAGTTTGGTTGTGTCGGCCAAATCAAGATATCCTCCTATCTTGATTTAGTACGACGTTTAGTTTGTCTGTGTTGTAAAACAATTGCATGTGTGCATACTGTTAAGTCTTGTGTACGATCTGTCTGTTAGTACGTTCTTCGAAGTACGAGTGAAAGGTGCTTTGTACGAGCAAGTTGTTGCTCGTACGAGCCATTTGCCGTTCGTACGAGTGACATTTTAGTCGTACGAGTGGCCCCTTTCAACAAAGCTTTTTGCTAAGCTCGTGCGAGCCAGTTCCTACTCGTACGAACAATGGCTTGTTCGTACGATCAACCAATGATGAAGGTTCTTCGTGACTTATAGTGTTTCGTACGACCAGCAACATTCTTCATACTATTGCTAGGTGTTGGCACTATATAAACAAACATGCACTTCTCACTGAAGAGTAGCCGTGTTAATACGTGTTGACACTAGAGAGAGACATTGAGAGCACAAGAGAGAGCACAGAGAGTATCATCTTTGTCTGTATGAACATTGTTTGTATGTGTTTGTACTAGTTCTCTTCTGTTAATCAAGATAGTGAATCTTTGGTTATCTTGTGTTTCTTACTTTGCTTTGGTTTGCATACTTACGTGGATTCTGCACTCGTATGTGTGTTACAATAACAAGGAAGTAGGTTATCTTGATCCTCCAAGTGGACCTACAAATGGTATCAAAGCTCTGGCTCTCTTTCTTGTTTAAAACTAAGCTTTGTGTTGTGTTTGAGCTAGTTGTGAGGGTTTCTGGAAGTGTTCTTGAACTTGTAACAAGAAACTTAAGTTTCTAAAAGATAACTAGTTTAAAACTCAGGCAAAACTTGTTGTATATAGAAAATTTTTATAAAAACCTTGTTAGAATACATGAAGACATGTTAGGATAGGGTTTTTCTTGAAATGTTCTATCAAAGTTCAGTTGGACATATTTTCCGGTGAAACACCTGCCGAAAAACTTACCGGAATATTCTTGTAGGGTTGACCAAATCTCTGGACTTGACTGTTTTGACTGAAAAACTGATATTGGAATGTTTGTCTTTTTAACCGAAAATTGTGTGGACAACTAACAACTTTCGAACAAACTCAGAAGCAAGTCTTTGTTAGAAAAGGAAATTTTCACCAACCAACCTGCAAAAAGATTCATCACTGCGAAAAACCTCCGTGCGAATGTCCCATCCGCAAGAAGAACAAAATTGTTCGTGCGAAAGACCAGTCACTCGCACGAAGAACCTTGTTCGTGCGAAGCATAGGTTGCTCGCATGAAAGACAGTTATTCGTGTGAACAACCTGGTTCGATGAAGAACAGTTGCTCGTACGAATCACTGATTCGTACGAAGGACTGAGTTTCTTTGTGATCTGTTTTTCGTGTCCCAGTTTTTTAACATTTTGTGTTTATAGGTCTGTGAATGTTTATTTTTATTTAATCCTTGAAATTTTTAAAGTTTTTAATTTTCAAAAGAGGTAAATTTTTACAAGAAAACAAAATGGGTACTAATCCTTGGGATTGGGGGAGTAGTTCAAACACAAACCAAGACTCATCACAATGCTCCGCAACCTCATGGTTAAATCACTAATGCCTCAACACACAGCCATGATTACCGCTAATCAATGGGCGTGAGTGGCAAATCAAAATCAGAGCATTCAAACTCTTCTTATAAGCGAGAGTGAAACGGGAAGTAATAACCGTCAACCGAAATTGAACCATATGAACGATTATCCCTCATGGAAAAGTCATTTCCATACATATGTACGGACATGTTTTACTACACTATATAAGGAATCTCTCGAAGAAGCAGGATCAAATCCAACTTCCTTAGCCAACTTAGATGAAAATGATAAAAAGGCCTATGATTTAGAGAAGAAGGTGTTTGCTATCCTAACACAAGCACTTCATAAGGACATTTACCATCAATTTGTGTACTGTACGACCACCAAGAATTTGTGGGATACTTTGGAAGCAAGAGGAGAAGGAAATGTTGCAACAAGAAAGATAAGACATGATCTGCTGAAGAAAGAGTTTGAAGGTTTCATGTTCATGGAGAATGAAACACTAAGCGACATGACAACACGTTTCTACCATTTGCTTAGTGAAATGTATTCATACAAAGTGTTAGCATCTCCACAAGAAATTGTGATGCGTTTTGCTGACGCCTTACCGCCAAAATGGAGTCAATTTATTGAGTTACTAAGGCATACAAGTGTCCTGGATGTAATTAGTATTTATGAATTTGTTCAGAAGTTGGAGAACAAGAATGAAGAAGAAATCTGGAAAGCAAAAAGAGTTTTTGTTCCACAAAACCCTGAGATGTACTTTGGAGGTATTAACACAGGTGTTAGTACAACTTAGCAACCAAACTTCCAAACCACGTTTGTGTCAAATATTAATCCATTTCTACCACCACTAGTTCAAGTAGATCAATCTGCTGGCTCAAGTACTCAAACCTATGGTCAAGTATTTGATCCTAAAGCCTTTCTACCACAACCTCAAGTTGTTACACCTCAAGTCCTACAACAAGCTTCTCAACAAGCTTTCTATGGTAACAACTTTCAACATGCAAATCCTAATAGCATCAGAGTTGACACATCACATCTTTCCAAGGTCAGTGTAGAAGTTGCTCGGGAACACATGGAACTTCTAAACACCATGGTTAGTGCTTACTGTGGACTAGTCATTGGTCAAATTGGAAACATCAATTTCACTAATGAGTACTATCAACAAATAGATAGAGATGAGATGGAGTTAATGGATATTAAATGGGCATTTGCAAGTGCGGTCAGAAGAGCTAAGGATTACATGAGCAGAACTGGAAGAACAAGTTTGGAAAGCAAGAAAGACATGAAGTATAGTTTTGATAAAGATGCTATTACTTGCTTCAACTATGGTGAAAAAGGTCACTTCAAACGTGAATGTACTCGACCCAGCAAACAAGGAAATCACAACCCTTTCCGAAACCAATCACGACCATCCAACACAACTCAAGTTAACAATGAACAAAGAATAGTAGATGTTAACAACCTAAACAACACCAACCAGTCTGGGCCTTCAAACAACACCAACAGAGCTTTAGTAGTACAACCAGATGAAGGATGCGATTGGTCAGTACAATTGGGAAATGAGAATCAAAGAGAAACTGCGTGTTATGCCAAGATAATCAATCAGATCAAACATGTTCACAATATTGACACTTTTGATGATGATGATAGTTCTGGGTATAATAGGAGTTCTGATGAGGAAAGCTCAAATGTAGGTGTTTATGGATCTGATTCAAATGTCAGGGAAAGAATTGATACTGAGGTCAATGAGTTGCTGAAAGAAGCAAAAAAGTTAAAAAGTCAAAAGGCTGGTTTGATAAGGAAAGCAGAAGTTGCATCGAAAGAAATGGAGAAAATCTTTACAAACAATGCATCCTTTTCTCATCATACTGCCTTCATGGCTAATGTTGCCGGTTTGACAAGTCAGGTAAAATCCGACTCTCCTAAGATATGCAGTGACTGTGCTGAATTAAAAACTAAATTTGAAACAATAAACAGTCACAATCAAAGCCTAGTAGTTGAACTGTCAAAATGCAAAGAGGCAAATCTGGCTATAACTCGAAATGAAAAAGAATTCAAATCTGTAATCAAGACTCTTAAGAAAAGCGTTTAGGGCATTAACAAAAACAGTTTTGAACAAACAAACAAGAATTAATAACTACATTAATATCCTTGAAGAAACGAAAAAGGAGTTAGCCATTGCCAAATGCGAACATGATGCAATTAAGCTAAAATTGGACAGTTATTCTAACTCCCGGTGTGTGCTTGATCACATCATTGACGTTCAAAATCTTAAGGGATATGTCAAATGCATTGGGTATAAATCGTGTCCACCTCCATTGAAACACAATTATACCAAATTGCCTGATGAAGAGGAAATGCCACGCTTTGAACCGTCTGTACCTCTTAATCCTGAAGAGTTTGCAGCAGGATTAGGGTTTAAGCTGGACAATTCCTCAGAAAAATCAAGAAAAACAGAGAACTCATCATCTGTTGTTGATCAAATCCATCTGTAATAGAGAGGATGATTCATCAGATGATGAGTTAGAGAAAATCGACCAGGATCAATCTCTTGATGAAGAAAAAGGGTTAGAAAATTCTGCTACTCCTGATGTGGAAACTGTTGAAAATCAAGGGAATGATCCTATGAAATCTGTCAAGACAAATGCATCTACATCTGAAAATGATAATGTGTTGTATACTTTTATTGGGGATGAGAAAATTTACTCAAACAAAGACTTTCCGATCAAAAATGTAAATCCAACTTCAATTGATCAAGTTTTTGAAAATTCAACAACCAAATTTTTGGAAAAGATAATCCAATCAAGTCACAACCATTAATCATTTCAAAAGAAAAACAACAAGAAAAGCGAGCTGAAAAACCTAAGGTATCACAACCAAAGGTTGAAGCTAAAGGCGCTCGCTACAAGAAGAAGTTGAAGAATGTTAAATTTGTGGGTTCAACCGGTACTGATAAAATGGAGACTTTTGAAAGCATGTCTAATATTGATTTTGTAAATCAAGTCAAGATTTTAAAATGTAACAGTCAGAACAATTACACTCAACACACAAATGGGTGTGAAGATGAACCAAGTACCCCTAGACCCACAAGTTCAACATCAATTCATCAAACAGGATCTCCTAAATTTGTTGAAAGGAGAACATGTTTTAAATGTGGGGAGTTTGGCCACATAATAAAAAATTGTACCAACCCAGCAAAACTCAAAAATTGTTGAAAAGGCCCCTCATGAAACAAATTGCCAACATCGATCTGTGTCACCTAAACAAGACAAACGTATTGTTAAGAAACAAGAAGAAAAAGAGAGACGAAAACAAGTAAAAATAATTGAGAAGACATTAAAACCGGATGTTTTAGAAAGGAAGCCAAGTTCATCAAGTTTAATAAAACCAGAAGTATTTAAATCTGTAAATAATAATCAATCTGGTAAATATCAACAATCTTGGAAACCTAAAACCGGTAATGTTTCAGGGGGAGGCACAAAGTTTCCAAATCATCAAGAAATAGAAATCACATTTCTTGATGATAAGGGTCGACCCAAGACCACTAAGGCTTGGGTCCCCATCTCAAACTAACCGGGTAATGTAATGTGCAGGGTGTTCCAGGAGGAACTGTGAATAGTCATTGGATTGTTGACAGTTGGAGCATCAAGGCACATGACAGGCGACTTAAAGCTTCTTTATGATGTGAAAAGCATTAGGGGAGGTTATTATGTTGCCTTTGCTGGAGATAAGGGCGGATACATCACCGGAGAAGGAATGGTTTCCAATGGTGTTGTTAGTTTTGACAAGATCAATTATGTTCATCGAAGAGATACAACAAACAGACTGGATACGCACATGGTATAAGGTGGTCTTAGCCGAGGAAAAAGATATACAACAAACACGCGCAAGACGACTCTTGGCGCGAACAACAAGTGATTTTTCTGGTAGTTCGAGGGGGACCACGGGAAAAAAAGACCTATCCTTATTTCTGGAGTGTTCGGCCATTACCAAACATACCACATGTTTGTTGATGTCGGGAGCACAACTGACATCATATATGAGTAGTGTTTCAACCAGCTGGACACAGAGGACAAGGCACGCCTCGAACCGGTCGATTACCCCCTTACCGGCTTTTTTAATGAAGATGTCTTTCCCCTGGGTCAGATATCATTTGATGAAAACAACTCAAGAACTGAAGATGTTATTTTCTTGGTATTACCTGCCAACTCATGCTATGACGTACTTTTGGGACGGGAGTCTCAAGGGGATTTCAATATGCTCTGTTCAGGCACACTCTGCAGTTGGATTCCCAACTAAAACAGGAGTGGAAATCATCTATGCTAGCAAAGAAGTACTCATAAAAGAGGAGGTGCGGCCAACAAAAGCAAACAAACATACACCATGCACAGAACCAGAGAAGTGGATCCTCAATAGGAAGTATCTAGAGCAAACAATCACGTTGAGATACACGATCTCAGAAAACATCCGCGCCTTTCTAAAGCAATTGTTGTTTAGAAACATGGATATCTTCGCATGGACACCCATATGATCGGCCTTCCTAGAGATGTGGCAGAGCACCATCTGAGTGTGTTAGAGAACGCCAAACCCGTCGTCCAAGCCAAAAGGAACCTAGGACCAGAGAAAAACGAAGCAATGAGAGAGCAAGTACTAGAGCTAGTGAAAGTTGGGATACTACACGGAAGTACGTTATTAGACCTGGGTCACCAACCCAGTAATGGTCAAAAAGCAAATGGGGGATGGTTTATGTGCGTTGACTACAAAGATCTAAACAAAGCGTGCCCAAGAGATTGCTATGCATTACCCGATATTGACGAAAAATCTACTCCTTAGCCGCTTTCCAGTGGAAATGTTTCCTGGATTGGTACAAAGGCTATCACCAGGTTTAGATGGCCACAGAGGATGAAGACAAAATGACATTCCGCACACCAATGGGCCTATACTGTTATACCAAAATGCCATTCGGGCTATGTAATGCGGGGGCCACGTATCAAAACATGATGAACGAGCTGTTTGGGAGACAATGTGGGAAAACATGTGGCAGTTTACATGGATGACCTGGTGATCATGAGCAGAGAAGAGTACCTAATGTTGCAAAACATCGAGAAAACTTTCAACACATTGCGCAAGGCCAACATGAAGTTGAACCCAAGTAAGTGCTCCTTTGGCATGGAGGAAGGAAAATTTTTGGGATTCATTGTCACAAAAGAGGGTTCAGAGTAAATCCATAAAAGGTACAAGAAATCGAGCGAATGCCTTCACCATCTACAATCAAAGAAATGCAAACATTGGCAGGGCGGTTGGCTCCGTTAAATCGCTTTCTGCCAATCATGCGACTAAATCACTTCCTTTCATAAAAACATTGCGCAACTGTGTCTCGAAGAACAAGTTCCACTGGACTCCGGAAGCTGAAGTTGCTTTCAAGGAAATGAAAAAATGCTTGATACAGCTCCCAACCCTTACGACACCAAGGAAGAACGAGCCACTAGTAATGTATTTTTCAGCCTCAAAAAGAGCGGTTGGAGCCATACTATTAGTCAATCGGAAAGGAGTACAAACCCTTGTGTACTATGTAAGCCGCACCCTGAATGATCCAGAAACCAGATACTCAATGATGGAAAAAACTTTTCTTGGCCCTCATTCATGCCTCTAGACAGCTACGAAGATATTTCTCAAGCCATGTCATTCACGTCCTCCCACTACATCAGACGTCTAGCGAAACCAGAAATTTCAGGAAGGTTAGCTAAATGGGCCATCAAATTAGGAAGATACAACATGTGTTTCGACCAAGACTGGCGATTAAAGGGCATGTTTTAGCTGATTTCATAACAGAAGTACCAAAAGAGAAAGAGAAGGAGTGCTGGGCAATGACAGAAGATAAAACAACAGCCACATAGGAAGTTTGGCAATTGTACACTAACGGTGTGTTAAATGACGATGGGGCGGGGCAGGAGCAGGTTTGAGACTAGTGAGCCTAGAAAAGAAGGAATTCATTTACGCAATACACCTAGAATTTAAGAACACAAACAACGAGGCAAAATACGAAGTATTCCTAGAAGGTCTCCGTTTAGCGATAAAGATGGGAGTTAAGAACCTCGAAAGCACACGTAGACTTACTACTCGTAGCAGGTCAGATCAACGGTTCCTATGATGTCAAAGGGGAGACCATGGCTCTGTATCTAGAACAAGCTAAATCATCGATCCAACAATTCTAGATGTTCAAAATCACTCATATCAACAGGAGTGAAAACATACCAGCTGATGCCTTAAGCAAGCTCGCCTCAACAAGTTTCCAACACTTGGCTAAAGATGTACGCATTAGGTACTGAAAAATCCATTTGTTCCATTTAGGCAGGTTAGCTTGGTATAACTAGGAGCCTCATCCTAGATGTCACCAATCATCGCGTACTTACAATTAGGGAAGTTGCCTGCAGACAAGGTGGAAGCTAGGAAGATTAGGCACAGGGCCTTGTAGTACCAAATGTACGATGGCATTTTATATAGGCGCTCTTACCTGGGACCACTGTTGCGATGCGTGGACCCAGTAGATGCAAATTACCTCATACGAGAGATACACGAAGGGATATTCGGAATACATGCTGGCCCCATGGTCGTAGCGAAAGTAATGAATGTTAGCTACTACTAGCCAGGGATGCATCTAGATGCTGTCAAGACACTAAGGAAGTGTGACGCGTGCCAACATCACGCACCCAAAACGGTGCACCCCAAAAACGCCTTAGTATCCGTTATAACAGCGTGGCCATTGCAGCAGTGGGGAATAGACATGGTTGGACCATTCCCAGACGCACCCGGGGCAGTGAAGTTCATAATTGTGGCACTTGATTACTTCACCAAGTGGGTGGAAGCCAAAGCCTTAGCCTCGACGACAATAATGGTAGTGAGGAAGTTTATCTTGGAACACATCATATGTTGATTCGAGTTACCATTACGCATAGTCACAGATAATGGAACCAATTTCGCATCTGAAGACCTGTAGAATTGGCTCAAAGACCTTCATATTGAACACACTTTCTCATCGGTGGCACATCCATGAGGCAATGGCCAAGTGGAGAGTGTTAACAAAAGCATTATCAACGGCATCAAGGCAAGACTAGGAGCCCAAAGGAGAGGATGGGTAGATGAGCTCCCGAGTATCCTATGGGCACACCGGACCATGCACAAAACAAGCAATGGGGAAACCCCCGTTCAGTCAGTATACGGCTCCAAAGCGGTCATTCCAATAGAGATCGGCCTTCCGTCCCTTAGAATGCTCTCTATCAACGAGATAAACAACGAGGAAGAGCGTCGCATCGATCTATATCTCCTAGAGTAAAGAAGGGAAATGGCTGCCATTAACGAGGTCAAGTACAAAACCAAGCTCGAGAAATACTACAATAGTTGGGTGCGCATCTGCACCTTCAATCCCGAGGAATATGTCTTCAGGGACAACGAGGCTTCCAACACGGAATGCCCCGGCAAATTAGCACCTAAGTGGGATGGACCTTATGTCATCGACAAAGTCTTAGGTAAAGGGGTATACCAGCTGCGCACCGTAGATGAGAAAATGGTCCCCAGGTTCTGGAACGCACAGTAGCTACGCTGCGCAAATGATATGTGTAATCGCATCTTATCCTTGTATGAACAGCCCTTGGCCCAACACATTTATATGAAATACAGGAAGTGTTGTGTCACACCCTCAATTTCCACTTGCGGAGTTTTACCGCGAGGCGTGTGAACAAACCAAATCTGAAACACTAGTACGTCGAACGACTCTATATGATTTGATAATACGTTTTCCAAAAATCATTTGATTAACCAATCATCGTAGATTTTAGATTATCTTAGTTAGTTACCAAAGTTTAGCGGAAGCATTAGTTTAAGTGATTGAGCGGAAGCATAAAAATAAGTAGAGAAACGGGCGCCAACACAAACGCCAAAACAAATGAAAAACCCAAAACAACGTTTGTAAATGAGACTCGATAAAAGATGTCTTGTTCAATGCATGTGAGTGCACCTAGAGCTCCTAGCGTCCTGAGAAACATGTAAAGAAACAAGTGTCAACATTAAAGATGAGTGAGTTCACAGGTTTTCATAAATTCGTTTGTTCGGTTATGAGTTTGATTCCCCCGTTATCCCTAACCCGGGATAACGATTTAGTTCCATTATTCCCAACCGGAATAACAATGATGTTGGTTCCATTATTCCAAACCCGGAATAATAAAGTTGTTGTTTCCATTATTCCAAACGGGAATAATAATGATGTTGTTTCCATTATCCCTAACCCGGGATAATATAGTTGTTTCCATTATTCCAAACCCGGAATAATAATGATGTTGTTTCCATTATCCCTAACCCGGGATAATATAGGTTGTTTCGTAATTAAGTTCAATGTTAACATATATAGGTAGCTAGCCTAAAGTTATGTCACGTAAGAGTTCGCGATCGAAGCTGACTGTTGTGCCTCCGTGTTGCCAGGCCTATCACTGACCATGGCGAAGTTAGGCCAAATTATTCACCCGTTGACCATACCCGGTCGGCTAGCACGACTAGCTCGGATGGGGCTTGTCAGGCCCAGTAGTACTACTTATAATTCCCCCGCTATTAAAACCCAATACTAACGATCCGAGAGATTGACGAGGACTTAAGTGATATAGCTGCTTAGTGACCATAACATTACATTAACATCAACTTAGTTACCGAATAGTTATGTGACGTTAATTTCGTATAACGTAAAGAGATTGAGTTTGAAGAGTGTATACATGTTTCTCCACCTGTTGTTTAAAAACCGGATAAAGTTAGGGGCCTGAACTCACCTTTAGTTTCTCGGTTAGTGTAGCAAAGAAGTTGTAAGGGATGGGACCGCTAATTGGTCCTAACAAACCAATTGATTTCAAGTCAGTGTGTGAACACACCAATACAAATTCTACACTTAATTTACGCACAAAGTGATACACACAAACAACATACCTAACACTCAAACATGCATGCAAGTATCCTCATGTGATCATAGTAATCAAAACAATTTATCATGAACATAATCCAATCCATGCAACACTTTGGTGCACACAATCACAAGTTATCAAATTTCAGCTTATACTCATAATTCAGCTGTTTTCTAGGATTTTTATAAATAGTTCCAACGCTCAAAAAATTCCAATTATTTTACAGCAGGTGACATTTATACTGTAGAAATTTATATAAATTTTTCAAGTCCTAAATCTTTACCAATTAACCATAAATATTAATATACTAGGCTGCAGTCAGATTCGTCGCTTTCTGACTGCAGTCCACGGAAGAATTTATTTAAAAATCACTGATCATCCAATTAACAAAATTCCAGTTGGAGTTGCCCGGAAATTTCCATACCTAGTTTCTGTACAAAATTCATGACTCGACTCCCTACTGATTATAAAATCCAACTCGATAAATAACTAACAAAATTTCAGGATTTTCACAGATTTAGTTACTGAACTTATTTGGCCACTTAAAAATATCAAACGACTTCAGAAAAATATGAATCCAGCGCAATTAGATTCGTTATTCAAATCTCTACGTTCTAGACATCAGAAAATCCGTTTTTCGACAACTAATGACCGAGTTACAGCCAGTTGAAGTCGGCTGTAACTATCACTCAGCAACCTGTTTCAGCCTATTGTTACCATAAATTCGCATAAACCGTCCATATAATTAACCTAGGCGATCAAGAACTGGTTTTTCTAATCATAAATCAATACATATATTACATCCATGCAAACCCTAATCCATACCTTTAGTTTTTATAAACAACACATACTTGCAGACTATAAGTTCCGAAGACAATCATACATACAAACAATGATCAATCAGCCGATTAACATAATCATTACATTCAAACAACCAACAAAATCAAAACACATGTATCCGAATATGATCTTGTAACATATGATAAATTCTAATCTTTTAATGATAAGGTAAACGAACCGTGAGTGAGATGAGGAACCGGTGATCAAAGATAGTTGCGACCGAGAGATGATGATGAAGTAGGCTGTTTGTGATCTAGGAATGAACAATTGGGCTGATCTCGCGACCGAATGGAGGTGAACAAGGGGCTGCCGTCGGCTTCTTTCTCACTAGGGTTTTGTGTTTTGAAGGGGCATGCATGTGTTAGTATGTATAGTCGCAAAGAGATGAGGGAATGGGTTGCGGTTTGGGTTTGATCCTTGTTCTCGGCCGAGAGTGGTTTGGGTTGGTTCGGTTTGGGTTGCACGCGGCCGAAGGGACTTGGGTTGGTTTGGTTTGGGTTGCACGCGGCCGAGTAGTTTGAGTCTAAGGTTTAAAACTTGGTTAACTCCTAGAGTCACAAGGAATCGAGGTTGGTTCGTGTCGCGGTTCGGTTCGGTTCGTCTACATATTTACTATAAATATTTTATAACTAAAACAATCACATAATCACACATTACGTATTCACTAACTCGTACACGTTTAATACGTAGCATACAATTTATTCGACAAGTATTGCGTTTAAGTTATCCAAAAAACCGGGATGTCACATTATCCCCATGTTGAAAGAATTTTCGTCCCGAAAATTGAGTAAACGCGGTTTAGAATGCAGCGTACATGTTTAGAGTGCCACGCACAAAGAGTTAGTTCGTTTACGATGGTATGGAAGTTACCAGAAGTTCAAGTCCAACAAGATTCCAGTGTCATGCACAAGGATTTAGTTAACAATGGTTCGCGAAAGTATGAGAAATTTCAGGTTGTCACATCATCCCCATGTTGAAAGAATTTTCGTCCCGAAAATTTAGTTGTTGGTATCGTTAGTTTGCTGCTCAGTTGCGAAGAGGTGTGGGTATTTGCTTTTCATTTGGTCCTCTCTTTCCCACGTGAACTCCGGTCCACGCTTAGAGTCCCAACGAACCTTAACGATCGGAATCTTGCTGTGCCTTCGAGTCTTGATCTCATGATCCATGATCTCGATAGGCTGTTCCACAAAGTGTAGTTGTTCATCCACTTGGATCTCATCCAATGGAATGACTAGAGTTTCATCTGATAGACACTTCTTCAGTTTGACACGTGAAATACGTTGTGAACTCCACTGAGTTCGGCAGGAAGGTCTAATTGATAAGCTACGGGTCCGATACGTTTCAAGATTACAAACGGGCCTACGTACCGTGGGTTTAGTTTGCCCCGTTTTCCAAAGCGGATTACACCCTTCCAGGGTGACACCTTTAGTAGGACGCGGTCGCCTACTTGAAATTCGAGCGGTTTGCGTCATTGATCAGCGTAGCTTTTCTGTCGATCCCGTGCCGCCGCCATGCGGTTTCTGATTTGTATAATCTTTTCAGTAGCCTCAAGTATTAACTCAGGGCCTGTGAGTTGACTGTCACCGACTTCTGCCCAACAGACCGTGATCTACATTTACGACCGTATAATGCCTCAAACGGTGCTGCCGAAATACTCGTATGATAACTGTTGTTATACGAGAATTCCACTAAAGGCAGGTGGATTTCCCAACTATTTCCAAAGTCTACTACGCATGCCCTAAGCATGTCTTCCAAGGTCTGTATGGTCCTTTCACTTTGACCATCAGTCTGAGGGTGATAGGCTGTGCTCATATCTAAGCGTGTTCCCAACGCTTTCTGGAGTGACCGCCAGAAGTTGGACGTGAAGCGAGCATCTCTGTCTGAGATGATGGATGTTGGCACTCCGTGCCGAGAAACTACTTCCTTAATGTAGATGCGAGTCAACTTCTCCATCTTATCTGTTTCTTTAATAGCTAGGAAGTGTCGGACTTAGTTAAACGATCCACAATCACCCAGATGGTATCGCAACCACCCAAAGTTCGCGGGAGTTTAGTGATGAAATCAATCGAGATCTGATCCCATTTCCACACAGGGATCTCAGGTTGTTGAAGTAGCCCCGATGGCTTTTGATACTCTACCTTGACTTTTGCACAAGTCAAACATTTACTCACGTAGGTGGCTATATCGGCTTTCATGTTGGGCCACCAATACGCAGCTTTAAGGTCTTGATACATCTTATCCGAACCCGGATGGACAGAGTATCGGGATTTGTGAGCTTCGTCCATGACTAGCTCTCTGAGGTTTCTGTAGAGAGGTACCCATATGCGATTCATGAAATACGGGCTCCATTGGGTTTTACTTCCCAATCGCGTTCCATTTTTCCCACCGATTCGGCCTTGATGTTTTCCTCCTTAACTGCTTCTAACTGGGCGTCGCGTATTTGTTCGGGTAACCCCGAATGAATAGTGAGTTGTAATGCTCGTACACGGCGAGGTTTCAAGTGTTCCTTCCTACTGAGGGATCAGCTACCACGTTAGCTTTACCCGGGTGATACCGAATGGCACACTCATAATCGTTCAAGAGTTCGACCCAGCGACGCTGTCGCATGTTCAACTCCTTCTGATCAAAGATGTGTTGGAGGCTCTTGTGGTCTGTAAAGATTGTGCACTTCGTTCCATAGAGGTAGTGTCTCCAAATCTTAAGTGCAAACACTACTGCTCCCAATTCCAGGTCATGCGTTGTGTATTTTTCTCGTGGACCTTCAGTTGGCGGGACGCATACGCGATGACCTTATCGCGTTGCATGAGTACGCATCCCAACCCCTGAATGGAAGCATCACAATATACTACAAAGTCATCTGTCCCTTCCGGCAAGGACAGAATGGGTGCACTGCAAAGTTTCTGTTTCAGCAATTGAAATGCTGCTTCTTGATTGTCACCCCAAGCATACTTGATGCCTTTCTGGGTGAGGGTAGTAAGCGGTTGTGCGATCTTTGAAAATCCCTTGATGAAGCGTCTGTAGTAACCAGCCAAACCCAAAAATTGGCGGATCTCCGTCGGTGTCCTGGGTGCTTCCCAGTTTTTTATGGCTTCAATCTTTGCAGGGTCTACGTGGATACCCTTTTCATTTACGATATGACCAAGAAACTGAACTTCCCGAATCCAGAAGTCACACTTTGAAAGCTTGGCATATAGTTTCTCCTGTTAAAGCAATCCTAGCAGTAATCGTAGATGTTCATCATGTTCTTCTTCACTTTTGGAATAGATGAGTATGTCATCGATGAACACAATGACAAACTTGTCGAGGTATGGTTTACACACACGGTTCATGAGGTCCATGAACACCGCAGGTGCGTTGGTGAGACCGAAGGGCATGACCAAGAACTCATAATGGCCATACCTAGTACGAAATGCCGTCTTGGTGATATCTTCCTCCCTGACGCGTAGCTGGTGGTAACCGGACCGAAGGTCAATCTTGGAGTAGTAGCTTGACCCTTGAAGTTGGTCGAAAAGATCGTCGATGCGAGGTAACGGGTATCGGTTCTTGACAGTAACCTTGTTGAGTTCCCTGTAGTCGATGCACATGCGGAAGGTCCCGTCCTTCTTCTTGACAAACAGGACTGGAGCTCCCCATGGCGAAGCGCTTGGTCGGATAAATCCCTTTTCTAACAGCTCCTGAAGTTGGGTAGACAGCTCCTGCAGCTCGGCTGGAGCTAGGCGGTATGGAGCTTTGGCGATAGGAGTTGCATGGTTCGCCAATTCGGTTTCAAACTCCAATTGTCGATGGGGTGGAAGACCAGGTAATTCCTCTGGGAATACATCGGAAAAATCACGGACGACCGGGATGTCTTCTATACGTTTCTCGTCCTTAGGCTGTTCAGTAACCAGTGCGAGTAAAGCGAAGGAGTTCTTTCTCCGAAGATACTTCTGCGCTTGCATGTAAGAGATGATGTTTGTGACAGCGCTTGCCTTCTCGCCTTGCACCGTCAAGATTTCGTCGTTAGAGAGCGGAATACGGATAGATTTTTCGAAGCAGAGAACTTCAGCCCGGACGTCGGATAGCCAGTCCATTCCGACTACCACGTCAAAACTACCCAGGGTAGTTGTCATTAGATCAATGGTAAAAGTGTGACCCGCGAGTTTGAGTTGACAGCCGGATACTATATCGGTCACGTCTACAGATTTACCATCGGCTAATTCTATGATATAAGGGGTCTCTAAGGGTTTAGGCGTGAGATTTAGGTTCTTCCTAAAAGACTCAGATATAAAACTCCTATCCGCACCCGTATAAAAAAGCACAGTAGCAAAATGTTCATTAAGGGGAAACTTACCGGTGACCACGTTCGAGTCGTTTCTGGCCTCTCCGCGGCCCAATGTAAATGCGCGACCTTTGGCACCTCCTGTGCCACCGTTTCCATTGTTTTGTTGTTATTGTTGTTGTTGTGGTTATTGTGGTTGTGGTTGTTCCCACCATTGTTGTTGTTGCTACGCAGCTGTGGGCAGTCTCTTTTGAAATGGGCAGTGCTACCACACTAATAGCATCCCCGGTTAACACCCTGTTGTGGGCCTTGGGGTTGATTTTGGTTCTGTCGGGACATGATTTCCCCACGACAATCCTTTGCCGCATGTCCCATCTTGCCACATCGTTGGCAGCGACTTCCGGCACAAGGGCCGTTATAATGAAGATTACAGCGGTTGCACTGCGGCTTTTGTCCTGCATAGACGCTTGCGTTCTGGTTGTTGTTGTTGTTGTTGGCGGGCTGATTTTGGTGACCCCGGTGGCTGTTGTAATGATTGAACCGTTTCTGGTTCCCCTGTTGCGGCTGGGATGACGAACACTGTCGAGCAGACGAGTCTTCAAACTTTCTTTTGTTATCAGGGGCAACTTCAGTTGTACCCCGTGCTGGCAACTTCTTTTGTTCCACCGCCTTATCGGTGAGTTTGTGCGCCAATCGGATTGCTTGATGTTCAGTTACAGGGTTACTAGCCATTACCATACCTTGAATCTCCGGAACCAGACCCCCAAGATAGAACTCGAGTCTTTTCTCCACAGTGTTGGCCAGATCGGGACATAGAAATACCAAGTCATGATGTTTTGCTGTGTATGCCTCTATTTCAGATCCCACCATCTTGTGGTTCCATAAGGTTTGCTCCAACTGTTGCACTCTGTCTCGCGGACAGTACTCTTCTTTGATTAGGGCCTTAAACTCGGCCCAGGCCATAGCATTTGCAGCAATAAGTCCACGCGTTTGGACTTGTGCATTCCACCAAGTTAGTGCCCCATCTTCCAGTGTTGAGGCTGCGTACTTGACCTTGTTGGCCTCTAGACAGTTGCACATTTCAAATACTGATTCAGATTTTTCGATCCAGCGGACCAGTCCAATGGGTCCTTCTGCCCCCGAGTATTTGCTTGGTTTCGCGTCGAGGAACCTCTTGTAGGGGTTAAAACCCCCTCCTGCTGACAGAGAACAGGTAGTCAGCGAGGAATTCTACTAGCCCAACTATTAGATTTTCACACGAAAATTTAATAATGGTTACCTGCCGGTTGGTTCTGAACACCCGCTAAAGCTGCGTTCACGTGCTCTTGAATCATGGCAGCTAGTTCTTCGGGCGTCAAGTTAAGGTTTCCACGTCGTCCAGTTGCCATTTAGATCTTCGAATCACAACACAAACACACCCCGATAAGTCTGTATATCCAATATAGTTATCCTACTTCGTACTTTAATAATTATCAAGTTATGTCAACTCAAATATATTAAATAGTCAAAAGAAATACTTGATTAAATGAAATTTCAACGTCTTACAAAGTGCCAACCAAACATATGAATTCACTATAAAGTCTCAAGTTTAAACACTAGTGGGAAAATAAATAGACTGGAGGAAAGTAAATAAAATAAGCGAGACGTGTCAGTCGTCTACGTCTCCATCCCCCAAATCACTGTCGTTGCCATCATCCTGCGCGGCATTTCCAGCTTCTACAGCTGGGTCCTCCTCCGGATCCTCCTCTGGATCCTCCTCTGGGTCCTCTTCTGGGTCCTCTTCAGGGTCCTCCTCTGGATCCTCTTCCGGATCCTCCTCTACCGGCACTGGAGGGGCCGGTGCTGGTGCAGGTGCTTGATTTTGCTGTAGCTCCTGAATGTTCCAACTATTTTCGAGGACTCTGTCCTCGAGCCAGTCGGCTCTTATCTGCTCGGCACGCAGATCTCTGGCTAAGGTGTTACGAGCTATCTTACTCGTATGTTGCTCTTCCTCGAGCGAGTCGGTTTTACCTGTCAGTTGTAGGATCATCCATCCTTGTGCTAGGATGGTTTCCTGCATTCTTTCTAACTGTTCTTGTTGTTTCTGTATCATGATTCTAAGTAGGTCATCTCCTACTTCTACAGGGTTAACCGGTTTGACCGGCACAGCGATGATTGGGCGTGATGACGACTCCTCCCCCAGAGCGAGCCTTTTCCTCGCAGCTGAGCGTGTCTCCACGCCATAAGATGGTAAGGTTCCACCATAGGTGCCTTTCCTGGCGCTCTTGGTGGCGTAAGTTTGTCGGATGATGATGACGATGATGATGATGATGACATTGCCTGTTAGGTTGTGTAGTTAGTTACGAATTGTTTTCATTTCCTATTATGAAGTCATAATCTACATAACACAGTTGTGGTACATCACATAACAAGATATAACAGTTCGGTGCCAAACTACGTCTAGTGTCGGGTAATCAGCTATAGTTTAGGTCTACTTCTAATGCAAACCTGGTTCTCTATAGCTAGTGGCTCTGATACCAATCTGTCACACCCTCAATTTCCACTTGCGGAGTTTTACCGCGAGGCGTGTGAACAAACCAGAATCTGAAACACTAGTACGTCGAACGACTCTATATGATTTGATAATACGTTTTCCAAAAATCATTTGATTAACCAATCATCGTAGATTTTAATTATCTTAGTTAGTTACTAAAGTTTAGCGGAAGCATTAGTTTAAGTGATTGAGCGGAAGCATAAAAATAAGTAGAGAAACGGGCGCCAACACAAACGCCAAAACAAATGAAAAACCCAAAACAACGTTTGTAAATGAGACTCGATAAAAGATGTCTTGTTCAATGCATGTGAGTGCACCTAGAGCTCCTAGCATCCTGAGAAACATGTAAAGAAACAAGTGTCAACATTAAAATGAGTGAGTTCACAGGTTTTCATAAATTCGTTTGTTCGTTATGAGTTTGATTCCCCCGTTATCCCTAACCCGGGATAACGATTTAGTTCCATTATTCCCAACCCGGAATAACAATGATGTTGGTTCCATTATTCCAAACCCGGAATAATAAAGTTGTTGTTTCCATTATTCCAAACCCGGAATAATAATGATGTTGTTTCCATTATCCCTAACCCGGTATTGTTGTTCCATTATCCAACGATAATAATGATGTTGTTTCTTATCCCTAACCGGTATAAGTTGTTCGTATTAAGTTCAATGTTAACATATATAGGTAGCTAGCCTAAAGTTATGTCACGTAAGAGTTCGCGATCGAAGCTGACTGTTGTGCCTCCGTGTTGCCAGGCCTATCACTGACCATGGCGAAGTTAGGCCAAATTATTCACCCGTTGACCATACCCGGTCGGCTAGCGCGACAAGCTCGGATGGGGCTTGTCGGGCCCAGTAGTACTACTTATAATTCCCCCGCTATTAAAACCCAATACTAATGATCCGAGAGATTGACGAGGACTTAAGTGATATAGCTGCTTAGTGACCATAACATTACATTAACATCAACTTAGTTACCGAATAGTTATGTGACGTTAATTTCGTATAACGTAAAGAGATTGAGTTTGAAGAGTGTATACATGTTTCTCCCCCTGTTGTTTAAAAACCGGATAAAGTTAGGGGCCGTGAACTCACCTTTAGTTGCTCGGTTAGTGTAGCAAAGAAGTTGTAAGGGATGGGACCGCTAATTGCGTCCTAACAAACCAATTGATTTCAAGTCAGTGTGTGAACACACCAATACAAATTCTACACTTAATTTACGCACAAAGTGATACACACAAACAACATACCTAACACTCAAACATGCATGCAAGTATCCTCATGTGATCATAGTAATCAAAACAATTTATCATGAACATAATCCAATCCATGCAACACTTTGGTGCACACAATCACAAGTTATCAAATTTCAGCTTAATACTCATAATTCAGCTGTTTTCTAGGATTTTTATAAATAGTTCCAACGTTCCAAAAATTCCAATTATTTTACAGCAGGTGACATTTATACTGTAGAAGTTTATATAAATTTTCCAAGTCCTAAATCTTTACCAATTAACCATAAATATTAATATACTAGGCTGCAGTCAGATTCGTCGCTTTCTGACTGCATCCACGGAAGAATTTATTTAAAAGTCACTGATCGTCCAATTAACAAAATTCCAGTTGGAGTTGCCCGGAAATTTCCATACCTAGTTGCTGTACAAAATTCATGACTCGACTCCCTACTGATTATAAAATCCAACTCGATAAACAACTAACAAAATTTCAGGATTTTCACAGCTTTAGTTACTGAACTTATTTGGCCACTTAAAAATATCAAACGACTTCAGAAAAATATGAATCTAGTGCCATTAGATTCGTTATTCAAATCTCTAGTTCTAGACATCAGAAAATCCGTTTTTCGACAACTAATGACCGAGTTACAGCCAGTTGAAGTCGGCTGTAACTATCACTCAGCAACCTGTTTCAGCCTTTGTTACCATAAATTCGCATAAACCGTCCATATAATTAACCTAGGCGATCAAGAACCGGTTTTTCTAATCATAAATCAATACATATATTACATCCATGCAAACCCTAATCCATACCTTTAGTTTTTATAAACAACACATACTTGCAGACTATAAGTTCCGAAGACAATCATACATACAAACAATGATCAATCAGCCGATTAACATAATCATTACATTCAAACACACAATCCGAAAACAACAAAATCAAAACACATGTATCCGAATATGATCTTGTAACATATGATAAATTCTAATCTTTTAATGATAAGGTAAACGAACCGTGAGTGAGATGAGGAACCGGTGATCAAAGATAGTTGCGACCGAGAGATGATGATGAAGTAGGCTGTTTGTGATCGAGGAAATGAAAATTGGGCTGATCTCGCGACCGAATGGAGGTGAACAAGGGGCTGCGTCGGCTTCTTTCTCACTAGGGTTTTGTGTTTTGAAGGGGCATGCATGTGTTAGTATGTATAGGCGCAAAGAGATGAGGAATGGGTTGCGGTTTGGGTTTGATCCTTGTTCTCGGCCGAGAGTGGTTTGGGTTGGTTCGGTTTGGGTTGCACGCGGCCGAAGGGACTTGGGTTGGTTTGGTTTGGGTTGCACGCGGCCGAGTAGTGTGAGTCTAAGGTTTAAAACTTGGTTAACTCCTAGAGTCACAAGGAATCGAGGTTGGTTCGTGTCGCGGTTCGGTTCGGTTCGTCTACATATTTACTATAAATATTTTATAACTAAAACAATCACATAATCGCACATTACGTATTCACTAACTCGTACACGTTTAATACGTAGCATACAATTTATTCGACAAGTATTGCGTTTAAGTTATCCGAAAAACCGGGATGTCACATGTTGCCTGGATTACATGATATTTATTTTTTATTTTTTAATTACAAATGTACCATCTTGGCCGCACACGAAAACACTTTGGTTCCCAACGACAATATAAGGGCGACAAACCTCAAAGGTCCGTCACGCCCAGTGCCGACGGTTTACCCTGCGCATATGCACGTCAACCAAACATTCATTCATGCCACCTATACAAGACAGTCCACACATGCACAAATGTAAAAACAAACAAAATTAAAAGTAAACGACCCATGGCCCAACAAAATATTATAAACATCACAACACGACCTTGGCAAATGTCATAACTTTGAAATGTTGTCCACCTAGTTAGTGCAGATAAAAATAAATACAAGATAAACAAGAAATTGTCTTAATACTATTATAAGGGCCCTCGACCTATTCCACGGCGTGCAAGCCGGTTTGATAATATTCAATTAAGAGCGACCATTGGTACCTGCACTACCAGTCACGTCATCACTAGTGGAACCACCACCTTGAAGTGCGTTACGAAGTACGTCAACAGCTACCCCCTTGCGGGACAACTTTTCCACAGCCTTCGATGGGTGTCTCGACTGAGAGCCAGTAGCCTTCGCAGGAGCTGTGAATAAAATACCATGATACACTTAGCAAAGCATAGAAAAACGAGGAAGATACGAAAGAAATATCATCACAATACATGCCTTTCAGACTAGAGGTCTGCTCGTACAACTCCTCCAGAATGCTAGATTTTTTCTCAAATATACCTAGGTCTACTTCGCTCTCAGAAGGTGCAGCAGGTTGGCCCATCACCTTCATTTTTCTCTTGAAGACATTCAAAGCAGCCTCAGCATCTAACTTCTGTTTCACATCAGACATCTGTTTTCTCTTCTTCTCCATCATTTGAGTCAGGGTAGCTTGATCCTCCTCAACATCAGCAGTAGTGCGTTTAGTGCCTATATCCAACCCAAACAGGGTGTTAGAAACCACCACGTAATCCAAATATCGCAGACGAGAGGAAGGCTTACCCGCCTGAACCTTCGGCTGTGCCTAGACCCAGTGGTCCCATATGCCGGTTCAGAAACATCGATCTTTTCATCACCCTAAGATGGTTGCGCACGAAGACCTACACGTGAGCGCGACCAGTGAATAAGGCCGTCAGATGAGGCAGTAGAATCTTCACTCGAAACGAGGATGGTCTCCTCCCGAGTAGAAGGTTTTGAGACAACAGGTTTGACCGATGAAAAATGGCGTGCACCTATAGGAGTAGCGACATGGACGCTTAAACTCTCATTAGTAGGGTGATGGAAGTTGTCGTAATCTCTGCAACCAAGGGCGCTCCTCCTCAGGAAGTAACCTAGAGACCATCTCTCTAGTACTCTTTGGGTCAAAGACATTCATCAAAGTATACGCTGCACAAAACAAAACAACATAATAATCCCTAATTCACAAAAATGAACGTAAATGAGATAGAGATATACAAGTTGTGACTAGAAGTAAAAAAGAGAAAGTCACCCTTGTTCTTGTGCCCATATACCAGGGCCGCCCTAGGATTGGTACGAGCCCACATCATGCTCATACCGGCAGCCACCAAAGCCCTCTCCTCCAACTGTATCATTTCAGTGGGGTTCCGGGTGAGAGTTTTATACTTCGTTAGCATATGTACACACTGGAAGCTTAGGGACACCCTCATCAACAGATATGTAATGCATATCAACCGGTATTACACCTCTACAGATGAAAAAGAACTTATGCTTCCAGTCATGCAAGCTCTTGGGTGGATCCCTACTGCAGGGCGGGACGTTTGCTGTGTGGAAATTGAAAGAGTAGTAACCCCCAGTACAAGAAACGTAGTAGAAAACATTGAACATATCCATAGAAGGAATCAAATGCTGAGCACGACAGATAAACTCGAAGTGTGTAATACGTGGCAAGCCCACATCACTAATTTGAGAAATGTGTAACCCATATCGAGTAAGAACCTCACCAAGGAATTTGGTGATCGAGAGACGGAAATTACCCTCCTAGAAGAAACCGGCATATAACATGATATAACCTGGCGGGCCGTCCAAGACGGTGCTACCGGCACCCGGGAACTAGGCACCCCAGTTCGACGGAAACCTAAAAATCTGGCGCAGATGGTTGAATTCATCCTCCCTCTAGTTAACGATAGCCTAGGCAGGCCTCAGAGGATCCTTGGGTTTTGATTTCTTTTCATTCATGGAACCATTGGGTTTACCGGAGGTGGACATCCTATGAAGAAAGGTGCACCAGAAGGATGAAAGATCAAAAAAAAAGGAAGAGAGCAGAAATCACCAGGGGAAGAAGAGGGAAGGATAGAAGAGGGAGGAGAAGATCTCTTGATATTTATACCCATTGCATTTAATGCGATGGGGAAGCGACCCGGCAAGTGGGGAACCTCACCCAATAGGGAGATGCCACGTCAGGCGGCAAAAACTGAAACGTCATCCATTAAGGGTGCGTGGCCGCCATGGGCCCGATAACACCAAAAAGACAACTGGCTGGCTAACATCTTTCCCTGAAAAAGCAACTGCTCCACCCCTACGGTGGGACAACCACCTTGACCTGTTGTGCTATAGTGACAGATGTTAGACGACAATCTCACCAAACCGCACAACTTGCCACAGAAACTTCAACATGAAGAAACCTCATCCAAACCTGTACGCCGTGTGGGACCACCTCCGTACGCAAGTGCGCGATGCGCTTCTAGGTCCACTTCTGTGCGTCAAAGCCCATGAGCTTCTTTGGCTCACTTCCGTGTGCTAAAACTCCATGCGCTCTGGGCCCACTGCCATACGCCAAAGCCATGCGCTTTTTTGCTCACTTCCGTGCGCTAAAAATCTATGTGGTTCTAGGCCCACTTCTTCGCACCAAAGCCCATACGCTTTTTTGGCTCACTTCCGTGCGATAAAAATCCATGTGATTCTGGGCCATTTCCGTACGCCAAAGCCCATGCGCTTTTTTGGCTCACTTTCGTGCGCTAAAACTCCATGTGCTTCTAGGCCACGTCTGTGCACCAAAGCCCATGCGCCTTTTTGGCTCACTTCCGTGTGCTAAAAATCCATGCGCTTCTAGCCCGCTTTTGTGCGCCCAAAAACCATGCGTTTTTGTTGCCCCACTCCCATAAACCATAATATATGCACTTTTTGATCCAGCCCTATAAGACAAAAATCATTTACACCAATATGAGTCTAGAATCCCTCTCGATTGATAAACTCATCTGGAAGCCACACTAGACTATGGGGGACTTGAAAAGGTATGACCCGAATCGCATGTAGACACATGGCATAGGGATCACACCACTCAAGCTGGCATCTCCGTCACCCAATAATATCCAGAAGGTTCTAGAAACTTTTGGAAGGGGACACCTTGCTACTGGAAGATGCTCTCAGCAGACAAGATGGACAATAAATGGCACCAATAGCGAGACGCCAAGAAAGGTTACAAGTTCCTAGGAGGATAAGGCGACAACCAGTACAACCGCGAGCTGACCTGGAGAGAAGAACCGTGCGCCACGTTACCTCATGGCATGGCATGGTTTAAGGAGACAAGACGGATATTCCTTCTGGTCCGAAAACTGCCGAGTATTTCCCAGCTGGCAGGTCGCCTCCTCCTTCATCCTCCGGTTATAAATAGAAGGCCAAATCCACATGTTTAAAGGTTCGATTTCTTACTCTCTCACTACATACACACACTTATCCTCAAATTGATTACTTATCCTCACGCCGGAGGGTAGTAACAAGGAGAACCCTCACCTTCTCCTCCTTGTAGCGGGTCACCGCTGTGTTGTTCGATTTTGCAGGACGCTTGGTAGAGTTAGTCATTGGTCGAGTGAAGAACAGAGTTGAACCTACTTATACGAGACGACCCAGCTACATAGCCTAGTGCTTTTAGTGTTTCTTCAAAAACAAATCAAAATTTTTTCGATATTCAATCGATATACTAAATGGATTCAAATAAGTCTAAAACTTCAATCAAAAATCATCAAAATCAAATGAAATTTAACAGAAACTATTGAAATATTCAAAATTTCAATCAAATCAGACTGAAAATTACTGAAATGGTCCAAAATCAACGGAGATTCAATTTGATTTCACCTAAACTGATCGAAAATCGTCTGATTTCAATCACGATTAACACATAGATCTTTCGTAGCTCTGATACCACTTACGAGTTTTGGAACGGTTCGTTCCGAACACAAGATTTGCGTTTAACTTTGTTTTTACATGCGGATTACGTAAAATGAAGCGTAATCATGAACACGTAATCGTAAATATAATCCTTTCTTGTTTAGTACAAAACAATTGACAACTGGACAGAGTTTCGACTCAAACTAAACACTTTCTATATTAACATCCCGAGATCGATCGGAATCGTGTAGAGCTATCCTATTGAACGGACGTCTCACTTTGAACAGAGGTGATTCACGATATTTTAGTTACATACGTAGTTATTTCACCTTCGTGTGTATGTAAAATTTTCATTCTATACCCGTGCGTATGCATAATTTCCAATCCATGCAGACTTTTTAGTATATGAAACTTATGCACATATCATCCTATATTATGTCATGCACATGTAAGGATATGATGTCATCAAGTGTTATGATGACATCATACTCGCACGAACCCGCTTTCTTGGTATCGTGTCGTATCGAATACTATCCCGATCTAACCAAACCTAACAATACCTATCGAAACTTCTAACCAAATCTAACCATCTACACTACTGCGACCGGTGCACTTGTTGATTGTGTGTGGTTTAGTTAGCGATTCCTCTTTTTAAAATATGTTTGAAATGTATAAACACATTTTTCACACATCAGTTTTCTATGCTCAGCCATACCACAACCATCCACCATAATAACTTGGCCATTGTACAAGTTACTAATAGATGATCCATATCTTCCAACACATACCCACAACATCAGCACATAATATTCCCGGTTTGAATGCCCCTTTTGCTCAGCTCGACCTGTGTCGGTATTCTCCTTTCTGCACTCCTCCAGCAAATATATTAACTTTCAGTACCGCCGAGACTACACCATTTAATTACCATGTCCGCATGTTGTTGAGACAAATTGGATTGAAGGTCTGCTCTAGCAGTCTTGACCGAAAAACTGCTATCCGATCCAACCCCCTAAATCCATGTATCCTCGTGTTATATCACTTTATTGTTTCAGATCAATGCTATAAACTTCAAAAATTCAGCCCCCACCCCCATTGATGTTGGGTGATTCTTCCACCTAGACGCCCAAATCGTGTTCTCACCCAATCTTCTATAGTTTTGAAAGACCATGGTACCTTTATCACAAGTCAATTTATGTAACTGTTGAAACTTGGGAGACAATCTACCAATTGGAAGCCACACATCTTCCCAAAATCTAATTTTATCACCCCTACCTATCACATAAATTAATTTATCTTTTAATATCAAACCTTTCTTCTGACCTCTTTGTTGATACACTTTTGTGTCTGTCGCTTGTTCTTAGTTACATCTGTAATTGTATAGTCTTTGTTTAATGTGTCTATATAGTTTGGTCGTGTCGACCAAATCAAGATATCCTCCTATCTTGGTTTAGTACGACGATTAGTTTGTCTGTGTAAAACAGTTACATGTGTGGATGCTGTTGAGTCTTGTGTACGTGATGTCCGTGACACGTTCTCCGAAGAAGACTTCTATGTGCGAGTAGGAATGTTTCGTACAAGCAAGATATTGCTCGTACGAGCCACCTACCATTCGTACGAGTAAGTACATCTAAAAAAGCATCCTACTTGTTTCGTACGAGCAAGGTAATGATTCGTGCGAGCCAGTTCAATCGTACGAGTATCTTTGGAGAATGTCTTTCGTGTCTTTTGGTGTTTCGTACAACTAGCAACATACTTCATACAGTTGCTGAGTGTGGACACTATATAAGTAGACATGCACTTCTCAATATGTAGTTGGACAAAGTTAGTCACATACTAGAGCTAGTTACCTTCCAGAGAGACTAGAGCTATACTAGAGAGAGAGAGACACAAGAGCATAAAGTATGTTGCATGAGTCTGTATGAACATTGTTTGTATATGTTTGTACTAGTTCTCTTCTGTTAATCAAGATATTGAATCTTTGGTTATCATGTGTTCTTACTTTGTTTTGGTTTGCATACTTATGAGGATTCCGCACCGGTATTTTGGTGTATAAACAGGGAAGTGAGTTAATCTTGATCCTCCAAGTGGACCTACAAGTGGTATCAGAGCGTTAGTTCTCTTCCTTGTTTTAAAACCAAGCTTAGTGTTGTGTCTGAGCTAGTTTTGAGGGTTTCTTGAAGTGTTCTTGAACTTTCAGCAGGAAACTTAAGTATTTAAAAGATAACAAACTTAAAACTTAGTTAAAACTTGTTGTACCCAGAAAATTTTCATTAAAACCTTATGCAGACATGTTAAAATCTGGTTTTTCTTAAAATTTTTGTTTGTTCAAGTTGAACACATTTGCAGGAGAAACTCACCGGAATTTTGTTGTAGGGTTGACCAAATCTCTGACATTCTGGACTTGACTGTTAAAACTGAAAAAGCTGGTATAGAATGTTTGTCTTTTTAACCAAAACTATGTAGATAACAGACCACTTTCGAAAACCAGTCTGTGCAAGAAAAGAAAATTTTCCACCAACCAGCCCTGCAAAAAGATTCCTTTGCGAAAAACATCTGTGGAATAACCCATCCGCACGAAGAACTAGAATGTTCGTGCGAAAGACCAGTCATCCGCACGAAGAACCTGGTTCCCACGAAAGACTAAGTCATTCGCATGAAAGAGTGTCCCCCGTACGAAAGACCTGGTTCGTACGAAGGATAACCACTCGTACGAAGACAACTTAATCTATTTTTCGTGTTTCAATTTTTCACACTTTGTGATTTTAAAAGGAGACTGTTATTTTCAAAAATTAAACTTTAAACCTTTTAACTTTCATAATCAAGAAAATATAATGAGTACTAATCCGTGGGATTGGAGTAGTAGTTCAAGCACAAATCAAGAATCTTCACAAAGCTCCACAACCTCATGGGTTAAATTACTAATGCCTCAACAAACAACCATGATTACTGCAAATAAATGGGTGTGTGTCGCAAATCAGAACCAGAGCATTCAGACTCTTCTTATAAGCAAGAGTGAAACTGGTAGTAATAACCGTCCACCTAAACTGAACCCTATGAACGATTATCATTCGTGGAAAAGTCGTTTTCATACATATGTTCTCGGACAAAATACTGAATTATGGACATCTTTTACTACACCCTACAAGGAATTACTCGAAGAGCAGGATTAAATCCAACCTCCATAGCCAATCTAGATGAAGGCGATAAAAAGGCTTACGATCTAGAGAAAAAAGACGTTTGTTATCCTTACACAAGCACTCCATAAAGATATTTATCATCAGTTTGTGTACTGCACGACCACCAAAAATCTGTGGGATACGCTGGAAGCAAGAGGAGAGGGTAATGCTGCAACCAGAAAAATACGGCATGATCTGCTAAAGAAGGAGTTTGAAGGTTTCATGTTCATGGAAAATGAAACACTGAATGAGATGACAACACGTATCTACCATCTTCTCAGCAAAATGTACTCGTACAAAGTGTTAGCATCTCCACAAGAAATCGTGATGCGTTTTGCTGACGCATTACCGCCAAAATAGGGTCAATTTATGACTTATTAAAATATACAGGCGTTTTGGATTCAATCAGTATTTAAGAATTTCTGCAGAAATTGGAGAACAAAAATGAAGAAGAACTTCGAAAGGCACAAAGAATTACTGTTCCACAAAATCCTGAGATGTACTTTGGAGGTATTAATATAGGTATTAGAGCAAATCAGCAACCAAAACTTCAAACCACGTTTGTGTCAAACATGAATCCCTTTCTACCACAACCTGTTCAAAAAGTCAATCTGTAAGCTCAAGTACTCAAGCCTATGGACAAGTATTTGATCCGAAAGCCTTTCTACCACAACCACGAGATCTTGCACCTCAAGTTCTACTGCAAGCTTCTCAACAAGCTTTCTATGGAAACAACTTTCAACCTGCAAACCCCAACACAGTCAGACTTGACACATCACATCTTTCCAAGGTTAACGTAGAAGTTGCTCAGGAACATATGGAACTTCTAAATACCATGGTTAGTGCTTATTGCAGATTAGTCACTGGTCAAATTGGAAACATCAATTTGACTAATGAAAACTACCAACAAATAGACAGAGATGAGATGGAGCTAATGGTATCAAATGGGCATTTGCAAGTGCAGTGAGAAGAGCTAAGGATTATATGAGCAGAACATGAAGAACCAGTTTGGAGAGCAAGAAGGATACAAAATATGGTTTTGATAAAAATGTTGTTACTTGCTTCAACTGTGGTGAAAGAGGTCACTTCAAGCGTGAGTGTACGAGACCTAGCAAACAAGGAAATCACAACCCCTTCCAAAATCAATCACAACCATTGAACACAACTCAAGTTAACCATGATCGAAGGATAGTAGCTGTTAACAACCCAAACAATACCAACCAGTCAGGACCTTCAAACAACACAAATAGAGCTTTAGTAGTTCAGGCAGATGAAGGATGCGATTCGTCAGTACAATTGGGAAATGATAATCAAGGAGGAACCACATGTTATGCCAAGATTATCAATCGAATCAAACATGTACACAGTATTGACAGTTCTGATGATGATGATAGTTCGGAGTATAATGGTGGTTCTGATGAAGAATGCTCAAGTTCAGGTGGTTATGGATCTGATTCAGATATCAGGGAAGGAAATGATGTTGAGGTCAGAGAATTGCTGAAAGAAGCAGAAAAGATGAAAAGTCAAAAGGCCGGTCTGATGAAGAAAGCAGAAACTGCATCGAAGGAAACAAAAAAATTCTTTACAAATAGTGCATCATTACCTCATCATACTGCCTTCATGGCGAATGTTGCCGGTTCGACAAGTCAGGTAAACTTCGACCCTCCTAAAATTTAAAGTGACTGTGCTGAATTAAAAACAAAATTTGAAACAATAAACAGTCATAATCAAAACCTAGTTATTGAACTGTCAAAATGCAAAGAGGCTAACTTGGCTTTAACTCGAAACGAAAAAGAATTCAAATCTGTAATAGAAAACCTTAAGAAAAGCATTTCTGAATTAACAAAGATGGTTTTGAACAAACAAACAGGAATTAATAGCTACATTAATCTCCTTGAGGAAAAAAAGAAAGAGTTAGACATCGCCAAATGTGAACATGACGCGATCAAGCTAAAATTGGAAAGTTATTCAAACTCCCGATATGTGCTTGATCATATCATTGGCGTTCAAAAACTAAAAGGAGATGTTAAATGCATTGGGTATAAGTCGGGTCCACCTTCATTTAAACACAACTATATCAAATTGCCTGATGAAGAGGAAATGCCACGCTTTGAACCCACTGTACCTCTTAATCCTGAAGAGTTTGCAGCAGGATTAGGGTTCAAGCTAGACAATTCCTCTGTTGAATCAAGAAAATCCGAGAACTCATCGTCAGTTGTTAATCAAAACCCCTCTACAACAGAGGCGGATGATTCGTCAGATGATGAGTCCGAGGAAAATGATCAGGATCAATCTCTTGATAAAGAAAAAGGGATAGAAATCTCTGTCTCTCACAATGAGAAAACTATTGAAAATCAAAAGAATGATCCTATGAAATATGTGACGACAAATGTGTCTACAGATGAAACTGATAATGTATTGTATACTTTGATTGGAGACAAGAAAATCTACTCAAACAATGATTTTCCGATCAAAAATGTAAATCCAACCTATATTGATCATGTTTTTGAGAAATCAACAATCAAGTTTTTGGAGAAGAAAAACTCAATAAGTCACAACCATTATCTGTTTCAAAAGAAAAACAAAAAGAAAAGCGAGCTAAAAAACCTAAGGTACCACAAATGAAGGTCGAAGCAAAAGGCACTCGCTACAAGAAGAAGTTTAAGAATGTTAAATTTGTGAGTTCTACTGGTACTGATAAAGTCGAGAATTATGAAGGCATGTCTAATATAGATTTTGTAAACAAAGTCAAGATTTTAAAGCGTAACAGTGAAAACAATTACACTCAACATACAAATGGGTGTGAAAATGAACCAAGTACCTCAAGACCCACAAGTTCAACATCAAGTCATAAAACAGGATCTCCTAAATTTGTTGAGAGGAAAACATGTTTTAAATGTGGAGAATTTGGCCACATAATCAAGAACTGTACAAACCCATCAAAGCCTAGATCTGTTGAGAAAGCCCCTTCTGAACCTACTTGCCAACGTCAATCTGTTTCTCCAAAGCAAGACGAACGCATTGTTAAAGAACAGGAAGAAAAACAGAGACGTAAACAAGTCAAAATAATTGAAAAAGCATTAAAACCGGATTCTTCAGAAAGGAAACCAAGTTCTTAAAATTTAATAAAACCAGAAGATATTAAAAATGTAAATAATAGTAATTCTGGTAAATTTCAAAAATCTTGGAAACCTAAGACCGGTGATGGTTCAAGAGGAGGCTCAAAATTTCCAAATCATCAAGGAATAGAAATCACATTTCTTGATGATAAGGGTCGACCCAAGACTACTAAGGCTTGGGTCCCCATCTCAAATTGATCGGGTTTTTGAAATGTGCAGGGTGTTCTAGGAAGAACTGTGAATAGTTATTGGATTGTCGACAGTGGAGCATCAAGGCACATGACAGGCGACTTAAGGCTCCTTTATGATGTGAAAAGCATTCGAGGAGGCTATGTTTCTTTTGCTGGAGACAAAGGCGGATACATCACTGGAAAAGAAATGGTATCCAATGGTGTTGTTAGCTTTGATAAGATCAATTATGTTCGTCAGATTGATCACAATCTTCTTAGCGTTTCTCAAATCTGCGACAAGAAGTTCACGGTTCATTTTGATGATGCCGGATGTTATGTGCTGAAGCCTGGTTTTAAGATTCCCAAAGAATGGATTCTCCTGTCGGCTCCAAGAATTAATGACCTGTATTTCTTGACATAAGCCAAGCTATTACCACGTCTGCACAAGTTACATGTTTTGTCTCAAAAGCCACCGAAAAGGAATCAATCTCTTGGCACAGACGAATGGGACACATTCACTTGAGGAAAATGAACTATTTGGTGAAGAACAATCTTGTGAATGGTGTGCCATGAAGAATTTTCATCTACAAGACGTCTGTGTATCATGCCAAAAGGGAAAGCAAGCGAGAAAATCTCATCCTGTGAAGAAGATCAACACGGTGAATATGCCTCTGGAACGTCTTCATATGGACCTCTTTAGACCTATGAAACACAAGACTACCTTTGGTGATTCATATTGTTTAGTAGTTACTGACGACTACTCAAGATTTTCATGGGTAAATATGTTGGCACACAAGAGTGAAGTTCCTGAAATCCTTAAGAATCTCCTGACGCTACTTGAAAATTTATACAATTTGAAGATAAGGAGAATCAGAAGCGACAACGGCACCGAATTCAAGAATCAAGTTATGGATGAGTTATGTTCTTCTAAAGGCATTCTACATGAGTGCAGTTCTCGTTACACTCCACAACAAAATGGTGTCGCAGAGAGGAAAAATAGAACTCTAATTGAAACAGCAAGAACTATGCTAGTAGAATCAGAACTTCCTGTTCAATTTTGGGGAGAAGCTGTTGCTACTACATGTTATACGATGAATAGAGTTCTTACGGTGAAGAGGCACTGGAAAACATGTTTCGAGTTGTTACATAAAAGGAAATCTGATGTTTCTTTCTTAGAACCTTTTGGAGCTCCATGCGCTATGATTGATCCACATGGTAAATTTAGTCTGAAAGCTATCGAAGGTTTCTTTCTTGGATATGCTACTCCTAATTTCAGGGTGTGGAATTTGTCAATGAAAAAGATTGAAGAATGGGGTGAAGTCAAGGTTCAAAGATACACTGAATCAGTAAGAGCTCCGGGATCTCCTTGGATGTTTGACTATGATGGGCTGTTTAACTCCTTTAATCTGCCAACTTTTAATGATGCTTCTACAGCTGCTCAAATGTTACTAGAAAGTGATACTGCAGTTGACTCGTCATTAGTTCGACCAATTATTGTTAATCCTCAAGTGTCTACTTCGGTTAACAATCTTGTTCAGAATGAGGAATTCGAAGATGCTGCTGATTACAATATTTCGTCAGAAGATGATGAGTTCCATGATGCAAATGAAGCTACTTCTGCTCCGATTCCTGGAATTTCAGATGTCACATCAAATATTCAGAATCTAGGGACTACTGAAGGTCATGCATTACATCTTCATCAAATCCATCAAACGAATTAGTTGTTGATCTGAATATCAACAACTTAGGTATAAATTCTCGAGTTCCTGATGTTCCTGAAACTCGAATCCATAATACCCATCCTCAGCAGAATGTTATAGGAGATGTCCAGACTGGTGTGTAGACTCGTAATCAGCTCAGGAATAACCAGAATGCTAGTTTGTATTCGGTTATTAGGGAATCTAGGGAACGGAATGGTTGGTCTTTTGCCTGCAATTGCCAAGTTGAGCCAAAATCTTGGAAGGAGGCAATGAAAGAAGACTCCTGGGTTGAAGCAATGCAAGAAAAACTTCAGCAGTTTCAGAAGTTAGGCGTGTGGAAATTGGTTGACAGGCCTGACAACTACAAGAAGATTGGAACAAGATGGGTTTACAAATGTAAGAAGGATGACCGAGGTGTTGTTGTGAGAAACAAAGCAAGGTTGGTCGTCCAGGGCTTTAATCAGGTAGAAGGTATTGATTACAATGAAGTTTATGCACCAGTAGCACGTCTTGAGGCCATAAGAATTTTCTTGGCTTATGCGTCCTACAAGAAGTTTATCGTTTATCAAATGGATGTGAAAAGTGCACTTCTTTGTGGTGTGGTTGAAGAAGAGGTATATTTTGAGCAACCGCCTGGTTTTGAAGATCCAATCCATCCTGACAAGGTTTGGCTTCTCAATAAGGCGCTATATGGTCTACATCAAGCTCCACGGTCTTGGTATGAAACATTGTCTTCTTATATTCTGAAGAATGGTTTTCGACGTGGATTAATCGACTGTAATCTCTTTATCAAGGAACAGAATGATGACTTATTTCTAGTACAAGTGTATGTTGATGATATTATTTTTGGGTCGACCAACGAGAAAATATGCAACGAATTTGAGCAGGTTATGCAAGAGAAGTTCGAGATGAGCGCTATGGGAGAAATGACTTTCTTTTTAGGTTTGCAGGTTCAACAATCTAAGGAAGGGATTTTCATCCATCAAACCAAGTACGTCGGGGATATTCTCAAACAATTTCAAATGGAAGACTCAAAGCCCTTGGGAACTCCATTAGCTCAAAATCATGGGATTACTCCTGATGGAATGGGTGAACATGTGGAACCATCTCTTTATCGTGCTATGTGCTATGATCGCATCTCTCATGTATCTTACTGCTTCAAGACCCGATATAATGTACCCAACATGTCTTCTAGCTCGCTACCAATCCAGTCCGAAGGTTTCTCATTTGATGGTTGTGAAAAGAATCTTCCGTTATTTGAAAGGTCGCCCGGACACTGGTCTGTGGTACCCTATGGATGATAACTTTGATTTGATAACATTCAGTGATTCTGATCATGGTGGCTGCAAGATCGATGCAAAATCAACATTAACGGGCTGTTAGTTCTTGGGAAATCGCCTAGTCACGTGGCAGTGCAAAAAGCAGACTTGTGTAGCTACGTCAACCTTTGAGGCTGAGTATATTTCAGCTTCTAGTTGCTGCTTTCAGGTTCTATGGATCCAACAGCAAATGCGCGACTACGGTTTTGAATTTCTAACTACTCCTATTTTTGTTGATAACAAAGCTGCTTTACAGATCACTCGTAATCCTATACAACACTCAAAAACCAAACACATTGAGATTAAGTATCATTTCATACGAGATTGTTATGAAAAGAAACTTATCAATGTTGTTAAAATTCACACCGATCACCAACGTGACGACCTGTTTACAAAAGCCTTTGATAAATCTCGTTTTGATTATCTACTTTTGGTCAATGGCATCAAGGTGAAACCTGAGTAATTCATCCTTGGCTAATCATTTTCTGTAAATATTTTCTTCAAAATCTAAAATTACAAAAAAGATTTTCTATTTTCTCTTAGTTTTATATTTTAGGGGGAGAATATTTCAAAGAAAATAAAAAAAAACATGAGAAAAATGCAAAAATACAAAAATATGTCTTTTATTTATTTATTTACCTTTCTGCATTTAAGGGGGGAAATTTTAGAAAAATACAAAAACAATAGAAAAACCAAAATAAAAAATGAGTTTCTTGGAAAGATAAGAGAAGATGATGATACATACCGATGATCAGTCAAAAACGGTCAAATACATAAAACGAAAATTGATAAGCAGCTTTACATATGATGTATCGAAAGGCTCACAATCAGATTAAAATGTACAGGTTGATATAAATATAACGGACTGCAAGCCAGGTGGGAACCATTCATTGGCATATGGTCTTGGTATTGAAATTTCGTTTGATAGGACGCCGAGGTTCTAAGATATGCGGTGCTGACTTATCCTCTGGGTATCATGGTTGAATCTTTTACCGAAAAATAATGGTGACACAAGTCTAGAACTTTGATGATACCATACATATGTGTAAATACTGCATACGACCATCAATAAGTGATAAAATATCACATCCACCCAAAAATAAGTGATAAAATATCACAACTTTATGCGGGAGCTATGTTCGTCTCTTTGTCGGTACGATGGTACTAACATGTTCACGGACTTACTCCTGAGCCCTATATGCATTTGAAAATCAAGTTCCTCATCAATAAGTGATTTAATCACATAGGGCTTGATTTCAATCAAAATAAGTGAGTATCTCACCGGTAAGATTTTTTCACTTGCATATCTTGATACGGGAATGTATCGTGAAGTGGTTGAACACCGGCTAGTAAGTATAACTCATACATTAATCATATCTCCTAATCATGATTACATCTGATAAGTTGAGCTTACGTGGACAACAATACCGATAACCATAGTAGAATGCTTATTTATTTAATTTGATGTTTTAAACAAAACTTGTTTTTGACAAGATTAAAAGCTGGTATGATTCCCTTACATGGAAACTCTGAAAAAGATTATCTAGTAAATATATAGTTTACTCTTATCTGTTACTGGTTATTTTTGTTTAGTTTACTTTATTGTTTAATTAAGTTCTTTTTGAATTAGCCAAAGTTGAAGCTCAAAAGTTTTCTACCAAGATACGCCCTAAAAACCATTTGCTTTGATATCATAACTTCATAAATGTACTTTCTTACAACGGGTAAACTCATCCCAAAAGAACAAAATCTGTTTAATAAGCACTTTTCCGAAACTGAACTTGTGATTAGTGTGGATATGTGCAATGTTCTAAACAGGTCAGCAAAAAACCTAAGGTCCTCGAAGAACCGAAAGTCCAATTTTGAAAAACCTGGACTCGTACGAATCATATCATTCGTATGAGCCATTGTGCTTCGTACGAATGATCATTGGGTCTTGTACGTTTGGAGTTCTTCATACGAGCTTGGTAATTCGCACGAGTATCATGATGTGGTATAAAAGGTGATGAAGTTCTTTGGTAGAACTTCACTTTCACCTTGCTCACGTCATCTTTACACCTCTCCTTAAGTTGTTTTTTTTTATCTCTTTAAGGTATACTTGACTATGTTGGCATACTTTGAAGATGAAAAACTTAAACATTATCTGACCATGTGACTTTGACTGACTTAAACAACAAAATTCAAGCGAAGAATAATTTTAACGAAAAACAAGTAACTTCTCTTGAAATTGTTTGTACGAACTAGATTCGTACGAATGAAACATCACTCGCACGAATAACACATCGCTCTTACGAGCCAGCTATTCGTAGGAAGAATCAGTGTTTGACTTAATCAAGAGTTTGTAAAAATGAGTTGTTCTTCGTACGAATAAATTGTTATTCGTATGAGTCAGTAGTTCTTTGTTCAGGGAATATATACACATAGAAAGTTTGGAATAAAACTTTTTGTGTATATTCCCTAATGATTTGTGTTCTTATCCTAGTTGTTGTATGTGTACAGAATGGAACAAAAGGAACATAAAAGAAAACCTACAACAAAGAGAATTGACAAGTCAGAAGTGGAAATTATGTCTAAACCGAGACATAACATGGTGGCCTACTTGGATCCGGAAGACAAATTTGCTGAGTACAACGGTATAATGAAGTTTTTGCGCGACTCAAGGATATATTATGCTATCGTGCACAAGACTACACATACAAGATGTTGATCAAGGAATTTTGGGATTCAGCTAAAGTTGTAGAAGTGAATGGGCAGGAACTTATCCTCGGGAAAGTAAATGACTTGAACGTAGATGTCACTGTTGAGACCATTAACTCAGTATTACAGCTTGGTGATGATCCTGAAGCTCCATTCTCAGTGTCGTTGAAGTGTCAACGTGGATGTTTACTTAGAATGAAATGTGTTGGAGATTTCCTCGTGGGACAACTAAACAAAGCATGGTTGCCACTCCGATACAAGTTCTTTCTACATGTTTTAATTCAGTGTTTGAGCAACAGACGAAGTGGTTATGATATGGAAAATAACGACTTGGTTGGAATTATGATAGCTTTGGCAATGAACAAACCGTTAAGTGTTTCAAAGTATAGTTTTGCAAACATGAAGGAAAACCTGAGAAGACCAGATATGGTGGAAACAAGTTTTGGATGTATCCTCGTTTTCTCCAAATGATCTTAAATATGCAACATTCGAATCTTCCGAAGAACGACAACGATGTTTTAAAAGTTGAAGTTATGATGGAACATTCGTTGAAGATATTTACGGGTGTAGCAGCAAAACGTTACAAGGAAAGCATACCTCCTCATAAGTTGATCGGTTTTGTGGCAAATGATCAATATATTGCACCAGAAAATGAAAAGTGGCGCCATGATGACGGTGATTCAGATAATGAAGAACCAACCTTGAAAAAGATGATCGAAGATAAGTTTGGTCATAAAAGGGGAAAGGGTAATGATGATGACAGTGAAAATGTTGGTAATGATGGTGCAAGAGAACCAGTTGCAGAAGTCCAGCCTACCTTTACAACGGAGGAGACTGAACCTGCAATGAGGAACCCACTACAACTTCTGAACCACAACCTTCAAATACCATAGCAGCTGAAACACCTTCAGCTAAAGATACTCCAGTTCAATCGCAACCTACAACCTCTCCAGCTCAACAATCCTAGTCTACATCTCGTCAACAAAATACAAAACAAAGCAGTCATTTGTTCTCTAAAATGGAAAAGGATGAGAAAGTGGATTTTCTTGTAATGCTCCGTATTTTTACGTCTATTTAGTTATTTATCTATTCATTTAAATATATATTTACTCATTATTTACTCATTCTTTATTTTTTTTTATATAAATGTTTGTTTATTCATTAAATTTTTAAAAAGAATAAGATTTTTTTTACTTTTAAAAGTTTAATTATTCATTAACTTAGTTAAGGTTTTTTTTTAAGTTATTTAGTTATTAAACCCAAGTATTCCATTTAACTTAGTTAAGTGTGAGGGACTAAAAGTGCAATTACTGAAACTGTAGTACAGGGACCGTGTTGGTAATTGCTGAAAGTATAGGTATAAAAGGGAGGAAAAGAAAAAATAAATAAATAAAACTTATGACCGCAGACTCGAACCCCGGTCACCAGCCTCAACAAACACGCGCACAGCCACTCCACCATGGTCATCACATTGAACAAAACCCAGCACTTAAAACCCTTATACACTCGTTAAATGGCCTGATCAGCGCGACCAGAACCATTCAGCTCGCGAATTTGAGCGGGTTTCGGGTTTATTTTGAGTTTTAAACATGTTTTAACATTTAATACTTCACCAAACCCAACCCTAATCCTTCCCTATAAAAACCTATCATTCTCCAAGCCTTTTTACACTTTTCTAATCATCAAAACACTCTCTAATCCTCCATAATCAAGCTAAAAGTTGCAAATTCGGGAATAATTACTCTTCTTCACTAAAGTGAGTGTAACTCATTCGTTTCTCAACGAAAACACTCCATTCTTTTTCCCACTTGCTTGGTTTGACCTTGTGCATATCTCAAATGGTTTTCCATGGAAAATCAGGCCCTGGAATGTCACGAAAAAGGCTCCAAAGTGGACTGTTTTCATTTTACTTCTTCAAACTTTGTTAAACTTGTTCAAACTTGAGTCTAACTCATCTCAAACCTATGTCTGAATGCTTACAACCTCACTTATGGTTGGTTAGGCTTAAAAACAAGGCTGAGACATGTGAAACTACAAGATAAAACCTCACAAACTTTTGTTTTCAACTAGGGTTTACACCCACAAGTAGTGTTCAAGTTAAGCTTGATAATGTGTGATATTTGGATTAGCTTGGGCTATCCATCATTGAATCCACACACTACTTGATGATTTTCATAGCTCAGTTGTCTCATTTCATTCCTTACTTGTAAGTTCATGACCCTCCTTGTGTCTAAGACACATGTGTAGTGGTGAATCCAAAGAGGTCTTAAGTGGATGGTAATCCTCCCACCTCCTACTTAACTTATGTAAACTACAAAGAGGTTACTAAATGGATGGTTCAACCTCCTACCTCATGCTTGACCTATATGACTTAATGTACACTATATAATACTTATATATTATCAAAGTAATCGAACTCTTGATGATGAACAAGTGGTCATTTGTCAAAATAGTAGGTTACATCATCTAAAGACCATACTTTTGTTACGATTCTAATGGATCTTTGAATCCATAAAAACATACCAAATCCTTGAGGTTTACAGTGTCAAGAACAAGTGTTATGAGTACAAGATGATTACTTTCATAATACTAATTTCACGTTATTTTAATTCCGAATCCATAACCTTCCGTTAATTCCCAATACTCACATGCCTATGTTTCTTCCTGTAGAAGGACAAGGTGCTCGAAACTAATCCATCAACCAACAACGTTCGCGGGATTTCAAGTGGGAAAGCTTGCAAAACAGTGAGCATACTCGATCCCTTTTTTCCTTTTTTACACTTTGGGTGCAACATGTACATTATACAAAATCACACGACACATAAACTATTTTAATCTCTATCCATGCTTAACATGAAACTACTTGATGCTTGTTAGACTTGTATGTTATGTAAACTTTTGTGTCGATATATGCTCATTAACTTTGCTAGCCTACCTTAACAATTATAGCGCTATAGGATTAACGCACCGCCCACGAAACTTGGGGTATTGTTAAGTTAAACATGTTAACCTCCCGCTACTCTATTGGGATAGGCTATTTTAACGCGTTGGATTCTTGGGTTTGAACATATAGTACACCGTTTCGGCATGCTAGTAAACTTGCATATTATGGTTCATGTTGGATATGAGACTTTAAACAAATTTATTCTATATTATGCTATGTAACAAAACTTGTACGCTCGCCAACTTTTTGTTGATATATTTTAATACATGTTGCAGGTTGATTGATGAGGTGATGTTACAAGATGAAACAAGATTTAGGTGGACTTAGATACACACCTCGATTAATTTATCTATTTTGATGTTATGTCATTTTGAAACAATTGTTGACTATTGTTTGGTATTTTGTATGACAATTTAGTCTTGAATGAAATTTGAATTTAATCTATATTGTCACATAGCGTTATGAAGTTTTGAACAATTTTTTCATCTCATCCCGATGTTTCCGCCATCGGTTGGGGTGTGACAGATTGGTATCAGAGCCATAACTATAGGGAATTAGGAAAAGTAGGAATGCTTTGCCCTAGTCTATAGTTTTAGGAACTTGATTCTTATTTGTTGTTTAAAACTTCATTGATTCTACCTTATTTGCTTCTTTTTCTCCTTCTTGGTCTATTAAACTTATATGCCTTTCCTAAGGCCAACACAAATACACTTGAAGCTTTGAAAACACTCATATTTTACCAACGAGGCGATTTGCACCAAGATAGGCCCAATGGCCCACAATTTTTTGTGAAGTCCCTCATTTCGTGTATTCAATTTTGCACGAAGTTACGACATCAAGCTAGGAGTGACATCCACATCTTGATGGAAAACTTCCATTTCCTACTCTAGTGGACCCTTATCTTTTGATAAGTACTAACCACGTTAC
This sequence comes from Scalesia atractyloides, assembly GCA_947069175.1. Lineage (NCBI taxonomy): Eukaryota > Viridiplantae > Streptophyta > Magnoliopsida > Asterales > Asteraceae > Scalesia > Scalesia atractyloides. The sequence continues at coordinate 41,231,807 of CAMTDV010000022.1, read as the reverse complement.
GGTACGATGTTATCAAGTTAGAGGTGAAACTCGCATCTTGTTAACTAGTCCCACTCCTCGATTTTCGATCTCGCCAAAGTTTCGATTTCCCAATCGATTAAGGACGTGTAGTAACTGGAAGGGCAAATATCTTTAGTCACTTCTCGATGAAAGTATTTGTCTATTAGGCTAAAGCACGTTCCCTTAGTTCGAAAAGGACTTCGATTCACTTTAGAATAGTCTTACGTACAGTACCGTGACAATCCATGTTTTATGATAAAACCTCTTTTATGCTATCTCAATTATAATGTGTTTTATATTTGAGCATTACTTTCATTTCAAGCTTGGAAACACGTTATACACTATCTTCGCAATCTAAAACAATTAATAATCATAATCTCTCGTGAACGAACTAAATTTACGACACTTTCATTTTACATGTGACACTATGTGAAATTCATGTTATCCTATGTGAAATATTCGAAACATTATGTACTGGGTTCGTGTCACTGGGTGATTCTTATGTGATAAACTCGTCATTAACTTCATAAGAAGCCACACCTTAACATGTATAACACTATGCGTAGTGCTATAGGAGTAGCGCACCGCCCACGAGTCTTGGGGTCATGTTAAGTCATTTAATTGCGGTACACGATGGGTTGACCTGCTTATTCACATGCTAGTGATACGTTAATCTGGTATATCATGTGAATCGTTCAAAAATTTTTATGCTAGTACTCATATTCCCAAACATGGAAGCTCATCATCAAGCTAGGAGTGATTTCCTTACCTTGACGATTAATTTCGCTAACTTTTCAACTTCACCAATGAGCTAGGGGTGATTTCCTTACCTCGAGGTAGTTACCAAATTTTCGATCAATCTTCCTCTTAAAGATTTCGAGGACGAAATCTTCGAAAGTAGGGGAGACTGTAACGCTCCGTATTTTCGCGTCTATTTAGTTATTTAACTATTCATTTAAATTATATTTACTCATTATGTACTCATTCTTTATTTATTTTTTATATAAATGATTGTTTATTATTAAATTTTTAAAAAGAATAAGATTTTTTTTACTTTAAAAAGTTTAATTATTCATTTAGTTAAGGTTTTTTTTAAGTTATTTAGTTATTAAACCCAAGTATTCCATTTAACTTAGTTAGTTAAATGTGAGGGACTAAAAGTGCAATTACTGAAACTGTAGTACAGGGACTGTTTGGGTAATTGCTGAAAGTATAAGTATAAAAGGGAGGAAAAGAAAAAAATAAATAAATAAAACTGATGACCGCGGGACTCGAACCCGGGTCACCAGCCTCAACAAACACGCGCACAGCCACTCCACAATGGTCATCACATTGAACAAAACCCAGCACTTAAATCCTTATACACTCGTTAAATGGCCTGATCAGCGCGACCAGAACCATTCAGCTCGTAAATTTGAGCGGGTTTTGGGTTTATTTTGAGTTTTAAACATGTTTTAACATTTAATACTTCACCAAACCCAACCCTAATCCTTCCCTATAAAAACCCATCATTCTCCAAGCCTTTTTACACTCTTCTAATCATCAAAACACTCTCTAATCCTCCATAGTCAAGCTAAAAGTTGCAAATTCGGGCAGAATTACTCTTCTTCACTAAAGTGAGTGTAACTCACTCGTTTCTCAACGAAAACACTCCATTCTTTTTCCCACTTACTTGGTTTGACCTTATGCACATCTCCAATGGTTTTCCATGGAAAATCAGGCCCTGGAATGTCACGAAAAAGGCTCCAAAGTGGACTGTTTTCATTTTACTTCTTCAAACTTTGTTAAACTTGTTCAAACTTGAGTCTAACTCATCTCAAACCTATGTCCGGATGCTTACAACCTCACTTATGGTTGGTTAGGCTTAAAAACAAGGCTGAGACATGTCAAACTAGAAGATAAAACCTCACAAACTTTATGTTTTCGACTAGGGTTTACACCCACAAGTAGTGTTCAAGTTAAGCTTGATGAATGTGTGATATTTGGATTAGCTTTATCCATCATTGAATCCACACACTACTTGATGATTTTCATAGCTTAGTTGTCTCATTTCATTCCTTACTTGTAAGTTCATGACCCTCCTTGTGTCTAAGACACATGTGTAGTGGTGAATCCAAAGAGGTCTTAAGTGGATGGTAAATCCTCCTACCTCCTACTTGACTTTTGTAAACTACAAAGAGGTTCCTAAATGGATGGTTCAACCTCCTACCTCATGCTTGACATATATGACTTAATGTACACTATATAATACTTATATATTATCAAAGTAATCGAACTCTTGATGATGAACAAGTGGTCATTTGTCAAAATAGTAGGTTACATCATCTAAAGACCATACACTTGTTATGATTCTAATGGATCTTTGAATCCATAAAAACGTACCAAACCCTTGAGGTTTTATAGTGTCAAGAACAAGTGTTATGAGTACAAGATGATTACTTTCATAATCACGTTATTTTAATTCCGAATCCATAACCTTCCATTAGTTCCCAATACTCACATGCCTATGTTTCTTCGTGTAGAAGGACAAGGTGCTCGAAACTAATCCATCAACCAAAAACGTTCGCAGGATTTCAAGTGGGAAAGCTTGCAAAACAGTGCGCATACTCGATCCTTTTTTTCCTTTTTACACTTTGGGTGCAACATGTACATTATACAAAATCACACGACACATAAACTATTTTAATCTCTATCCATGCTTAAAATGAAACTACTTGATGCTTGTTAGACTTGTATGTTATGTAAACTTTTGTGTCGATATATGCTCATTAACTTTGCTAGCCTACCTTAACAATTATAGCGCTATAGGAGTAACACACCGCCCACGAAACTTGGGGTATTGTTAAGTTAAACATGTTAACCTCCCGCTACTCTATTGGGATAGGCTATTTTAACGCGTTGGATTCTTGGGTTTGAACATATAGTACACCGTTTCGGCATGCTAGTAAACTTGCATATTATGGTTCATGTTGGATATGAGACTTTAAACAAATTTATTCTATATTATGCTATGTAACAAAACTTGTACGCTCGCCAACTTTTTGTTGATATATTTTAATACATGTTGCAGGTTGATTGATGAGGTAATGTTAGGTGGACTTAGATACACACCTAGATTAATTTATCTATTTTGATGTTATGTCATTTTGAAACAATTGTTGACTATTATTTGGAATTTTTGTATGACAATTTAGTCTTGAATGAAATTTGAATTTAATCTATATTGTCACATAGCGTTATGAAGTTTTGAGCAATTTGTTCGTCTCATCCCGATGTTTCCGCCATCGGTTGGGGTGTGACATTTCTGTTCTCTCAATTGCAAGCTATGACAATCTAGATTAACAAGCATACGGAGTTTATATCTTCAAATCGAAACATAGTTGTCAAACAACAGTTGGAGATAAATTCTTTGAAAGAGACTGTTAGAAAACAGGATTCTGAAATTGCGCAGTTAAGAAAAGAAAATGAGCGACTGAAGACTGCAAATGCTGAAAGAGCAACTCAGCTGCAACAGATGAGGGCAGCTGATAACTCTCAGTGGATTGAGATAAATAGGCTGAAAGAATGTAGTGCGGCTGTACAACGATCTGCGGAAACATTAACCGCTAAGCATAATGACTTGAGAGAATGGTATCATTCTCGTAATGCTACACTGGTTGAATGCTTTAATGGTATTAAAGACGTGTTTGAAATGAGCAAAAAGAGGGTGAACATTCTATGGAATGATGGATGCAAAGCGCAGGAGATCAAGCATAAACGTGATCAGGTTAGTGAAAACACTGGCAATCCTGATGCTTCGGCCTCATCCTCGCAACCAAAAGTCTCTGCGTCAACTCCAGTTGTAGAGTCCAATGCACAGCAGATCACGACCAATCTAGTTACCTCCAGTGGTACTCAAGAGGAAACAGGAAAGGTTTGATGTTACTGGAAAGTTTTGAAGACTTGATGTTCTATCAATGATGGATAGCAGATCTTCAGGGGGAGTTTGTTGATACTCCAGGGCATTCAATATGAAGACCAAAGACCGAAGACCGAAGACCAAGCAATAGCCAAGGGGGAGTTTGTTGATACACTTTTGTGTATGTCGCTTGTTCTTAGTTACGTCTGTAATTGTACAGTCTTTTTTACTGTGTCTGTAAAGTTTGGTCATGTCGACCAAATCAAGATATCCTCCTATCTTGGTTTAGTACGACGATTAGTTTGTCTGTGTAAAACAGTTGCATGTGTGCATGCTGTTGAGTCTTGTGTGCGTGATGTCTGTGACACGTTCTCCGAAGAAGACTTCTATGTGCGAGTAGGAATGCTTCGTACGTGCAAGATATTGCTCGTACGAGCCACCTACCAAGCATCCTACTTGTTTCGTACGAGCAAGGTCATGATTCGTGTGAGCCAGTTCAATCATACGAGTATCTTTGGAGAATGTCTTACTTGTCTTTTGGTGTTTCGTACATCCAGCAACATACTTTGTACAGTTGCTGAGTGTGGACACTCTATAAGTAGACATGCACTTCTCAGTATGTAGTTGGACAGAGTTAGTCACATACTAGAGCTAGTTACCTTCCAGAGAGACTAGAGCTATACTAGAGAGAGACACACAAGAGCAAAGAGTATGTTACATGAGTCTGTATGAACATTGTTTGTATATGTTTGTACTAGTTCTCTTATGTTAATCAAGATATTGAATCTTTGGTTATCCTGTGTTCTTACTTTGTTTTGGTTTGCATACTTACGAGAATTCCGCACTCGTATTTGTGTTGTATAAACAGGGAAGTAGGTTAATCTTGATCCTTCAAGTGGACCTACACTCTTTCATAATGCCACCAATGTTCTTCCATAACCTGTGATTGTTTTATTTATTGGCACTATGTCATTCTTCCCAGACTTGTCGTGTATCGCCTTGTAACCCGAGCCCATAATAAATCACCAACTTCCTGAAATCTCCACCACCATTTTAGTAGTAATGCCAAGTTTGCATCTTTTGTATTCCCCAATCCCAAACCACCATTCTTCTTAAAGATTACCATATTCTCCCAACCACCCATCTAATTTTATTATTGTTTGCTCCTCCCCCCAAATGAACCTACATCTTATGCCTTCAAGAGTATTACTACCTTGTTCAAGCCTTATACAACGAAATATAGAATGTTGGAAGATGTCCAAGTACCGCTTTTGCCAATGTTACTCGCCCTGAAAAGGATAAAATCTTACCTTTTCATCTAGACAATTTTCTTTTGAATCTATCCACTACCGGTTTCTAACTAGCCAATCGGTTCTACTTGTACCCATCATCATGCTAAGATATCTAAAAGGCAAGCAACCAGACTTACACTCAAATGCCGACGCAAGAACAATTACCTCTTGGTCGTTCATCCCAACGCCATAAACTTTACTTTTTGGAAGGCCCGTCTTTGAACCCGGGTCAATAAGAAGATCTCAATATACGAGTTTGATTTTGGCGTGATCAATGTCCCCAGTACCAATGAACACCATACCATCTGTGTAAAATAAATGAGAAATCGAAAGGCCAGTGATGGGTAATTTGACTCCTTTGTAGAAAGAAGACTCTGACGCCTTTACCATAATCACATTCAAAGCCTCTATTTTTAATGTCTTTAAGTTGAAATTTGATTCAATACTAATTCACTCAAATTCCTTCTTAAAAGGAATACAACATTCCTTCAAAAGTGTGAAAGAATTCAACTAAACAAAAATGAAATCTTCGATCCTCACCATCGTTGACTTTGTCAACCCCATCATTGTCGCCAACTTCGAAACCTCAATCACTGTCATATCAACAACATTATCGCAACTACCACTAACATTGTCGATGATGCCTCCCTCTCATCTTCCACCAACGTGGTCTCGCCATTGCAATTGGGTGGTAGTCCAAGTGGCACCCCCAAAGGTTGCGATGATGCGTGGGAGGTGGTAGTACTCGGGAGGCAGGGTGCTGATGGCAATGGTGGTAGAGGTGTGGGGGTGACGATTTCGCCGAAGGAGACCGAAAAACCACACCAGCCACGCCTCAATAATGGTCGCACTCACAATCCGCACTCGTTCGGGCAAGTCTGTGCTCTGGACTTGCCTCACTGGTCCACAACATGCCACGCTGCACCGTAAGGTCACTCAAATGTGACTTGTGAAGTAATAGGCACGAATTAACGACTAGATCTGTAATCTTTAGACCATAAGGATGAATTTTGTAACTTTGCCCAAAAAGTAAGGATCATCCTTGTACTTTACTCTAATATAGATATGGTTTGACACATGTACTTTTTATCTTTACCAATTTGATATATCAAAAAGTTTTATTAAATGATTAAATATATATTCGCAAAAATGTGTTAAAAGAAGTTGTTCTGATACCCATGTGGTGTATTTGAAAATCTATGAAAAGGTTTTTAAGATAGTATAGTATTATGCTTCCGTTGGTGAAAGGATAAAACATGTGATAAGTAATTTCTTATGGTTCTCAAGCAAAATTAAGGATGGTAAGGTGTCTTTTCTCAATAAAAAAGGGTAAGTGATTCAAATTCCGGAAGATATAAAGTTAAAAATATTCAGAATTAGATTAGTGTAAAAAAACAAATTAGAAGTAGTTTACTTAAAAAAAACACTTTGTTTTGGTTTTACTTGCTAGATCCATGTGTGCCGTTAAAAAAATAGTGGTCTAAATTTGGGCCAAGTGCTAAACCGATGGGCTACCGTTGTGCTCAATTTATGAGCCCCATGAACACTTCAAGTTTCAAAAAAAGGGATACAGACCTTTCAAATTATAGGCCCAACCAATATGGTGATTTGATCGATTTTATTAATGGGCTACCATTGTGCTCAATTTATTAGCCCAAAAAACATGATGATACGACATCTTCTATCAGTGGGCTAAAAGGCTACAATTGTGCTGAATTTGTAAACCCAATGAGCAAGGTGATTAGATACTTATTAATAGGCTTTTGTGCTATCCTATACCCTCATATGATTTCCGTTCCTAAATGCGAGTTAAATGTTTTATTCGGTTAAAACCGATTAAGTTGATCTGTGAATAGCAATCTACACTTTAATTAAACCATATCATATATAGATAGATAGATATAGGGGTTAATTTCGACTCGACAGAAAAATAATCATGTTTTAGTGTATCAAATCTAACTCATTGAACAAATGAGTCATGTACAGGTTGACATGTTTAGTTAAACAGACCGTGTTTGGGTGGACATGTTTCACTAAACGAGTTGTGTTCGGAGTGACCAATTCAATTAAACGGATCATGCATTTTAACCTGGTTCAATAAAATATGTTGACCCGCTAACATGTTTAACTCATTTTTTGAGACCCATCAACCCAGTTAACACGTTTACAACTTTATTACTACCCACAAACTTGTTTGACAGTTTTAGACTAAGTTAGCGTTGATATGCTGACACACATAATAATATGGGTCGTTCTCAACCTGGCAACGCGAATCACATCAAAACGTTGACCTACTAACCCGATACGATTTAGACACTCATATATAATCTATTTATTAAAATTGATTTTGTAGATGTAAACACTTAAATATTGCATATACATTTTTAAGCTTTTAAATAACTTCTCTCCCCCTTAACAAACTATCATAACTAATGTTTTATTAACCGAACAAAATCTTAACCATGTACCAGTTTAACTGGTTAGCTAGCAAAGGAATGATGCAAGGATCGGTTATTTGCCATCTACTTTTTCTAGGTATCTAAAAAGCAGGATGTTTATTTGTGTCCTATCAAAATAAACTTTAACTAATATTTTTTTTTTTTACATTTAAAAACCATTTGAACTAATATCATTTTTTAACAGCCGATATTACGAGACCACTAAATTAGTAATTATCTGATCAATAAACCATACTAAACGAGTAACTAAATCGGTTAAGATGCCGGTATCTAGTTTAACTAGATTAAATGACAAATCCCTTACGGGTTTTTAAGACTAACGGATATTTAAAAAAAATTTGAACGGGTAATTTATTTTTAATTTTGTTGTGTTGTATGGCTTGAATTCAAAATTTTCTTTTAAATGTAAATATTTAAAAATTTTGTGTTTATCAATATATCACGCTAGTGGATATATCAAATGGATCAAGTGAAAGTGAGAAACTGGAAATTGTCAGAAGGTGTAGAGTATGGGTGTAGTTGCTTTAAAGAACATTGAAATCAATGAAAAGCAAACATAATACCCACAGACGAAACACCACGTATATGCAAGACGTAACTACACATGATTGTCAACCCCTATCACTTGTTCCTTCCGTAGGAACACCTTTTCCAATAAATCTCTATTGATAATAATTCTACCATATTAAAAAGAATTATCTATGTTAAGGTGTAAGGTTGCATTCCTAATAAAAGTAGGCAAATTTTCTCCACACCTAATTATATTTGTCATGTTATTTTTTTTTATTATTTTTTTTACCAAAAAATAAAGGTTTTAAGATAGATTAGGCAAATTAATTTAAAAAAACAAAACATCTTTAAATATTAATGGGCCCCACTCAATATTCATCACCTTTTTCCTTTCCGCATGCGGCAATCATTCCCTGAATCCAAACCTCCTCGCACAGCAAATCATGGTGGCGCGTTGTTTGCCGATCGGCAAAGGGGATGCGGCTTAAACTCAATCGGCATTAAAGTCAGTCGGTATTAAGGTTTAATCTTTAGGATGCGTAATTTAATATATACTACTGGATTTCTCTTGTGCATTGCGGCTTAAAGTCATTCGTTATCGATTTGATTCAATAAGGTATGAGTATCGTAATTGGCACTTTGCATGCGATCCAAAGATAAACACAAAAAAAGTATTGATATGCCTAAAAAGATATCGACACATGTTTTACATCGATCAAAAACTATAAAAATAAATATTGATAAAGATTTTAAAAGTACAAATATCGATACCGATGTTCGGTTAAGATCAACATGGTACTGACGTTGTTCATACAGTATCAGATTTGTTCATCACCAACACTCACTATAGCATATGATATAAAAAGGTACTTTATACCACTACCGAAATCGTAAAAAGGTACTCTATATCACTAACGGAATTGTTCGAATAGTATCGGCTAAGTTTATCGGAACTCATGAAATAAGTATGCCCCAACAGTACATTCGAAGTATTATAAAACATTACACTATATTATTAGAATAAATAAAATAATAAACGAGGTTAACATATAAAATGTCAGATCTTAGCTATAAGAGAAAATAAAATAAAATAATTATAATAACTAAATATTAAAAAAAAACTACATGTTACTATTATCCAAGTAAGATATTATAATAAAAAATTATTAAAGAATAAAAAAGTTATAATAATATTTAAAAATTAGGTTATAATAAAAATATTAAAGATTAAAAAAGCTATAATAATATGTAAAGTTAGGTTACCATTCATGGACACTATATATATATATATATATATGGTCTTTCTCGTCGCGCGTTGTAGCGAAAACAAGCAAATTATAATGTAAAACAAACGTGATTTGAAAATGATACATTTTGTTTAGAAAGCCAAACCATTAGAACGCTTTAGTTTATTATCATATCGTTTTATGATACCAAGTAAATATTTTATTTTGAGTACAACTTCGTTTTTTACAAAATTTATAAAGGAATGTCATGAAAAAAATCAAGTACAACTACGTACTTAAGTTTTTATAAAAAAAGTTATAAACGTAATTTATTAAAGAAGTATTAATTAATCGATAAATTAATATATGTTTTAAAAAAGGAATAAAGGATTATTAAAAAAATGGTAAAGGAAATATATGGTTTTAAAAAAGAAAAAAATAAAAATATGTTATTAAAAGCAAATATAATAATAAACTATTATAATTTATTAAATAAAAAATTATATATTATTATAAAAATAAAGTTACTTTTTATTGTTATTGGTTATATATATATATATATAATATATATATATATATATAGTGTTTAGGGGAGAAAAAAATTAGTTGTTAAAAAAAATTAACATTTTAGATGTTGTTTTAGAGGAAATATAACAACTTTTAAATACATTTTGTAAGTTGAGTAAAAAGTGAAATTCGTATTTGAATTTTTTTTAAATAAAAAATACGGGTGAGACTTGAAAGAGTAAATGAGGTCATGTGTGCCACGCCCTACTGCGTTTTCTGGTGATATGTTGGACAAACGACAACCCCCACACCATCACACCCATGCGTGGTTGTTGGGCAGTGTCCTTGGGGCTAGTCACAACGTGGATGAGGAGAGGTAACTAATGAGATGGACCACGTGGAGAAGAAATTAATAAAGGAGACCAATGTTCGAACAACAAGTTGAGAAGCCATTTTGTGATTTTGCTCACCATTTTATCAATGATCTTCTTTGCAAGGTTGTGTTAGGTTTCCGTTGGCGGTTTTGGCGATGATTTTGGTTGAAGAGGGTGACCGGAGTGGATGATTGGAGTTGAGGCCTAGAAGGGGTTTGTGGCGTTTTGTTATATTTTTATTCTTTTCTTTTTACAAAATGAGTTAATATAATAAATGATTTTTATTACTATAAAAAAAATTCAATAGAAACTATTGACAAGGGTTTAAAGTAAAAACGATTTAATCAACGGAACTAGTGTGAAACTGTATTTGTGATGTTTTTTGTTTTCAAATTATAGATTTTTCCTTTTTATTTTATCTATTTTAGTTGTATTTTTTATTTTAAATTGAGCGAAACTTTATCTTTTTCTTTCAAATTATGGCTTTTTCCTTTTTATAAATTTTTTATTTGTTAATATATAAATAATATTACATAATCACCAACCAAGCCTCTTCCATTACACATCCATTTCGAATATTTTCGGTTGAGAAAAAAATATGCTTATGTAACATGACAACACTTCTTTTCTTAATCAAACCCCATAACACATAGTTTTATACACGAGTTATTTGTTTGTATTTACGTGTGACCAACGCTTGTCTAAGTTAGAGCTTTATTACACCTTTAATGGAATTATTACGGTGGAATTATTATGCAAAACTTCTCATGCATAAGCTAGACCAACTTTAAATTTTGAGTTGAACACTAGGAGGGAGTAGTGTTAATGTTTAACGCTAGTATCTTTAGGATTTTTTTTTTCTTAATATGATACGGCGGGAATTCGATTGATAACTCGGTAACTTGAGGTGTTATTTCACTAACACCATGTGCATTTGAATCTCCATTCCCCTTGTCTCTTTTTTGCATCGACTAGATCCTTAATAATAAGCTCAAAACAAAAATATTTATTATTTCTTCAACTTGACATACGTCTTCACAATTAATTACACATATTGTTCACATATAACAGAAGACACACATGCTTATCTCATGGGTGCTCCATGTGGTAGACACGTACAACATATATGCTCATGTTGAAACAACGACTAAATATGTGAAGGTCGAACACTTGTATCTTTGTTACGATGAAATAGGATCAAATACAAACATTTATATTTGTAAGAACTGTAAAACCAACAAATAATTGATAAGTGTTTCTCAATAAGAAATAGTTTAGGGGTAATTTAGACCTTTTAACCCTATTGATTTATAACTAATTAAATATAATTATTAAAATATCCTTAAATTCTATGCAAGTTTAATTCAAATTAAAGTTTGAATTTTTTAACAAATCCATGATCTGGTAATTCTCCATGATCGAACCAACCTTCAGGAACCACCACCAAAAAATACAATCAGCACTGCACTATATAATTAGCATAACATCCTCAATCTTTCTCCATTACCAGCACATCGTCCTCAATCGTTCCCCATTATCAACATAAATGACAATAGCACAACATCCTCAATCGTTCTCCATTATCAACACAATTATATCTACTTTTGGTTTTCAGGTTTAACACAAATGTGCTGATTATATCTACTCTTGGTGTTTGTTTGTATTTTATTGTAATTAACACATAATTAGTACACACCCATGTACTATGTCAGCACATGAACAACCAACTCATCTATCCAACATCTATGGTAATTAACACTTTAACAACACAAAACCAACATTAAACCCATCAGAAAAACACCTTACAAACCACCAAAAACTCCTAATATATCAAACATTACAAAACCCTATGGCAATTAATATTTTATCAGCACAAAACCCACAATCTGACCCAGCACAAAAACCTCAAAATTATACACCCATACAAAAACACATTATAGAAGATATTACCTACCAAATATGTAGTGATGATGCTGATTGTTGATTATCGCTGGACGTTTGCTTCGAGGCTAAACGCACAACAGCTTGTTCAGCTTGTTCGTATCCAATCTGTTGTTCGTCTTCGAAGCTGATCGCACAATGGGGTTTTGAAAAAACACCAGTTGAACCTAGGGATATCCGGGGATAGATAAGTTACAACCTAGTTTTTCTGCATAAAAGTTGCTCCTTCGTTCGTTCTCAGGGTGATCTCACTCGGATTGATCTGCGTACTCAGAGCAACGCCGTTAGCCTCGTCACGTGGGAAATGGAAGACTTTCTCCGTGACCATACTCCGGCGTGAGAATAAGTATCTGTTGGTTGCAAGGTAAGTGAGTAGTAATTAGTGAGTGAGTAGGAAAGCATGTCTTACCTTGTGATTCGATACTCATTTTATAGCCGAAGATAAATGGGTTTAGGAGATGGGCTGATGGGCCTTAAACCCGGCCCAGACAACCAGGGATATTCGTTCTATCCCTCTACATCAACCATTAATGCTCTGGGTCGACAATTAATGATCTCTGGCAGGAGGTGTGCTTTGTTGGATGTTGAATGGTGCTATGTGTAAAGGCAGTTGTCCCTAGTGGCTGACCTGTAACCAGTCAAAAGTGGAGAATGTGTGACAGTCACTGGCGTGAGTATGGTTGGTGTACAGTCTGGCCTCTGCATTACTGTTCATGCGACGCTGTCTGACACAACCTGCCGAGTAACTATTGGGTCACAACTCTGACAAATTGTACCCTTATATAAACTCAACACCTCTCTACGCTTTTCCCTTTTGCGAGGCTTTCAGTGCTTTCTGGCCAGCGCAGAGTTGTAGGGATTAATTCCTTTTGTTCCCAAGACTATGAGTTATTCTCATGTTTTTCTTGTCTTTATGCAAGGTTTTAAAGCGTTGCTGGCTGGAGGGTCCGCACAGGGTCAAGTAGCCTGCGTCGTTTAAGTCTAACTCGTCGTTGCGCCAAGTACGCAAGGCTCGTTGTGTGACTTGCTATTGTTGGTCTAACTTGCCATTGTGCTGAGTGCGCAAGGTTCGTTGTATGACCTATATGTATTGTTCTAACTTGACATGGCACCGAGTGCATAAGGTACGTTGTATGACCTGTATGTGTTGGTCTAACTTGTTGCGTTGAGTGCGTAAGGTTTGTTGTATGACCTGTATGTGTTGGTCTAACTTGCCGTTGCGCTGAGTGCGCAAGGTTCGTTCTTGTCGTATGTTGTTGAGGGTATGGTTCCTTGCGCAGGCGCTGGGTTTTTGTGATCATACCCCTCCAAGGCCCCCCAGTCCAGTGCTGCTCCTATGCACATGTTGGCAAGTAGGTGGAGTGCTAGACTATAAAAACTATTGTATGCGCGCTTATTTCAACGGAAAAAATTCAAGAAGGGTTGGATGAAACTTTTTTGTGAAGGAAACTCGTCGTAATGATTTTTTGAAATTTGAAAACTCTGTCATGCTGACGTTGCAGACGGGTTGGTGAGAAAAAAAGGGTGCCTTGGCGGTGACATTTGACAGTTGTGGCATGCTGTCAATAGTGCAGCCTCACTTTCATTAAAGAATTAGTAGAGAGAGTGGCGGCCACGCGTGCATTTTAACCGTCAGTGGCCACTTGCCTGCCATGCGTCACGCACAGGTTGGTTGCTATTTCTCTGCGCGAGTCACAATTCCCAAATGCATTAAATGCGATTAGTATAAATAGGGGTGAATCGCCTAGGGTTTTCTTCATTCCTCCAAATTGTTCTTTGAAATTCTCTACAAAGTTCTTGAGTTTTTTGAGTTTTCTTGTCTTCAAAACTTTTCATCTTGAAACTTCTTTTCTTTGATGTTCATGGCCACCAGGGGTCCAGGGACTGCTTCTTCTACAGAAGCTTCAGCCTCTTTGCCGGCCCTCAAGTGGGGCCGGGCCAGTTTTGACCGTATGGTTTCCGGCTACTGGTTCGCTAAGGAATGGGATGCCGGTTTCCGGCAGAGGGTGATACAACGGCTAGATGCTCCGACGGCTACATCACCTTATTTCTTGATTTTTTTGCTGACGATAACTTCCGGTTACCGGTTACAAAATTTTTCCTTCAAATTTTGGATTTTTACAAATTCCACATCTCCCAGTTGAATCCGATGGGAATGGTGAGAATTAAACATTTTGAGTTTTTGTGTAGATTTGCTGGTGCTATCCCAACCGTTGAGCGGTTTTGGATTTTTTTTTACCAACTCTATTGTTCTCTGGGGTTTTATTCTTTTCAGCATCGTGTACAGGCGAAGAAAATTTTGATCTTTCCTCCCAAGTCCTTCCATGATTGGAAGGCAAAATTTTTTTATGTGAAGTCTGGTGTCATTCCCCTCCGAATGCACTTCCAAGGGGTAGAGGAGATTCCGGTGGAGACCGTCCCTATACTAGTGGTGGATTCTTGGTATAAGGATTTGAAGGAGATTCCGACGATCCAACTGTCGGAACGGGCGCTGGTGGCGGCTGGGATAAGCCTGGTGTGGAAACCCCACCGATGGGAGAGGCCCGTTTACATGGAGGGTGACAAGAGTTAGTACCGTTGTCTTCTTTATTATTTCTTGAATTTCAACTTGTGTAGGCTGATTGTATGTTTCTTTTCCTTCGCAAGGGTACCGCTGTTCTTGGTGGCGTTCCAATGAAAGGAGGGCCACATTGAAAATCTAGCCCTTGGCCCGAAGGAGCCCACCTAGTAGACCCAGATCTTGGGGAATTTTGAACTCCCCAAAAAAGAAGATTTGTTGGCCCCCGCACCATCGACTAGTAAGCCTTCATATTATTGAGTGTTGATATCTTTGCAGATTATTCATTTTGTTACGCCGTTGTGCAGGCGCTTTGAAAGACTTGGGCATTGGCTCAGATCATAAAAAGAAGAGGCGCGCGAGGCCCGCGCGGCGACTGAGAAGGAGTTGATTCAACCCAGGGCAGACCCGCCAAAAGGTAAGCGCACAGTGTCTGATCGTTGGAATGCCTATGTAGTAGTATCTGACTCATGGGAGGGTCTTGCGCCTGTAGGTGTAAAGAAGCCCATGCCAAAGACGGTGGAGATTCTGGTTATTAATCCAGACGACCCCGTGGAGGTCGAATCCAGCCTGGAGCCTCTCAAGCGAAAGAGGCGTCCGAAGAGTGACATCTTCGCGCAACCCTCCAAAAAGGTTGCGTGGAAGGTGATAGGAAAGATGGGGAGCCTGGACACATTCACCGCCAAAATCTCCCTAGGTATAGTCGCACCACTTTTTTGTATAATGTCTCTGACTATTGTCATTTCGCAGGGGAAGATGAGCCGGTATTTGTGGAATCCAGCACTTCGGCCGCACCTAAGGATACTCCAATGCCCCCGCTTGTGGGTGAAGGCGTGCGCAAGCGTCCAACGCACAGGGTGGTGGTGGAAGATCCTCTGGTGGAGGCTGAGGCCGTAGAGCCTTTGGTGGTGGTGGAAGAACCTCAGGTGGACGTTGAGGAGCAAACTCATGCTCCACAGGGGGTGCACATAGAAGAGCCGACACCCAGGGGTGAGGCCGGGGGATCTAGTAGAAACCCTTTCTCAGAAGGATCTCCAATCCACCCGGACGAGACCACGGGTGATTATTATTACAGGCCATATATTGTGCCCGCGTGAAGAGATCCACACCCTTGTGTGGAAGTTGAAGAACGGAGATGATTTTTCTCACTGGCCGGTGTGCCATGAGTGGTTTAAAGGGACCTTCCCTCCAGCAGAGGTATGGCGCACACTGAACATGAACAAGAAACCACATACCGCATGTGCCTCCTTGCAGCCGCTAGCTCCGCCTCGGTTACACACAAGATTGTTCATGAATGGTGGGGCATGCTGAAAAAACAGACGAAATTCAAAGCTGCCCAAGTGGACCTAGACAAAGAGCGAGCCCAAGTGGCTACGCAAAGATCCGAGTTGGATGCTAACAAGGCTAAATTTGCCGAAAACCAACGGATCAAGGAGTGGGCCCGCTGGGGTGGAAGAAGATGGCCGAAAGCTCCACTGCCATACTTGCGGAAGAGCGCAAGTTGTGGAGGGAGGCTTGTGAGAGGGATTACAATAAGAAAAAAATTCCTTGAGGGATGAACTGGCCCGGTTGCGCGCAGAAGTAGGGCGCGAGAAGAAGCAGAAGGAGGCAGCTGTTGCTGCGGCCGCGAAGGCCAGGGCGTACCGCGAGCGTAGTGAACAAAAGGAGGTAAAAAGTCTGCCTCTATTATTTTTTCCTTTGTATGATCTATATGATGTCATACTAACCTTATTGTATGTGATCAGGTTGCTGCCTGCGCTGCGTTGGAGGGCGCTAAGAAAGATCTCCTAGTGGCCTTGGTGGAAAAAGCTGAGATACAACATAGTCACCTGGATGACAAGGAGCAGCTGTGATTGGCGCAAGCCAAGGTAGACACGGGCGAGAAATGCTTGGAGAATTATGAAGCCGCCTGTGCCAGAAAACCGAGTCGTTGGTGAAGTCGCTGACCAACAACATGCTGTGGATGCAACAACATGGAGTTGTCAATGTAAGTACTAAAGTTATTTTGTGGTCACTTTGTGTTGATTTTAACCCTGTTATTTAATTGCAGATCGCAAACTCCATTCTGAACTCCGCGGAGCTGGACGGCGCAGTGGCCAAGCTGGTGGTCACTTCGCGCCACGACAGGTATACGCAGGGCTATGCTAAATGTGCAGAACACGTCACTCATGCAATTGACGTTCAATGGGATAAAAGTCGCGCTGCCACTCATGGTGTTGATACCGAAGCTGCCTTCTCCCGGGCTAAGCGGAGTATGGCCGTCTAGAACTTCCGGTTATGGAATTGGTGAGCGAGGCGCTCACCCACGATGACTTTGTTGATCACCTTAAAGATATATTTCTTAAAGAAGCCGAGGCCGCTGCGGATGAAGAGTAGTGTAGGATCCTTAATTGTAATATCTTCAAAGTTGAATGTAACTGCGCCTTACGCATGTTTGTACATATGCCTTGTCAATCTTTTTCTTTAATGGAATGTTTCTTTCGGTTTACAATATTTACGTGAAAAGGACCAACTTTGTTTAGGTATAGCGAATGAGACTTGTAATGAACTCGTGACTGAACATCCCCTCCCATGTGCATGCAGTAGGTAGTGAATTTTTGTTCATGAGTCAGTGTACCAAGGTGTTTTCACGTAGACCCAAAGTGGTTTTGCGCATATGTAACGAAACATTTAGATAAAGAAATTCATGTATCTCTTGTCGTTATTAATCAATGAGGCGTAAGAGCCATGTACAAAGTAGACCATAAGATAATAAACTTGCTAAGTTACATGTAGCACCGTCTTAGCTGTTGCGCATTCCACGTCCTGGAACGTTTGTTCCATCCATGCATTTAAGGGTGTACGCACCCTTTCCTAGGACTTCATGGATAATGTAAGGACCTTCTCACTTAGGTGCGAGTTTCCTGGACTTTCAGCATTAGGCGCTTCATTGTCGCGTAGAACAAAGTCACCGGGTAGAAAGGTACATATGCGGACTCGCGAGTTGTAATATTTCTCGAGCTTAGACTTGTATTTGGCTTCGTTGATAGCGGCGTTTTCACGCCTTTCTTCTAGTAGGTCCAAGTCGAGTCTACGCTCGTCTTCATTGTTTTGGCTTTGTGCAGCTAGCATGCGTGGTGATGGAAGGCCTATCTCTACAGGAATCACTGCCTCCATCCTATACACTAGGCTTAAAGGAGTTTCGCCTGTGCTGATTTTTGGCATGGTTCGATGAGACCAAAGAATGCTTGGCAACTCATCTACCTAGCCTCTTCGCCCCGTACACAATCTCGTCTTGATACCTTCGACGATGCTCTTGTTTATGTTCTCCACTTGCCGTTCCCTTGGGGATGCACGACCGAAGTGAAGACATGCTCGATATGCATTTCCTTCATCCATTGTTGTAGCTCTTTAGCTGCAAAGTTGGGGCCATTGTCACTGACTATGCGCAGGGGTAACCCAAAACGCATATAATGTGCTCCCAAATGAACTTCCGAACTACTGTTGCTGTGGTGGATGCAAGGGGTTTTGCTTCTACCCACTTGGTGAAATAATCGACTGCGATGATGATGAACATCACCGCGCCTGGGGCATCTAGGAAGGGTCCCACCATATCGATTGCCCATTGTTGGAAGGGCCATGACATTGTCACAGGGATCAGAGGATTATTGGGGCGCAATGTCTTTGGAGCATGGCGTTGGCATGATACGCACTTCCGCAGTGTTTCCACGCGTCCAAGTGCATGCCAGGCCAGTAATAGCCGGCATTCATGATTTTTGCTACAACCATGCGCGCACCGCGTGAATCTTGCATAACCCTTCATGTATTTCGCAAATCAAGTATTGCGCGTCTTGCGGATCAACACAGCAGAGGAGCGGTCCAAGGTATGATTTCCGGTATAGGATACCGTTCGTCATTTCGTAGTTGAGTGCTTTATTTTGGACCTTCCTTGCTTTCGCTTTATTTTCGGGGAGGGTCCTGTGTTGCAAGAACATGATTATGGGAGACGTCCAGGAAGGATTTCCTACTTCGATGATGTTTAGTTGCCGCAAATAAGCAGAAGGGTTCTTGAGTACCTCAATGCGCACTTCATGCATGAGGTGCTTGAAGCTTGTAGCGGCTAATTTGTTGAGTGCGTCGGCATGGATATTCTCGCTTCGGTTGACATGGGTGATTTTGAAGATTTGGAATTTGGTTATAAGGCTTGCGCCTGTTCGAGATACAAAACCATCGTTTTGCCTTTTGCATCGTATAGGCCGTTGACCTGTCCCGCGACTAGAAGGGAATCACGTTGGCTTCAAAATTTTGTGCGCCCATTTTGATGGCCAACCGAAGGCCTGCCAGAAAAGCTTCGTACTCAGCTTCATTATTTGTACTTTTGAAATCCAACCTGATGGCGTAGGTGAATTCTTGGTTGTCAGGGCTTATTAGGCGAAGACCTGCCCCTGCGCCATCATCATCGGATGTGCCGTCTGTGTGAAGTATCTATGCCCGGTCATCTGTACCGGCATTGGGTTATCTACAGCTTCACACTCTTGCACTTTATTTCTTGGTATTTCCGCAATAAAATCGGCTAATATCTGGCCCTTTATTGCTGGGCCTGGTTTATACACAATGTTGTGTCCACCAAGCTCAATCGCCCACTTCGCTAGACAACCAGATATGCCCGGTTTTGATAAAACTTGGCCTAAGTGATAGTTTGAGAGAACTGTTATCGTGTCTCTGGATAGTTAGCATTTTACTGACGTTGTAGATTAGAGTTTGGACTCCTGCGCGCTCTACTAGTAGGACTGCGCCCAGAACGAAATCTGATGCAGAAAGCTAAAGAATCCATGGCTCATTTTTTTGCGGTGCCGTGAGCGTAGGCAATTGAATTAAGCACTCCTTCATTTGTGTGAAGCTTTATTCGCATCCGGAGTCCACTGAAACTTGTTTTGCTTTACACAGTTCCGCAAAGTGCTGATGAATGGGAAGGAATTCATTGCGTGGTTGGCCAAGAACCTGTTCAGTGCAGCTAGTCACCCCACCAACTGTTGCATTTCTTTGATAGTTGAGGGGGAAGGCATACGCTGAATCGCTTCCACTTTTTCGGGATTGACTTTGAAACCGTCGCGTGTGACGATGAATCCAAAAATTTGCCTTCTTCCATTCCAAATGAGCACTTGTTGGGGTTCAGCTTTAGGTTTGCCTTGCGCAAGGATGCAAACGTTTTTTGGATGTTTGCCAGTATCTTCTCCTCATCCAAGCTCATGATGACGAGGTCATCAATGTACACTTCTACGGTTTCACCAATGTCATCCCCGAAGACATGGTCCATTAAATGCTGATAGGTAGCTCCTGCATTGCGCAATCCGAAGGGCATTTTTGTGTAACAAAAAATCCCCTTGTCAGTGCGGAAAGCGGTCTTGCCTTTGTCCTCTTTCTTTATTTGTATTTGGTGGTAGGCTTTGTAGCAATCAAGGAAGCATTTCCACCTAAATGAAGCGAGGGAGTCCACCTTTTTTTCGATTTCGGGTAAGGCATAGCAGTCCGTGGGACATGCCTTGTTAAGATCCTTGAAATCAACGCACATATGCCAACTACCGTTGGACTTTTGGACCATGACTGGATTGGTTACCCATGTCTGATAGCGTATCTCTCGGATGATTCCTGCTTGTAGAAGCTCTGAAACTTGCTCGTTTAGGGCGCAGGTCTTTTCGGGACCAAAGCTGCGCTTCTTCTGAACGATAGACTGAACTGATAGGAATGTGTGTAGCGCGTGCTCAACGATTTCACTCAGTAAGCCAATCATATCCGCGGCGACCAGGCGAAAATATCTACATTGCAGAACAGAAGTTGTTTTAACCGCGCCTTGACTGCGGGGGTCATAGCGGGTCCTAACAGTACTGTCTATTCCGGGTACTTGTTATTGAGTACCCATTTTTCTTGTTCACCATTGGATGATGACTTTGGTTTATTCGTCGGTGGTTCCTCTTCACGGACATGATTTCCTTCCTTGCCTACATAATGGCCACCCCAGTTTCTATTGGAAACCCGCAGGCGGCGTGAGGAGTGGAAGTGATCATGCTGAACTCTCGTTGAGTGCGCCAGCCCAGCAATACGTCATGGCGCGAAGTAGTAGGCATGACCATGAAATTGACCGAGACTGTGCGAGAGTGTCGCCTGTTGGAAAGAGTGATCGGAAAACAAATTTGGCCCAGTGGGAAGACGACCTAGTTACAGAAACTAGTGAGTGTGAAGTCCACCGGCTCCAGGCGCGCCTTGTCTTCTAGGTCAAGTTGTTGGAAGCACTGTTCATAGATGATGTCCATAGAGCTCCCGGGATCTATGAACATGTAATCGGTGCGATAATG
Organism: Scalesia atractyloides; assembly: GCA_947069175.1. Classification (NCBI taxonomy): domain Eukaryota; kingdom Viridiplantae; phylum Streptophyta; class Magnoliopsida; order Asterales; family Asteraceae; genus Scalesia; species Scalesia atractyloides. Next base: position 41,210,711 of record CAMTDV010000022.1, on the reverse strand, counting down.
GCCGAAGATGCCAGTTATCACGACCGGTCGATCTTCTTGTGGGCCCCCTTGAACTACGGGGAAGACGACCTGTTGCTCGCGCTAGCAAGGCATGTAACTCTTCTGGTGGGCGCGCTTGGACGACGGGCCACCCTGGATCATATGAACAGACTTCATCTTTTTATTAATCGGGCCCTCGCCGACTCGAGTGATTTGGCGCACCTCCTTTCACACATTCTGAAGTAAGTGGGTGAGCTTCCCAATTTTTTACGCTTTCTCAATCTACATGCGCAAGGAGATGCAGTTATCAATTGTATGCCCTGTATCCTTGTGATAATCGCAGAAAAGGTTGGGGTCTTGACCTTTCTTATTGCGCATTGGCGGCGGTTGCTTGAACTGGTGGTCCTCGGTGCTGAGTACCTCCACAAGCGTTTTCGTCAGTGGTGTCCACTGGCGGTTGCGATTATCTTGTTTTATTGCTCGCTGGGTAGCTATTTTATTGATGGTCACACGGGGTCGACCGGCGAGTAGGGAGGGTGCTGGCTGGTTTCCCTCCAACTCTTATTCTTCTTCCCAAAACTTTTGCTCATGTCTTGGGGATAGTGATGTGGTAGGGGAGGTCTGCTATTATTGAGGTTGCGCTCCGTGTGCGCATAGACCTTTGCTGCCGCCATAAGTTTCTCCCAGCTTTTTGGGAGGCCTGTAGTCCCCGACAAGACTTTAATCATCTCGTCATAGTGTACAACGTACTTGAACTGTGCACGAATCCGGTCTTCATGTACATCCCCTATCTCCAACACCTCTTTATTATAGCGGGTGATGAAGTCTTCAAGACTTTCGTCATCACGTCGCCAAATGTTCATCACGTCGGAACTTGTCTTTCAAGTCGTTCCATGACGCGAGCTTGCCCATGGGCAAGTTGTCAAACCATAGGCGCGCAACGCTTGTAAGGGTTTGGACGAACAAGTGACACCACATGGGCAGCTTCCAGCCTCCGATCAGTTCTGCGCCGGTGAACAGGCGCAGATGGTCATATAGGTCTGTCATATCATTGTATTTTCCCATGTTGGAGGGAAGTTTTGCGCGCTCTAGCGTGAGAGCGCAATCTCATTGATGAAATTTGAGTGTTCGGCTGCTTCAGTCGTCCTGTAGATCAAATTATAGTTGTACTCTGCCTCCGGGTTGTAACCAGCCCGTGGCACAGACCTGTAAGTAGCATGATCCTTGGGTAGCCCGTGAAACACACTAGCGCTATCACCCTTGCCATAAGTACGATCCTCCTCACGTTGAGTGTACTGCCCATTGAGAGGACGCGGGCCCAACCGTGAGGGATGGACGCTCGTCTATGAGTGTGAGACTCATGTTTAGGCAGCGATCCGAAACATTCCGTCTCTCGGGTATGGAGGTTTGATGGAACACTCGCTCCAGCCGGCGAGTCACAGCTTAACACTCATAGTGCAGGTGTAGCATGCACGTGAGTAGTTGGCTGCACCGGCGCAGCGGAAGTGTTTGTTTGGGCCCAAAGCTGCGTGTAGACGACATTTAGAGCCGTTTGAGACTTTATGTAGCAAGACATGGGGGTTTCACCCAGAGGTAAAACTGAAGTGATTAGTACACAGGGAGTCTCCATTTGGGTTCCGGGGGTTATCCGAACATTCACACGACCAGAGTCGTGATGAGCGCCAACATTCCCGGAAGAAGCTTCTTCCACTTGTCCATCAAGACGAGAGGCATGAACCGGGTTCTTGCCTTCGGCTCGAGGATCTCATGGAGTGTTAGATGGAAAATCAGCCATTTGAATATGAGGTTTGTGAAAAGACGAAACGAAGAAAAAAGTAAGAGAGTAAATAGCGGATGGCGCCAATGATGAAACATCAGTTGAACCTAGGGATATCCGGGGATATATAAGTTACAACCTAGTTTTTCTGCATAAAAGGTTGCTCCTTCGTTCGTTCTTAAGGGTGATCTCACTCGGACTGATCTGCAAAACGAGCAACGCCGTTAGCCTCGTCACGGGGAAATGGGAGGGTTTTCTCCGTGACCACACTCTAGCGTGAGAATAAGTATTTGTTGGTTGCAAGGTAATAGCAAGTGAGTAGTAATTGGTGACTGAGCATGAAAGCATGTCTTAGCTTGTGATTCAATACTCATTTTATAGCCGAAGATAAATGGGTTTAGGAGATGGGCTGATGGGCCCGACCCAGACAACCAGGGATATCTGTTCTGTCCCTCTGCATCGACCATTAATGCTCTGGGTCGACCATTACTGATCTCTGGCAGGAGGTGTGCTTTGTCGGATGTTGAATGGTGCTATGTGTAAAGGCAGTTGTCCCTAGTGTCTGACCTGTAAACAGCCAAAAGTGGAGAATGTGTGACAGTCACTGGCGTGAGTATGGTTGGTGTACAATCTGGCCTCTGCATTACTGTTCATGCAATGCTGTCTGACACAACCTGCCGAGTAACCATTGGGTCATAGCTTTACCACATTGTACCCTTGTATTAAGTCAACACCTCTCTATGCTTTTCCCTTCTGCGAGGCTTTCAGTGCTTTCTGGACAGCAGAGTTGTAGGGATTAATTCCTTTTGTTCCTAAGACTATGAGTTGTTCTCATGTTTGTCTTGTCTTTGTGCAAGGTTTTAAGGCTTCGCGGCTAGAGGGTTGTTTGGTTTAGCCTGCGTGTTTAAGTCTAACTCGTTGTTGCGCCAAGTACGTAAGACTCGTTGTGTGACTTGCTAATGTTGGTCTAACTTGCCGTTGTGCTGAGTGCGCAAGGTTCGTTGTATGACCTATATGTATTGGTCTAACTTGTCGTTACGCTGAGTGTGCAAGGTTCGTTGTATGACCTGTATATGTTGGTCTAACTTGCCGTTGCGCTCAGTGCACAAGGATCGTTGTATGACCTGTATGTGTTGGTCTAACTTGCCGTTGCACTGAATGCGCAAGGTTCGTTCTTGTAGTATGTTGTTGAGGGTATGGTTCCTTGCACAGGCGCAAGGTTTTTAGGACCATACCCCTACAGGTTTTATATGGAATTAAATTTATCTTACCAAAGGGATTAATGTGGGTGAGTTGTTTTGATGTGATCCTCATAAGAATTACACAAAAAAAAAAAAAATAAGAACATACGTATAGAGTTAAAATCAACACAATACATTTTCATACTAGCACATTATAACTACATAACTGGCACAATTATAAAACACCTTTTTGTAACTTTTTTAAACTTGCCTATTATAAACAAAAAAAGGTATAGTAATATGGTACTCATATTATAAATAAAAAATACTTGATTTTATGGCATAATTTAGAAAAATAATGAAATATGTCAAAGTTATTTTAGTTTAAAAAACCATGGTGGAAGTAGTATCTAATGGAAAATGACCAAATGACTAAAATTCTTATAAATAAGAGATTTTATTATTTAATATAAATTAGCAATTTTACAATCATCTCTAACTTGTTGGTACTAATTATTAATTATAAAAGTTTTATTTGTAATCAACAATAACCCTTGATTTAAACTATCAATGACACAGATCTATTCTTACTGTTCTTACAGTTAACGCTATTTGTATAAGATATTAACTCTTGTTAAAATATAGTCAAGTCTTTACAAAGACTTATTCGACATGCAAAACTTTCCATCATCTTTTCATATTTGCCAAACCTTAAATACGACACATATAGAGTTTTTCTCTATTACCCATACATCAAATAAATTTTTAACACCTAAAATTTTAGTTCCATATCCTTACATGCATCTAGGGGTAAGATCAACTAGATTCAACTTTTGTTTAACCATCATAGAGCTAAGGTTTGTTGTAATCTATCCCATATTTCCATGTAAAACCCTTACACACTAACATGGCCTTGTACCTTACCATTTGTATCATGAAAAACTCTTCACTCTTATCTACAAATACTTGAATCCCACTAACTTTACAAGAATTTTCAACCAATTCTCATGTTATATTACTGTGAAAAGATTACATATCCTTTTTCATTGCTTCAATCCACATGCCTTTTTCTTTATGAGTGTTGATTAATGGACTTATTGAATCAAAAAGACTTATGAATATTTTCTTCCACTTCAAGTAAAGCAAATGCCGAAATATAAATAGGAGTGGGAACAGAGAAGGGTATAGTCAAAATTGTTTGTTTTCTCATATTTTGTAATCCCATCTCTAGTTCATTACCTTTTGTACTTGATCAAGTTTTTAGTTATAACACCCCAAAATCTTAATATGAACTATTTTATTTATTTTAAGCACTTGTATAAAGTATGGTAACCTGGACTACTTAACCTAGTTAAATAATGTTGTATATTAGTAAGAATGTAAATAATTAATGGAAACTAAAAATAAATAAGAAAGACGCTGAATGTGCACATTGTGAAAAGATAATATAATAAAAATTGAAGGAAATCAAAATTGGTGAGTATGTGTGTGTATAACAAGTCTAGATAGAGAAAGAGAGAAATCATATCTTTCACACCAATTTACAAAACTCAACAAAATCGTGGCTAAATTGAAGGTTAATTCTATGCATGAACTCAATTCCTTAATCGTCTAGGCTTAATAATTCTAAGGTAAGTTCTTTTAGCTTACAAGTTATTTTATTGATAATTGGTAGTGTCCATTAAGTCAGAGTTTTATGTTGAATATTGACTTTTAAGCGGTATAAAGTTGATCAGTTGAACGGGTCAGTTCGGGCAAAGAATTAAAAAAAAAAACAAAAACCAAGATGTATAACATGGATATTGATGGTTGAAGTAAATTGGACATCTTGTATGTCTAGAATGAATATTAGAATATAAAGAACGAAGTGGGTCAAGAAGACACTAAACTATCGTAGTAACTTAGCATGTTAAAGAATGAAAATTTAGAAGATTGACCTTTGTTCATAAGATGGAAAGATGAAATGAATCTTGTTTGTTGGAATGTATTTGTAACACCCCAACTTGGATAGGGTTTATGTGTCACTCTTTAAGATATTAAACACAAAACCCGATCCACAAAATTAAATCAAAGGAAACCTAATTACATTTTATTACATTATAAAATAATGCAACTAACAACTGATCTTCAACTTCTTTTAATTCTCCTCACTAATTCCCAAATATCCCTAGATTACCTGTAAAACAAATAGCACAAACACAAAAGAAAACTATGGTTGAGTAAAAAATTTCTCAGTAACAGATAATTCAACAGTACAAGTAAAGTCAACTCAAAGGAAAGCAAAACATAACATAGTAAAACTAAGACTAAACTGAAATGGTTATGTAGACACATGACTCATATTGAAACTGATACAATAAAACTGAAATTTGAACTTAGACAACTATTACATGGACAATTCGATAGAAACTGATACATAGTCTGTAACTTTAATGGAAATTGATAAGGAAACAAAAGTCATTCAGACACATAACTATACTACACCTGGACAAAATTCCGATGCAGAGACTGATACATGGTTGACCATGATGTTTGAAACCATTTTTTATAAAAAAACTCATTTTAGAACATCCTTTAATAATGCTAATATTTTGATACGAGAGGTAAAACTATTCTCTTATATTGAGCGTTTGAATCTTATTAATATATAATAGTTTATTGTGCCCCATAGCAAATCATTATTAAACAAAAATAACTAATTTTCTAATATTAAAAAGTTATATTTAAGAAATGTAATAATTCAAATAACTTGGTTCTCAAAATGTAATACTTATGATAATTTCGTAAACCGACATGGGAAGCCAATAACTAAAAAACACAGATAAGTTGGCCGAAACATTTTACATACGGTTTAAAAATCCCATAACATTTAAAAGAAAAGTTGAAATTATTATCAGCAAATAAATATTTGGACTAAAATTAATATGTATTAATTTGTCATATTTTAAAAGTTATTATTTAATCAAGATGACTCTCTTTATAGCTTTAGAGTTTTATATTAAATAAACAAAATAAATTAGACAATCTAAGTTTAAAAGTATAATAGTTTAATCCTACGGAGTTTATTAAACCGATAGGGACAATCGACACAAAACAAGACATGATTCGATGACAATTATAAAACATGCATTGAATTAAATACTAAACACAGATACTGACAAATATAAACTAAACGTATAACATGAAATCTGAATCCAAATTGAATTCAATACTGAGACGGAAGTGACACAAATCAATACAGATACAAAGTCAAAACACATATAACTAATATAGAACAAAATCGGATACTGAACAAAATTAGAAGCGTAACCCGATACGTGATCTAAAAAAACATAATTAGATCAAAATCCATAGTCAGAAACAGAGACATAATTAGTGTAAGTCCCGAAATTGGATCAAACAATGATATCACAACTAGTTTGATTGGTGGCGGAATCACACAATCAAACTTGATTCAATAACAATCACAAGAAAGTAGATGAAACATAATGATTATAACCAAAAGCTTAACTTGCATACAAAATAATTGTCTGATACAAGTTTAGTTTGCTGCAGAAATACACAAAGTCAACAACCTAAACAAGAATTACTAACACATGTATTTATAAGGGAGTTTAAGCCCATAACTCCCCTAAATCTAAGCCTAGTTTGCCCCCACCTAAACCTAAGCCCAGTTCACCCCCACCAAAACCCACTTTACAAGCCCCAAAAAACTCATCCACATCTAGCCCACAATACTAATTAATTACTAAAGTATAAACCTTTAAGGGCCCAACAATCTCCCCCTAGGTTTGTAACATTAGTGCCTTTCAGCTCGATGCTCCACCAGCCGCACTCTTGCCAGTCAAAGGAACAACAACCACATACAACCTCGATCCAATCACATTTACCACAACATTTGCCCATGCTTTCGCACATACTTCATATTTTCGTTTGTGCGTATCTCATTCATGCTCAAGATAGTTATATCTTCTTCATGAAAGCTTATTAAATCCAATGTATCAGCTAATGATATGTAGACTCTTCAATAACTATTACAGCCTCGCCCATCGTTGGATCATACACCCATAATTTAAAGTTCTTCAACACACCCTATTTGTGCATATTGTCTATCGCCTACGTCTAGGATATGTCGGTTATGTATATAGGGCTTAGAATGTCAAATATCGTTTGTTAATATAGGTTTTATATATTTTGTAAGTGGCTTGTACGAGTGAGATAAGTGGCTCGTACGAGTGACATCTTGTCACTCGTACGAGGCACCACTCGCATGAGCCAAACACACACCTCTCTTGTACGAGTCATGTTGACCTATAAATAGTGGAACTTGGGTGTTGTGTGAGATACTGTTGGTGTGTGACTACGACAAAGCCCTGTCAAAGTGTTTACTCGTCTGTAACCTTCACGTTTATTAATACGAATCAAGGCATTTTAGCATTATATATTTCTTGTCTGTTTGTCCAACTTGCTAACATTGAATTCCACCTCTGTTATCTGAGTCGAATCATTCCGGTGCTCATAAGAGGAGAGCCGATCCCCTCTCACAAACCTTTGGAAACTTTGGGGCAGCTGAATAATCTTTTCTTTCTCAGTCGACGGCCAGATCACAATTTTAATAGTTCTTCAGGTATACGAATCGTGAACACCGCGATTCTTTTTAAACAAGGACTCGGCACACTTCATGTTAGGAAAATCATTCTTGACTTCCCTTTCAAGCTTCGATAAAAATTCCCAACCTCTTCCAAGCTGGTTAGGATCAGAGTCATGATAAGGAACTGATGTGCGAAAAATGCAACATATAAATTACATCAAACAAGGCATAAAATCGACCCTTTTTCGGTACTAATGTGGGGAAAAGCATGTTTCTTTGTTTACTTTTAAATTACAGGATCAAAAGAGCTTAAATGAATAAAAGGAACAAATTAACATAAGAAACCAACACAAATACAAAGAAGAAGGATTGACACAACCTGCTGAACCTCCCATCCATATCCAAAACAACAAAATAACAAGAACATAAGCTTAGGCACGGGGTCGTGCCCCGTCAAGATTCCCTACATAAAAATACAACAACAAAAGACAAACCAACACGGGGCCGGGCTAACCCAACACGGGCCATGGTCAACTCTAGGATTCGTAGAATCTGTGATAGCACAACAAGAACACTGACCACGGGGCCGTGCCATGACACCACGGGGCGTGTTGGTACAAGACCTGACATCTGCAGTTAATGAAGGGAGAGAAAGAGAAAACCACAGGGGCCGTGCCATGGCACCACGGGGCGTGTTGGTACAAGACCTGACTTCTACAGTTATTGAAGGGAGAGAAAGAGAAAACCACAGGGCCGTGCCAGGTGGGCATGGGACCGTGTCTGCCCTCTGTTTTTAGCTATAAATAGAGGTGATTTGTTCAAGAGAAAGGCATCCCTTGGCAAATCATTTCTCTGACACTTGCCTTGAGTCCACCACCAGTACAGCACCAACACCTACCACCATCATCCATATTTCATCTTTTAGAGTGTGTAGTAGTCTTAGGATCTAATATTGATTGTAAGAGTTCTTGTCAAACAAAGGAAATGCTTGGCTAGTCTCTTACATTAGTTGGTGAAGAAAAATCTCTTATGTATTAGTTCTGATTTCTAATCTTTGCCAACTTTTAATTGGGTATATATTAATGACTTTATAACTAGTTTTTTTATATTAAAAGTGAACTTTGGTTAAACATTCCTTCATGTTTCGTTGATTCACTCATTCGTATCTTTACAGTCTATATAAAGCGCAGTAACTACCTGGAAGTGGGTTAGAAGGGTGTTTGGGTAAAGTTCTTGCCTCGTTCAATGTATAGATCCTACAAGGACTTGGTTCAAGCTTATTAGGACTTGACTTGAGGTAGATAACATCAAATCGGGTGAAGTAAGAACAACTTGAACCCTTTAAAAAATAAACTACTATTAAAACTTTATCCTGCCTTGTGGGACTGTATCCCTTCTGACTCGGACCAATATGGCTGAGGGTAACATCGCCTTCACAAAAGGGGCCTACCATTTTTCAATAATCCGATCTTGCGGGACTGTACCCTTGCTGACTCAGACCAATAGATTGAGGGTAGTGTTGCCTTCACAAGAGGGGCATGCCACTATAACTAAGATAATCTCTTAAAAAGCCCAAAGTGCGGAAATCATCAAAGGATACATAAAAGAGGAGTTGGAACCAAGTGATTCCTTCTTGTCTATTTGTTTTTCATTTCATTTACATTTTTATTTTTATTCTCTTTTAAATCTTTCAAAACTTTTATCAAAATTTGGTTAGATTAGACGTTAACAATAAGCCAGTTTTAAAAGCTCTTGTGTCCTTGGACGATCTCGGTATCTTACCATCACTATACTACATCTACGATGGGTGCACTTTCCCACATGTGTAGAGTGGTAGTATCGTATCGTGTTTTATAAATTTAAAGCTTGATCCATGAGTAAAAAGTGCTTAAAATATAGCAAAAATTATAACAAACTCGCACCACGTCAAGTTTTTGGCGCCGTTGCTGGGGACACAATGATCTTTAAGAATCCTTAAAATTAGCAACGTAATCAAATTCTGTACATTTTTCAAAACTACATGTGTGTTTTCATAACTTTTTAATTTTTTACAGTAAGTCTGCCCCGGGCCGTGCCACTTGGCCACGCCCCCGTGTTGCAGATAATTACAAAAAAATTAAAACGCCCAAATACAGGTTTGCCCACGGGGCGGTGCTAGTGCAGCAGGGGGCCGCGATCATCCCCTTGTTAATTTTTATTTTTTTGTTTCTGATCCCGAGGCTCGTTAATCTTCTGATTATCTTCCAAAATGGATTACTACTCAGAATATTACAACCAATACTATATGGAGGATGATTACGAGGAACCATATTGTACCATTTGTAGTGAATCTCAGTCGGTGCAACATTGTTACATCTTTCAGCCATCACCCTCATACACCACATATGAAGAACCCAGGTTTGAGCTCCCAAACCAAGCTCTGATTAGGACACCAACCCGTTTGAAACATACGACGCGCCACCAACAATTGTTCCCGAAGCTGAATGCCTTATACAAAGTCTCAAAAATTAGAACTTTTACTTAAGAGATCGCCAAAAAAATAAGAGACAGTTTGTACTAAAGAGGTAAAAATCAAAAAGTTAAAAATTGAAGAACCACAAAATGAAAAACTCAAGAATGAACTAAACCATGAAGAAGCTAAGTCTAAAAATAATAATTTCAAAAACAAAACTTTCAAGAAATTCACATTTTACAACCTTCTTTTGAAAATCATTGTTTGGGTATCTTCTCAGGCCAAGTTTTTAAAAGAGCTAAAAACTGCCACAAAATCGAAGAAATGGTTAGCATTAATTTAACAAATGATCAAACTTTGCTAATACAAGATGAACACCATGAATTAAATATAAAACCGGTACCATGTTTGTTTTTCAAAACATCTTCGTTAGTAACATGTTAATTGATAAAAATCTTTGTGTTAACATAATGCCAAATTACATTTTCGAAAAATTGGATACTAGTGATCTTTTTCCTCTTAAAATTTCTATTTTTCTCTCTATCCGAAAAATGATAAAAGCTAAGGGGGATGATAAAGGATGTCTTAATTCAAATAAATCAAATGGTAGTACCAACCGACTTTATCATCCTAGATGATGCTCCACTCGTGTTGGGACAACCGTTCATAAAAATCCATCCAAACTTAGTCAACCGGAAGCAAAACAACCTACAACTTCAATTAGGGACTGACAAATGGTACGTCAATCTTGACCAATCAATGAAATATCCAATTTGCAATGATGAACCCCTAATTGAAGATGAAGCGGAGCCACCCGGTACGGAAGAAACAGAAGAATAACTTGTCGAAGAGGAGGACATCATCGAATAAACCTTTTCGGCTATCGACCTTAATAAAGAAGAAAATAAGCGGTCTCTTGAATATCCACCATCGTTTGAACTCAAGAAACTACCAAAAGGTCTAGAATACACATTTTTAGACTGTTGGTGCATAATTCCTATTGCCTACGTCTTAGGGTTGTGTCTGTATTTTGTAATAGGGAGAAAATGTTAGATTTACGTTGTTTGTATTTAACTTCATATGAAGGTGAACTCTACCCTCGCACGAAGGTAAATTACCTTTGTGTGAAGATAAACTACCCTCGCACGAAGATAGCATGTCTATATATAGCTAGTGGGAGGTGTTAGTGTGAAGAACTTTTGCGACTGAGACGGCGAAGCTCTGTCGGATCTCCTGGTCATTTGTAACTGTTAAACATTGAATGAAATCAGTTAATTGATGAAAATAATCTTGTTAATTGTCACTAATTCATATGATTTCCGTGCGTATGGACTAGATACTCAAATTAGGACCTTTGCTATTGGACAAAACGATCCTACAAGTGGTATCAGAGCTCAGGGAGCCTGATTTGAAGACAATTGTTCAAGATTCAGCTTATAAGACTTCTTATTCTACTCATTTTTCTTCTTTTTCACCTTTTAAAATGAATCCATGGTCAAAACGAACTGGTTTTCAAGTATAATGCATAAAAACATGTTTAGATAAATCCTTGAGAAAATCAGGGCTGAAAACAAACGAACTCATGTCGAAAATTGCAAAAAATGTCAAGTTTTGAACCCACCTTCGCACGAACATAAATTTACCTTCGCACGAACATAACTTTACCTTCGCACGAAGATAAAAGTTGCAAAGGTTTAAAAATCATTTACCTTCTCAAGAAGATAAATCTGTCTTCGCACGAAGATAAATCAATTTTTGACATTTTTACTTCACTCGAATCGAAATCTTAATCATTTTAGCATTTAATGTTGTTTTAGGCTAGTAAAATGGAGAACAAATTTACAACTCGTTTGCTATGTCCACTATTAATGCATCAGCCTCAGCTGCACAAAATATGAATTTGGAGAATGAAATGAGGACAATGGTGAAACCCCCAAAGTTGATGAATTTGGAGGATTATGACAGTTGGAGTGAACGGTTTATTAACTAGGTGCAAGCGAACCATTTTAACTACTGGTTTGCTATAGAAGAAAAATATAGTACACCAATTGGGGAAAATGAATTAGAGAAGACGTTGACTCAGTTCACAATGGCTGAAATCGAAAAATTTGTCAATGAGAAGAAAATGATGAGCATATTACAACAATGAATCAAAGAAGATATCTTAGCATTGCTGCCACATGATGATAATTCAAAATCATTATGGAATGCATTAAGGTTGAAGTTCCAGGGAAATTCACAAATGAGGAAGAGCAAAAAGGCACTGCTTAGAAAAGAGTTTGATATTTTCAACCTTTTGAAAGGCGAAACTATGAAGCAGTTGATTGAGTGTTACTATCACCTAGTTGTTCAAATGAAGAGGTTGGGAATTCAGAAAAACAAGTGAGGAGTTAGTCAACAAGTTGGCAGATGCTTTGCCTAAGGGAGAGTGGACTACGTACTTGACGATTTTAAAAAATGGTGCAGAGTATAGTGGTTACAACCTATCAAAGTTCAATATAAAGCTTGAAGGTCATGAACTAGAAATGTAGAAGATGGCCAAATCAAAAGGTTCTCAAATGCAACAAGATGTAAACCTGTACTTTAAAGGCAGTTCTATCGGTACTCAAAGTCCGAAAGTACAAACCGCCTTCAGTGCTTATGGTTTTGCAAGCCCATTTCTAGTTAATCTGGTTTTCAATCATTTTCTAGCTTTGGACCAAATTCACCCAAAACACCTAAGTCTTCACAGAGCTCAAACAGTTTCCAAAGTCAACAATCTGGTCAATCTAACTCAAACCAGAGGTTTTTACAGTGTAACATAGCGGTGAATCTCCAAAACGCACAAGATTTTAATGAACATGCTACCAAGCAGCACATGTCATTGATCGCATCTATTCTTGAATCTTAAGAAAGCCTGGTTGTGGGAAGATAGGAAATCCAGATATGACCAAGGAAAATTACGATTAGATAGATTCAAAAGTGTTAGAGCTAATCGATATTAAATTGTGTATGGCTTCTATAGTTCGAAGAGCTTAGAAATTTATCGAGATTACGGGCATAAATAGTTTTGGGAGGTTTGGATGTGAAGCTTAGATTTGACACATCAAAAGTTGCCTGTTTCAGATGCAGAGAGAAAGGATATTTCAAACGGGAATGTACTAACCGAGAAGTCAACAATAATCAAAGTCCTTTTGGTGATGATTACTACAAGAAAGCTAGCTATCATAAGCCGTCACCACCACAATAGAATTCAAGGATGATTCAAATAGAGGACGATCCATCTAATGCTAAAGACAAAGCTTTAGTAGTCGCCCAAAAAGACGAAGGATTTAACTAAAGCAAGTATATTTCTAAAAATGAAAGTCTCGCACTTCTCGCAAAGATAATCGGAGAGCCTGAACCTGAAACAGAAGATTATTTTGAAGCAGTATTCGATGAATCTCTTGAGGAAGCTGTTCTTGAAGGAGATATTCATGAACAACATGCTGAAGAAGAGAATATATTGCATAATGCTTTTCGAAATCTGATTCCACCTAATACGTTTCCATCTTTTGCAGGATATTTTGATTCAAGCTATCAAGTGCAAGCAGAAGAGGAATCAAAACCTAAATGTGTGGAATTGATAGATGTGGAAAAAGAGATGAATGTTGAGAATTTGGCAGATATTGCAAACAAAGCAATGATGGCAAACCTCAAAGAGGTAGCTTCTAATGCAGTTAAGGAAGAGTCAGTGACTGAGTTTATCAAAGAGTTGGTAAGGGAGGTTGTCAAAGTTCAGGTTGTTGAGGTTGAAAAGACATGCAAGAGATGCCAAGAACCTTGCAAGGAATGTGTCTAGAAAGATAAAAACTATTCTGAACTAAAAAAACTTTCAGAGAATTTGTCAAGTGATTATAACGAAAGTAAACAAGCTTATGGCAAATTATCTAAAACAATTAAACAATATGAAAAAGTTAATAGTGAAGATAGTGCAACTTTGCCAATGCTTAAAGCAACTCTTATGGATAAACAAATGGCAATTAACATTCATCTGAACAAAATTGCTGAACTTGAAAATGAGCTTGAAAAAAATGAAAATCGAAACGGAAAGGGTTAACAAATTGTTAATCAATTATTCCACCGGTTCATATGTCATTGATTATATTCTTTCGAAAATTGAAAAGGAAAAAGATGATAATAAAGGTAAGAACAAAAGTGTTGGTTACAAACGTGTTCCACCACCCATGTAGGAAAGCTATGCTAGAAAGAAACCATTAGAGGTGGAAAAGGCGCATAATCTAAATTGAAACTGAAAAGAAAAATGAGCTACCCGAGAACATTGATGTAATATACACTAAATTAGACAATGAATGTGAATCTGATGTGGTTAAAACAGTGGTAGAAAAGGTTTTGGGAAGTGAAAATGATAGCACAGAGTATGAAAGTGCTGAGTCGAATTTGAGAAAACTAGTTCAAGTTCACCTTCTGAAAATGAGGAGAGCTTTCACAAGAATTATCTTGTTAAATCAGAATCTAGTTCGGATGATGATTCTATATTGGTTGTTCATACCATGAAAGGACTGGACAAACTATATTCTCAAGAATTTCCGATTCAGAATGTGAATCTTGAGAAAGTAGAACAAGTGTTTAAGCTAACAGAAATCAATCTTTCTGAAGTGGAAAATTTAATTGAGTCTTACTACTCTAAACCTAAAAATTTTAGTAAAATAATTGCAAAGGTAAAAATTATCCTGAAGACAAGCGTAAAGGGCTAAGGTATGTTAAGAAGAAAAATGATAAGTTTCAAATATAAATTTTCAAAAGAAAGTAAACTTTGTGTTTGGATCAAGCATGGTAAGTGAAAAAGAAAGGTTGGGAAAGGAACAATAAAACAATGTAGAAAAGAAACGTCATGAGCAGAATTTGAGTTCATCTACTGATTGTGACAGTAGAACATGTTAGAAATGCAACAAAGTTGGGCATATTGCACGACATTGTACTCAAAGCAACTCAAAATCTGTTTACAACGGAAAGAAATCCAAAGAAGATGTAAAACAAAAGAAACCTGAGTTTGTTCCAAAACAGATCTTAAAAGAAACAATGAATCCAATATAATTGTGAAACCAACAATTCCAAGTGTTTCAAAGTTTGAAATTGGTGAAACTTCATCCAAAACCGAACAAAAGGATTCAAAATTTTATTCGAAAAGGCAATTATAAAAACACAAACTTGGGTGGTTAAGACCAAAACATCTTTTGTAGAAATCAAAGTTAAATCTGAAGTTAAACAAGATGTTAATGTCAAAGTTCCAACGTTTGATATTCCGAACCCACGCAAGACCGAGAAGGCTTGGGTTTCACTATTTAAGTAATTACTTATTTACATGTGCAGGGGCTCCCGAGGCCTAATCATATCAAAATGGATAATGGACAGTGGAGCTTCTCGTCACATGACAGGAATGCCGATCTTACTCTATGATGTTAAGTCTATTCACGGAGGCTATGTAGGGTTTGCGGAAAATCAAGGTGGGAGAATTGTTGGAGAAGGGAGACTTTCCAATGGTGTGGTCTCGTTCAACAAAGTGAACTACATTGCTGAATTAGAGAACAATTTACTAAGCATCTCACAGATTTGTGATAAGAAGTTTACAACTCCCCTTCAATGACAAAGAATGCTTAAATCTGAAGCCAGGATTCAAATTCCTGAGAAGTGGATTCCTATGCGTGCTCCTCGAGAAAATGATCACTATGTCTTAGACATGAATGTCGCATCCACTACATCGAAGTCAACACATGTTATGTCATGAAAGAAAATGAAAAAGAATCGATCTTTTGGCATCGAAAGATGGGGCATATGCATTTGAGAAAAAAGAACTATCTAGTGCACAACAATCTAGTGGAGGGTGTTAATCTCAAAAGTTTTCAACTGATGACAATTGTCTTAGCTGCAAAAAGGGGAAGCAACATAAGAAATCACACCCGAGAAAACTTCTGAATTGTATCAAATTACTACTAGAGAGGCTTCATGTGGATCTTTTAGGGCCAGTCAACGTCAAAAGCATATATGATGATCTATACTGCCTCGTTGTGACAGACGACTATTCAAGATTCTCGTGGCTTATCTTTGAGGAGAGTAAAGATGAGACATTTGATAATCTTATGATTCTCTTTAGAAAGTTAGAGAACTTGTACCATCTTCCAATCAGATGAATACGAAGTGATAATGGTATTGAGTTCTGTAACGACAAAGGTATTCTTCACGAATTCAGCGCCCCATATACTCCACAACAAAATGAAGTAGCTGAACGTATGAATCAAACTCTCATTGAAACTACATGCATAATGCTCGCTGATTCAAAGTTACATGTTAGTTTCTGGAGCCAAGCCGTTGCCTCTGCATGTTACACGTTGAACAGGGTGTTAACCATCAAGGCACATAAGAAGATATGTTTCAAACTGCTTAACCAACGAAAGCCGAGCTTAGAATTTTAGGAACCATTTAGACGTCCATGTACGGTCATTGACCCGGATGGTAAATTTGGTGCCAGATCTTTGGAGGGAATTTTCATAGGCTATGCAAGTCCGTTGAGAAGAGTATATTTGCCAAGTTTAAATCGAGTTATTCTTGCTCGACATGTTGTTTGTCAGAAGTATACAATGCCTACTCAAAAGCCTGGTGAATCCTAGATGTTCAAATACGAGAGTTTATGGAATTCTTTCGATATGCCTTAAGAACCAAATAAAGAGGAACTTGTGTTGTTATATCAAAAACAGCAGGCGTCTAATCAAGAACAAGTTCCAAGACCGATGGTGGTTACTCAACTATCTATTGGCACAAATGATTTTGGAGTAGGTCCGAGCACGACTCGAACAGAACCTGTCGTCGTACTAGTAGTGCATGCTACAGAGCCCACTTTTGATCAGTCTGATGATTCTGATTCTGACGCTGGGCTGACATATGATTAAGATGGTGAATTCGGAGTAGATAACAAGTCTCCTAAATCAGTCAGCAGGTCTAGTAATCAGAATGAAGCTTCAACAAGTAATCAGGTCGCTGAACAGAACATTACGAATTTGGAGAGCGAAGTAAATGTTCCTAATGAAGTAATGCCAAGGAATTTATCCTACCACCCATCAAAGAATATTATCAGAAAACTGCATGCTGGTGTTAAAACGCGTAATCTGATCAATAAGATCTTAGCTGTTTTATACCAAAATTGCACCAATTCAAGATATATGCTTACATCGTTGTTTTAATTCGCAGATTGAGCCGAAATCGAATAAGCAAGCGCTTGCCGATGATAGCAGGATAAATGCAATGCAAGAGGAGTTCCAACAATTTGAAAAGCTTGGTTCTGGAAGCTTGTTGACCTACCAGCCAATCACAAAGCTATAGCTACTAAATAGGTCTTCAAGTGCAAAAGATATAATAAAGGGGTAATTGTGTGCAATAAAACTCGATTGTTGTCAAAGGTTTTTATCACAAGAATGCATTGATTATACAGAGGTTTATGCTCCGGTCGCAAGACTAGAAGCAATCCGCATATTCCTGGCGTTTGCGTCATGGAAAAGTTTTAAAGTGTACCAGTTGGATGTCAAATCAGCTTTCCTTTACAGAAAAGTGAAAGAGGAAGTGTATGTTGGACAAATTTAAGTCGGAATAATTCGGATCCACCAACGATACCAAACAATCACCAAGGATGGGTAGAACCAAACTTGATGATATTCAAGAAAACCGAAAATAAGAGAAACTAGATGAACGAGAATGACACGCGGATCACTTTAAAACTTGTGTACGATAATATTACTATGGACAACAAAACTGTCTGATACAACTTCTTCACACCTCTCGGTCTCTCTTTAGAATGGTGGAGGCTACCAAAGTTCTCTCTAAAAGATTTACCGTAATTATGAATGTTCCTTATATACCGTAGAATGCCCCTCATGGGGTTCCCTTGGGCTTGCTTGGCTCACATGGCCTATGACATGCCCACATGACCTATAAAGGTCCAAACCTAATACAAACTAACACAGTTAATCCTGGTTAGCTACCATAGACCGTTGCGTATATTTGATGCGTCAGTCTCACACTTCTAGGACCTAACAATCTCCCCCTAGACTGATGCATCAAATTATCATCATAGCATAAATTCAGCAACTTCTTCAATGGATTCTATGGTTGTCGCCATGCTGTAAGTGTTGTGGAAGTCAGTCTCACACTTCTAGGACCTCACACTTCAACGAACTCTTAGCACCGGTCTCTTTCTTCTACTCTTGTGGTTAGCTTCATATCAGGATCTTGATCAGCTTTGCTTGAAACATCTTTGTCAATAAGAATGCGAGAGGAGGAATCTCAGCAGCTCTTTTCTTCTTCTTCAATCTTTCTCTTTCAAGCAAGAAGGTTCACAGGTACTTCTATAAATGTACTATCACTGTCAGACGATGACTGTTATCCGGTTATTCTGACTCAGGTACACTTTGCTGTTGTGATGCTTCATGCTTTGTCGGCAATTAATAACGTCTCAATTTCAGCAACCCCTGTTTCTTGATCTAAATCCAGATCTGCACAATTCTCAAAAATTTATAAGCAAACATTCTTATGCAACAGGGAGAGTACCGCATGAACACTTGGTACATCAAGTACTTGTACTCGTATCAAAATTCAAATTTCTTTCATCATTTGATGACTAGTCAAATCTTCAAGAACGGTTAATAATTTTTAATAAAGCAAAGAAAGCACTCTGTTTATTATTATTATTATTATTATTATTATTATTATTATTATTATTATTATTATTATTATTATTATTATTATTATTATTATCGTTTTTTTGAATTTTTTTTTGATTTAGTAAAAACAAGACACTATTTTTGGATTTTCTATTTTTTTAATTTTTAATATAGGAATACAAACAGATACACAAATAAAAGAAGAAACTAACTCAGTAGTTGCAACTATACAATTGCAATGGGATCAAGATCGTTTTTAGGCGGACCAAGGAACACTTTACAGTGCGAACTTATTCAGACTCGTCTAAGTGATTGCCATTATGTTTGTCCACTTAAACTTTAACGCTCAACTTTCATTTTTCAACTTCATGATATGCTTAAGGTAGTATTATACTATAATACCCGTGCGTCCCATACCATGACATACCCCCGCGATCAAGGTAAGCACAATGATTCATTGTAGCAGGTGAGTATACTAAGATCATCCGTTATCTTTTACAACATCAGACTATTGGTGAATAGGTCGGAAAATTCGTAGAGCAGGGTGACCAATAATATCTGATAAGGGTTAGGTAAATAGCTTTTATGGTATGTTTGACTTTTCAAGCACATGGAATTTTCTCGTGATGAGATTTCCTTTCTTTTAAGGTTTTGGCCCTTCTATTTTGGCTCTTTTAAGGATATCCTGACTGTGCCTAAGTCTGCATATATCTAGATGCAACAGAAGGGCAGCCCTGATATCCTAGATGACTCATCAACATAAAGACCTGAAACTTCATACGTTGGCTATCTATCCATGCACGATTTAAGACCATGAAATCATACGTCGATGGCATGTTACCCACAAGATACGTAGTTCGTTATGTTTATATCACTTAGTATCTTTTAATTACTTTGAGTGTTAAGCCTACCGGCATATCACATTAGATCCTAGTCTTTTTAGCTACGACACCTTACATGTGTCAGTCACGCCCTTTATCACAAATATTCATTAGATTTCCCGTTTGATGCAAAAAGTCTTTTTGGATTTTTCTGTTTTCAATGTTTTTTGTATTTTTCTCATTTTCTCCACCTCAAACAATGCATATATACATATATCTCCCTTCCCCCTAAATTTGTGCATCACACTTTATGCACAGATTTAGCTAATAGAGAAAACGTATGTACCAAGTTTTAAACAAAGAAAAGGATTTTTTTTTGTTTTTGCTTAACCATTTTGTCATTAGATTAAAGGCTAATCAATTTAAAAATTAAAGCATGAAATTTAAATTTGTACATTTTCGCTGATCTTTTCTTACCTCATCTTCTCCAAAGGAAACATCGCACTTGTAAAAAAAATTGAACTTTTTGCAACAGTGAGATGTTATCCGATATGTCCCTAAAACAACCATTTTCAATATTCCAGAGATTGTTAATAGCTCTTCGTTGGTTGTTACTGAAAAATAAGATGATTAGTAAGACAGTGGGACTCAGGCCATCGTGGTCCTGGGTTTCCCTGAAGCATAAAAAAAAGACACTTCTTTCAGACACAAGTCTCCTTTTGTTTCGAGGATTGGTGACGTTGCTGCTGCTTTGGATTTGGGTTTCCAAATATGTTTCATTTTATCAAACTCGTTTGTTGCCTTCGATTGAGCAACTTTGACTGTTTCAAGTTTATTCGTTTTAGAAATAGGTTTTTGTTTCTGAACAGCCTTGCGTTTGGTTTTGGCAACGTTCCAATCCCCATCAGGTGGTTTAACCTTGGATTCATATTCTTCATTCCCTTAGGTGATGATACCTTCATCGGCTTGGAATGATTGTTATTCTTTGGTGTAACCCTCTGATTTTGAGCATGATTGGAAACATGGGGACTATGTGTGCAGTTCCGAGCAATGTGACTAGGAATGCCGCAATTGAAGCATGTTTGTCTCCTCACGTATAAGGCATTCTGATCAGCATGTGTAGCTCTTGCAGGCCCTGAAGGATGAACTGGTCCCTTCTGTGCTTGATTTCCTTGCACGTTTTTGCAGACGAAGATGAATTTGGATGTTTGTACTACCGTTTGCAAGGGCCTTCTATGGTGGAGATTTCTTTGGCTTAGACTGCAAGTTTTGTTCATAAATATCACCAGACTTTCCAAAAGCTTTGTTAGCACAATCAAATGTATATTTTCACATTTACCATTTCTAACTGGCTTAACAAAGGTATTCTTTACATCACGAGACTTTTTAGGACAATTGTTGCCAATTGATGATCCCGAAGAGCGAGATTGTCTTTGAAGTTTAGACCTTTTCTTTCCTCATCTTTGATTTGCTAATTTCGCCTCTTGTTGCATGATCTGAACCTTTTCATCACAGACAGATGTTTCAGATTGTTTAGTTTGCGCTTGGAGCCTTATTCACGTTAGCTCTCACTTCATTAGCTTTGATAGAATCGAAGAGTCCTGGTTATCAGATGAAAGACCAGACACTCCAGCTAAACCATTAGAAGAGTTAACAGGACCAGATGGTTCCCGCGTGTCTAACATATAATCACTTGGTTTGTTGTACACCATATGTTGTGCTCTCTCAATTTCTTCGTCGATTTCAGGCATTGCCGTGTAGTTATGATTATATGGTGAGGCAACCTGATTGAATCCTAAACCCTTCCCCTTGTTCTCCTTATATGCCAACTGCACATTCCACACACCTTGAACGAGCTTGCTGGATGTATCAAACTTCTTTATATTAACTTCATTTTGTTGATATTTTCCAGCAAGAAGTCCTAGCTCAACTCTAAGCAAGTCGCATTCCATGGTTTTTGAATGTAATCTACTTTTGTAATCATGGACCCAACATTTCTGTTGATTTACGTCCAGGTGCAGCTGAGCTATGTCTTTCTTTTGTGCTTCAACCTTTTCTGTGAGTAATTTGTTACTTTGTTGAAGGCCGATGCACTGAGCCATCGCATTGTTGTAATCATTAGTCATTTTGGAATTAATTTCCCTGAGTTGAGGAACCTTATTCCTGCAAGGTTCAGT
This sequence comes from Scalesia atractyloides, assembly GCA_947069175.1. Taxonomy (NCBI): domain Eukaryota; kingdom Viridiplantae; phylum Streptophyta; class Magnoliopsida; order Asterales; family Asteraceae; genus Scalesia; species Scalesia atractyloides. Next base: position 41,189,043 of record CAMTDV010000022.1, on the reverse strand, counting down.
GCACAAAAGGTAGTTGACTGTGTCAATGAGCGATCTTGGTTTATCAGCTTGAGTTTGGGCTTGAGGTAGAGTTTGTGGTGCAGGGTTGCTGATTGCTGCTTGCTGGGCTTGAAGTTTCTATTCGGCCACTTCTTCAAGATGAGATTCCTTTGATTCTGCGTATAGCTCTTGGTTTGAGTGTAAATGATCCCATAACCAAGATACAAAGGAGTCTTTGTCATCACCAAAAAAGGAACTCATCTCATTCCTTACTTCCTCTTTTCGCCTCCCACGTTCAAGCAAGTGCATCACATATTCCATGACAGGATCAACATTATAGTTTCCAATAAACTCATTCAGCTTTTCCTTCACTTGATCCCGCAAGTTTGGGTTTTGATTTTGTACTTGGGGTGCAGTGTTGTTAACGGATGCTTTGATCAGTGGGCTAAAGACAATGTTCAGATTTGCATTCGGTTTTGGATTACATACTGGGCTGAAAACTATGTTCGATTACTGAGCTTTGGCTGTAAACATCTTCGGATAATCGAAACCGTATCGGTAAAAACCTTAAAAATGTCTAAAAACTATTTTTACCAAATAGACCATTAGACTCATCTCGAAATTACGAATCCAAAGATATATATTGTCAAAGACCTTTTTTAGAATTTTCATGCCTTTTAATTTGCAGCCCGTTTTCCAAGATACTTTACAAATAATTTTCTATGCACGAAAACGTTTACTACCGAGTACGTCAGCTGTTTAAAATTCCATATCAGCAATTCAAAACAGTAACTCGAATTTGATTAGTATCTCGAACTCGGAACAGTAACTCGATTTGAGATACAATCTGAGATGCCTTGAAGATGATCCGAGATAGAAGCAAACTATGATCCAAGATGTTTTTTTGAAGATTATTCGAGATACTATGATGTTGATCCGAGATAGATTCGAGATGAGTTCGAGATGGAAGAAGTCAATCCGAGATGGTCCAAATTGCAAGCTGATATTGTTTCGAGATGGAAACCGAGATGCAAGTAATGATTCGAGATGGAATCGAGATGATTTGAGTCTTCAATAGATGATCCGAGATATTCAAGCAGATGATCTGAGTTCCTCCGAGATGATCTTAAATGTAACCGAAAAATAGTAGAAACTCTGAAACAGCAGCAGGTGTAATCCGAAACAATGTGATATCAGATCTGAGCCTGGAAATTGGTTTAAATAGGCTCTGATACCAATTGTAAGTACTGAATAATTTGGATCCAACAACGATATCAAACAAACACCAAGGATGGGTGGAATCCAAACTTGATGATATTCAAGAAAACCGAAAATAAGAGAAACAAGTTGAACGAGAATAACACGTGAATCACTTTCAAACTTGCATATGATTCTATTACTACGAATAACAAAACCGTTTGATACAAGTTCTTCACACCTCTCGGTCTCTCTCTAGAATGGGGGAGGCCACCAAAGTTCTCTCTAAAAGCGTTTTCCCTAATTATGACATAATATTCCTTATATACCTAGGGTTTGCCTATGCCCCTCATGGGCTTCCCTTGGCTTGCCTAACCCACATGGCCTATGGAATGCCCAAGTGTCCTAAAAAGGTCCAAACCTAATACAAACTAACCCAGTTAATCCCGGTTAGCTACCATAGACCGTTGTGTAAGTTTGATGCGTTAGTCTCACACTTCTAGGACCTAACAACAACCACCAGGGTTTGTCGATCCTGTGCATAAGGACAAGGTTTACTTACTACATAAGGAATTATACGGGTTGCATCAGGCCCCGAGATCCAGGTATGAGACACTCTCTCAGCACCTATTAAACAATGACTTTACAAGAGACACTGTTGATAGCACACTCTTCACACGAGAAGTGAAAGGACATCTGCTGATCGGAGAAATCTATGTGGATGACATCATCTTTGGCTCTACGAACAATGTGCTGGGTAAAGAATATGAAGCATTCATGAAAAAGAAATTTGAAATAACTTCAATGGGAGAGATGAAGTTCTTCGTGGGGCTTCAAGTCGACCAGTTGCCTGATGGTTTCTTCTTCCATCAGACAAAGTATGCCCATGATATTTTGGAGAAATTCGAAATGCCTAGAACTTTACCATTATCTACCTCATTGGCAATTAATCATGGCATCTGTCCAGACGAACATGGAGTCAAGATAGATGAAACCTTATATCGATAGATGATTGGATCACTGACGTATCTTACAACATCAAGACTAGACAACATGTATACAAGTTCTTCACACCTCTCCATCTCTCTCTAGAATGGTGGAAGCTACCAAAGTTCTTTCGAAAAGTTTTACCCTAATTATGACATAATGTTCCTTATATACCTAGGGTTTTCCTATGTCTCTCATGGGCTTCTGTTGGGCCTGCCTGGCCCACATGGCCTATAGCATGCTCAAGTGAGCTAAAAAGGTCTAAACCTAGTACAAACTAACCAAGTTAATCCTAGTTAGCTACCATAGACCATTGTTTATATTTGATGCGTCAGTATCACACTTCTAGGACCTAACAATCTCCCCCTAGACTGATGCATCAAATTGTCTTCATAGCATAAATTCAGCAACATCTTTAATGGAGTCTATGGTTGTCGCTATGCTGTAAGTGTTGTGGAAGTCAGTCTCACACTTCTAAGACCTCACACTTCAACGAACTCTTAGCACCGGGTCTCTTTCTTCTACTCTTGTGGTTAGCTTCATATCAGGATCTTGATCAACTTTGCTTGAAACATCTTTGTCAATAAGAATGCGAGAGGAGGAATCTCAGCAGCTCTTTTCTTCTTCAATCTTTCTCTTTCAAGCAAGCAGTTTCACAGGTACTTTTTCAAATGTACTATCACTGTCAGACGATGAGTGGTATCCGGTTATTCTGACTCAGGTACACTTTGCTATTGTGATGCTTCATGCTTTTCTCGGCAACTAACAACGTCTCATTTTTCAGCAACCCCTGTTTCTTGATCTAAATCAAGATCTGCACAATTCTCAAAAATTTATAAGCAAACATTCTTATGCAACAGGGAGAGTACCGCATGAACACTTGGTACATCAAGTACTTGTACTCGGATCAAAATTCAAATTTCTTCCTTCTTTTGATGACAAGTCAAATCTTCAAGAACGGTTAACAATTTTTAATAAAGCAAAGAAAGCACTCTATTTATTATTATATTATTATTATTTTATGAATTTTTTTTAATTTAGTAAAAACAAGACACTATTTTTGGATTTTGAATTTTCTATTTTATTAATTTTTAAATATAAGAATACAAACAGAAACACAAAATAAACAAAGAAACCTAACTCTGTAGTTACAACTATACAATTGCAATGGGATAAAGATCGTTTTCAGGCGGACTAGGAACACTTTTCAGTGCGAACTTATTTAGACTGGTCTAAGTGATTGCCATTATGTTTGTCCACTTAAACTTTAACGCTCGACTTTTATTTTTCAACTTCGTGATATGCTTAAGGTAGTATTATACTATAATGCCCGTGCGTCCCATACCATGACATACCCCCACGATCAAGGTAAGCACAATGATTCATCGTAGCAGGTGAGTATACTGAGATCATCCTTTATCTTTTATAACATCAGACTATTGGTGAAAAGGTCAGTGCATTCATACAGAAGTGTGATTAATAAAATCTTACGAGGGATAGGCAAATACCTTATATGGTATGCTTGACTTTTCAAGCACATGGAATTTTCTCGTGATGATATTGCCATTCTTTTAAGGTTTTGTCCCTTCTATTTTGGCTCTTTTAAGGATATCCTTACTGTGTCTAAGTCGTCATATATCCAGATGCAACAGACGGGCAGCCCTGATATCCCAGAAGACTCATCAACATAAACATGTCAGTAAATTCGTACAGCAAAGTGACCAATAATATCTGACGAGGATTAGGCAAATACCTTATATGGTATGTTTGTCTTTTCAAGCACATGGAATTTTCTGGTGATGAGATTTCCTTTCTTTTAAGGTTTTGGCCCTTGTATTTTGGCTCTTTTAAGGATATGCTGACTGTGCCTAAGTCTGCATATATCCAGATGCAACAGAAGGGCAACCCTGATATCCCAGATGACTCATCAGCATAAAGACCCGAAACTTCAGACGTTGGCTATCTATCAACGCATGATTTAAGACCATGAAATCATACGCCAATGGCATGTTACCCACAAGATATGTAGTTCGTTATGTTTATATCACTTAGTACCTTCTGATCACTTTAAGTGTTAAGCCTACCAGCATATCACATTAGATCCTAGTCTTTTCAACTATGACACCTTACATGTGTCAGTCACACCCTTTATCACGAATATTCATTTCATTTCCCGTTTGATGCAAAAAGCCTTTTTGGATTTTTCTGTTTTTCAAATATTTTTGTATTTTTCTCATTTTCTCCCCCTCAAACAATGCATATATACATATATCTCCCTCTCACCCCCTAAGTTTATGCATCACACTTTATGCACATATTTACCTAATAAAGAAAACGTACGTACCAAGTTTTAAACGAAAGAAAAGGAAAATATTTTTTTTGTTTTTACTTAACCGTTTTGTCATTAGATTAAAGACTAATCAATTTCAAAATTAAAGCATGAAATTTAAATTGGTACATTTTCGCTGATCTTTTCTTACCTCATCTCCTCCAAAGGAAACATCGCACTTGTAAAAAAATTGAACTTTTTGCAACAGTGAGATGTTATCTAATATGTCCCTAAACAACCACTATCAATATTCCAGAGATTGTCAACAGCTCTTCCTTGGTTATTCCAGAAAAATAAGGTGATTAGTAAGACAGCATGGACCCAGGCCATCGTGGTCCTGGGTTTCCCTGAAGCATCAAATAAGACACTTCTTTGAGACACAAGTCCCCTTTTGTTTCGAGGATTGGTGATGTTGCTGCCGCTTTGGATTTGGGTTTCCAAATCTGTTTCATTTTATCAAACGTGTTTGTTTCCTTTGATTGAGCAACTTTGGCTGTTTCAGGTTTATTTGTTTTAGAAACAGGTTTTTGTTTCTGAACAGCCTTGTGTTTGGTTTTGGCAACGTTCCAATCCCCATCAGGTGGTTTAACCTTGGAATTCATATTCTTCATTCCCTTAGGTGATGATACCTTCATCGGCTTGGAATGATTGTTATTCTTTGGTGTAACCCTCTGATTTTTAGCATGATTGGAAATGGGGACTATGTGACCAGTTCCGAGCAATGTGACCAGGAATGCCGCAATTGAAGCATGTTTGTCTCGTCACGTATAAGGCATTCTGATCAGCATGTGTAGCTCTTGCAGGCCCCGAAGGATGAACTAATCCCTTTTGTGCTTGATGTCCTTGCACGTTTCTTGCAGACGAAGATCAATTTGGATGTTTGTACTTGTCGTTTGTAAGGGCCTTCTATGGTGGAGGTTTCTTTTGATTCTTCTTGTTTGGCACAGACTGCAAGTTTTGTTCAGAAATCTCACAAGACTTTTCAAAAGCTTTGTTAGCATAGTCAAATGTATATTTCTTGCATTTGCAATTACTGACTGCTTAACAAAGGCATTCTTTATAATCACGAGCCTTTTTAGGACAATTGCTGCCCGTTGATGATCCCGGAGAGTGAGATTGTCTTCGACGTTTAGACCTTTTCTTTTCTCGTCTTTGATTTGCTCGTTTCGGCTCTTGTTGCGTGATCTGAACCTTTAGGTTCAGATTGTTCAGTTTGCGCACTTGGAGCCTTGTTCACGTCAGCTCTCTCTTCATCAGCTTTGATAGAATCGGAGAGTCTTGGTTTATCAGATGAAAGACTAGACACTCCAGCTAAATCATTAGAAGAGTCAATAGGACCAGATGGTTCTAGTGTGTCTGGCGTATAATCACTTGGTTTGCCGTACACCATATGCTATGCTCTCTCAATTTTTTTCATCGCTTTCAGGCATTGTCGTGTAGTTGTGATTAAATGGTAGGGCAACCTGATTGAATCCCAAACCCTTCCCCTTGTTCTCCTTATAAGCCAACTGCACATTGCACATGTCTTGAACGAGTTTGCTGGATGTATATTAACTTTGTTTGTTGATATTTTCCAGCAAGAAGTCGCAGATCAACTCTTACCAGGTCGCATTCCATGGTTTTTGAATGTAATCTGGTTTGCTAATCATGGACCCAACATTTCTGTTGATTTACGTCCAAGTGGAGCTGAACTATGTCTTTCTTTTGTGCTTCAACCTTTTCTGTGAGTAACTTGTTACTTTGTCGAAGGTCGATACATTGAGCCATTGCATTGTTGTAATCATTAGCAATTTTGGAATTAAGTGCCCTGAGTTAAGCAACCTTGATCCTGCAAGGTTCAGTGCACAAAAGGTAGTTGACTGTGTCAATGAACGATCTTGGTTTATCAGCTTGAGTTTGCGCTTAAGGTAGAGTTTGGGGTGCAGGGTTGCTGATTACTGCTTGCTGGGCTTGAGGTTTTTGTTCAGCCACTTCTTCAAGATGAGATTCCTTTGATTCTGCGTATAGCTCTTGGTTTGAGTGTAAATGTTCCCACAACCAAGATACAAAGGAGTCTTTGTCATCACCCAAAAAGAAATTCATCTCATTCCTTACTTCCTCTTTTCGCCTCCCACGTTCAATCAAGTGCATCACATATTCCACGACAGGATCAACATTATAGTTTCCAATAAACTCATTCAGCTTTTCCTTCACTTGATCCCGCAAGTTGGTTTTGATTTTGTGAATGGGGTGCAGTGCTGTTAACGGATGCTTTGATCAGTGGTCTAAAGACAATGTTCAGATTTGCATTCGGATTTGGATTACATACTGGGCTGAAAACTATGTTACAGTACTTAGCTTGGGCTGTAAACATCTTCGGATAATCGAAACCGTACTGGTAAAAACGTTAAAAATGTCCGAAAATTGTCTTTTTACCAAAATAGACCATTAGACTCATCTCAAAATTACGAATCCAATGATATATGATGTCAAAGACCCTTTTCAGAATTTTCGTGCCTTTTTTTGCTGCCTATTTTCAAAGATATTTTACAGATATTTTTCTATGCATGAAAACGTTTACTACCGAGTACGTCAGCTGGTGAAAATTCCACCTCAGCAATTCAGAACAATATCTTGAATTCGGATAGTATATCGAACTCAGAATAGTAACTTGATTCGAGATACAATCCGAGATGCCTTGATGATGATCCGAGATAAAAGCAAGCTATGCTCTGAGATGTTTTTTGAAGATTATTCGAGATACTTTGCTGTTGATCCGAGATAGATTCATGATGAGTTCGAGATGCAAGAAGTCAATCCGAGATGGTCCGAAATGCAAGCTGATATTGTTTCGAGATGGAATCTAAGATGCAAGTAATGATTCGAGATGGAATTCGAGATGATTCGAGTCTTCAACAGATGATCCGAGATATTTAAGCAGATGATCCGAAATGCAACAAAAACTCTGAAACATCAGCAGGTGCAAACTAAAACAGTGTGATATTAGATCTGAGCCTGGAAACAGGTTCAAATAGGCTCTGATACCAATTGTAACTCCTGAATAATCTGGATCTAACGACAATATCAAACAAAAACAAAAGATGGGCAGAATCCAAACTTGATGATATTCAAGAAAATCGAAAATAAGAGAAACAAGATGAATGAGAATAACACGAGAATCACTTTCAAACTTGCATACGATTCTATTACTATCAGTAGCAAAACCGTCTGATATATGTTCTTCACACCTCTCGGTCTCTCTCTATAATGGTGGAGGCTACCAAAGTTCTCTCTAAAAGCTTTACCCTGATTATGACATAATATTCCTTATATACCTAGGGTTTGCCTATGCCCCTCAAGGGCTTCCCTTGGGCTTGCCTGGCCCACATGGCCTATGGCATGCCCAAGTGACCTAAAAAGGTTCAAACCTAATACAAACTAACCAAGTTAATCCCAATTAGCAACCATAGACCGTTGCGTATTTTTGATGTGTCATTCTCACACTTCTAGGACCTAACAACAACCATCAGGGTTTGTCAATCCAGTGCATAAAGACATGGTTTACTTACTAGATAAGGCATTATACAGGTTGCATCAGGCCCCAAGAGCCTGGTATGAGACACTCTCTCAGCACCTATTAAACAACAACTTTACAAGAGGCACTGTTGATAGCACACTTTTCACACGGGAAGTGAAAGGACATCTGTTGATTGTGCAAATCTATGTGGATGACATCATCTTTGACTCTACGAACGATCCTTGGGGCTTCAAGTCATTCAGTTGCCTGAGGGTATTTTCATCCATCAGACAAATATGTCTATGATATCTTGGAGAAATTTGAAATGTCGGGAACGTCACCATTATCTGCCCCATTGGCAATTAATCATGACAATAGTCCAGACAAACATGGAGTTAAGATAGATGAAACCTTATATCGATCGATGATTGGATCACTGATGTATCTTACAACATCAAGACCAGGCATTATGTATCTAACATGCCTTTGCACACGATATCAATCGAGTCCTCGAGTGTCACACCTGACGATAGTCAAACAGATTTTCAGATACTTGAAGGGTTGCCCAAGCACCGACTTGTGGTATCCGCAAAATGATAACTTCGATCTCGCAGGATATTCAGACTCAGGTTTCGAATGCTGCAAATTTAATGCCAAATCTACAATCGCTAGTTGCCAGTTCTTCGGAACACGCTTAGTAACGTGGTAATGCAAGAAGCAAACCACGGTCGCTCTCTCTACGTGTGAGGCTGAATATGTTTCAGCTTCCAGTTGTTGTTCCCAAATCTTGCGCATACAACAACAGATAAGAGACTTTGGATCGTAGTTTCTTGATACACCCATATATGTAGTTAATAAGGCTGCTATTGATTTAACTAAAAACCCGGGTCATCACTCTAAATCTAAACACATTGTCATGACAAAAAGTTGATTCGAATAGAAAAGATCCACACTGATGAATAAAAGGCAGATTTTGATACCAAACCATTTGATTGAACCAGATTTAAATATCATTTGAGAATTAATGGTATGAAAAATCTAACATCAGATGGGGAATTAAAGGTTGATTACGGATTGGGTGACGACTCTTCGTGATCCTCATCGGTTTGTCACATTTTATATAGTTTTAGAATTTCTATCTTTAAAAACAAAAACTCAAAAAATATGTTTTTGATTTTAGGGAGAGAAATGTTGTAGAAAATACAAAAACATTAAAAAAATGCAAAAATGTACAAAAACATAAAAAAGACAAAAAGAGTTTTCATTTTAACAAAGGAAATGATAGTACATCAGTGGGCTTAAACAAGTCTCACTGATGATGTGCCAGTAGGCTTCGCACATTCAGTAGATTGTTTTTGAGATATAAACATAAATGAATAACTTCTTAATTAGTGGGTTAACATCTCTTGAATATATGGTCTTAGTACACCGAAATTTCGTTAGGAGGTTGCCGGATTCTAAGAGACTAGGTCTTTATAGATAATTGATATCTTGGGTAGTATACAAGTTCTTATGGTTTTGCGTTAGCAGTGGACTAGAACTTGGAGAATACTTTTGCTTATAAACACAAAAACTGCAGCAAATTGTAAGTATCGAAAGATTCAACAATTGCAGTAAAAGATACCAAATTGGAACACTACTTTTAAGAGGAGCCTTCATCTCTTTGTTGGTACAGTGGTACAAAGCTTAGCTCTCAAGGTCTCGCATTACCCAGATACAGATATTAGTTAGATATATTCACCTGTAAGATGAAATCCAGGGAATCTTGATACAGGAGTATACTCTAAGGTGGGAAACACGGTTAAGTCAAGTTCCTAAAATTACCTAATGTATCTCGGAACAACTGAGAAATGTGTAGAGGTTTATGTGGATAAGTATACTGACAGTCTAAGTGGTTTTGTTTAAAACTTAAAGTCTTATAAAGGACAACGGTACTTATGTCTCAAAAACTGATATGATCCTCTAACACAAACTCACAAAAATATGTTTGTACATAGTTTATTACATTTCATTTTAGAAAAGCCCAAAAAGATTTTCAGTGTGTTTTAGCATAAATTTTGGAAAAACTGAAAAGATTTTATTTCTATCTTAGTTTTGACTACCGATGATGGAAAGCGGATCTTCAAAATCTAGAGATGCCAAATCCTGAGATTACCAGAAGACAACGGGTTGGGTGCTTATCTGAATTAAGAAAATATTTCAAAAGATTAAAAAGTTCATTAACTTGAAACTTTACATTGCCTAAAACATCAGTTTGATCACAAAGTGTTCAACCAAGGTCGTTAACTTGGACTTGGTAGACAAATTAGTTAACCAGGGTCATTAACTTGGACTTGGTCAACTGAGTGGGTTTTAGTTTTACCTTCGCTCAAAGAAGTTATCTTCGCATGAAGATAACTATCCTCGCATGAAGATAGCCTACTATAAATATTATCTTTGTACGAAGATAATACATTATCACTATTACACTTTCTGTGGAGCGAAGATAATTGTGTAAAACAAACAACGAAGTGTTGCCCAAATTTTAGCTTGTAGTGGTTGATTGGCACACCATGAACAATGCCTAAGGTAGTTTGGAATTGAACCTTAAATTGAAGTTTTCGGTAATACAAACATAAAAACATAGATCTAGGACAATCTAATGGGCCAAAGTTAAAACTGAACATACCATCGTGTTAATTGGCACTTTCAGGTTGTTTTAGTAACATCAATTTCATGAAAATCGAGGAAAAATTATCAAGTGTCTATAAGGTTACCTTTGCACGAAGATAAAGTGCAAAATATGTATTTTGGTCATTTACCTTCGCGCGAAGGTAAAAGTCCACTTCGCATAAGTTACCATCGCACAAAGGTAAATGGTATATTTCGAAAAAAATTTCTAAGTGTTTTCGTGTTTGTTTTTGTGAAGGAAAAGAAAACGAACTTCGACAAGAAACACAACATCTGTTGTGTTCTTGATGAGAGTATTCAAGAAATTGCTCCTTTCAAGTTGATATTGAAGTTTATGAGTGAGTTACCGATTGTTAAAGCGCTTACAAATCCTAAATCAAACACCTCCACAAACTCAAACAACACCCAAACAACCAACACTTAAATCACGATCAACACCTAAATCAGCTTTGAGACAATCACTGTCAGATAGATTTCCTACAGAATTTGGGGAGATTCCATTTACAGAAGGACATGATGAAAATTTTAATGCAGATATGTTCAGTGACTCCAAAATAGCAGAGTTAGAAAGCAAGATTAAAGCCTTGGAAGATAATAAAGATATATTGGAAGGCAGGGTGAAATTTCTTGAAAATGATCGAGAATATATGAAAGTTGTGATCGAATGTCTGGTGACTAATAAAGATAGGTTGAGATGAGTGGTAAAAGATTTTTAGGATGAACGTGCTAGGAATAATCGAAGATTTGATTTATTTCAGAAGGTATTGGCTAGCAGGTTGGGGATAGACTTTGCTACTGAATTTGATCATTTAGAAGTTGAAGAAGCTAGGCAAAAAGCAGCTGAACGGGCTAAGAATGTAGAGGAAGATGCTAAAGCTTTAGGCAAGGGGAAAGAGAAGATTGACGAGGTTCTTGTGATAGAACAATCTGTGCAAGAAGCTAAGTGTGTGCTAGAAATTACTACTGGTAAAGTTGAGAATGTGGAAGAAGTTGATATAGATGTTGATGCTGAACCGGTTAACTTTGTGCTTGTTGGAGGACCATTGGATGTCTTTGATAATTCTATTCTAGAAAAGATTGTAGAACATAGGAGAATGAATGCTAAGATAGATGCAGAAATAGATGGTTTTGATGACGAGGAGGAGGATGATGAACAAGATAAAGATATTGGTGCAAAAGATAATAAAGATAATGATGACAAAGGCGACGATGACAATTATACGCAAGGTGGAACATGGTTGATTGTCGAAACATCAAAGATTAATGAAATTTTTAATTACGATGCTTATCTGAATGATTCTACTAACCAAGAAGATGATATACAACGACAGGGGAGCATAAAGAGCAAACTCACATTATGATGAAACGACCACGTGTGATGAAAAACATGCCGTTGATGAAGATCGAACATGATTCCATGAATTCTTTCAGTGGTGGCAAGTGGATTCCAAAACAAACGAAGTTGTTATTGTTTTGAAAATTGATGACACCTGGGATATTATTAAAGATTTGAATCCCGAGATGATCGGATGAAAGAGGATATGGGGATCGTGGAGAACTATTCGTATACTAGACCCGATATGGCTAGTTAACTGTTCGAAAAATGATATAAAATGTTTATTCTTCAACAAGATCTGTTATGATGTGAAAGAAAAAACGCAAGCAATGCAATACCAAGCCATGATTAATGTTTGCCATGTGCATGATATTAATTCAGGAAAAATGTGGGAATCAACTTGGAGAGAGTTTGAGAAAAAAGATTTTCTAAAAGAGGAACGAAGATTGGAGAAGATCGAAGAAAAGTCTAAAGAAGCTCGACTAAGAAGATTTCATTTCATGAAGTGGGCTCCTGCGACAAATCAAACGCCAAGGAAGCCACACAAGAATTTCTTTGGGCGTTAAAGTTACATAGTTGAAGATTTTGAAGAACAAACCAAGACTACGACAACATCCAAGGCGGAGTTTGTTGGTGCATAATGTCTATTGCCTATATCTTAGGGTTGTGTCTGTATTTTGTAATAGGGCGAAAATGTTAGATTTATGTTGTTTTTATTTAACTTCGCATGAAGGTGAATTCTACCTTCGCACGAAGGTAAGTTACCTTCGTGCGAAGATAAAACTACCCTCGCACGAAGGTAGCATGTATATGTACCTAGTGAGAGGTGCTAGTGTGAACAATTTTTGCGACTCAGACGACGAATCTCTGTCGGATTTCCTGGTCATTTGTAACTATTAATCATTGAATGAAATCAATTAGTTGATGAAATAATCTTGTTAATTGTCACTAATTCATATGAATTTCATGTACACACACAAAACGATTGGACAAAATGATCCTACATAGACGATCATGGTAAGCTCCCCGTCATAATTTCTTCAAAACTAGCCCTTTTTGAAAAAGAAAAATTAATAAAACTTTTGAAAAAACATAAAAAAACAATCGCATGGAAACTTATGGACATCAAAGGCATCAGCCCATCCATGTGCACACACAAAATTTTATGGAGGATGACTATAAAACTATAATAGAACCACAAAGAAAAGTAAATCTAAACGTGTAAGAAGTGGTTAAAAATTAAGTCATCAAGCTATTAGACGCTGGACTCATCTACCCTATCTCTGATAGCCCCTGGGTAAGTCCCGTTCAAGTAGTACCAAAAAAGGAGGTATGATGATCGTAACTAATGAAAAAAATGAACTTATACCAATAAGAACCGTCACTAGATGGAGGGTTTATATTGATTATCGCAAATTAAACGAGGTAACAATGAAAGACCACTTTCCTTTGCCATTTATCGATCAAACGCTTGAAAGATTTTCTGGTAATAAATTTTATTGTATTTTAGATGGTTTCTCTGGGTATTTTCAAATTCCCAGAGAACTGGAGAACCAAGAAAAAACAACTTTTACATGTCCCTATGGAACCTTTGCCTATCAACGTATGCCCTTTGGTCTATGCAATGCCCCCACAACATTTCAACATTGCATGGTGGCCATCTTCCATGACATGATAGAAAAAACCATGGAAGTTTTCATGGACGATTTTTCTATCTTTAGAGATACATTTGACCAGTGCCTCGATATTCTTGGACGAATTATCCTGATGTGAGGAAACTAACCTCGCCATTAATTGGGAAAAATGCCATTTCATGGTAACTGAATGAATGGTACTCGGTTATAGAATCTCAAGCGAAGGAATGGAAGTTGATCGGGCAAAAATAGACACTATTTCCCGATTATCTCCCCCATCATACGTAAAAGCCATACGAAGTTTTCTAGGACATGCTGGATTTTATAGGCGATTTATCAAAGACTTTTCAAAAATCTCTAGACCTCTAACAAAATTACTTAAAAAAGATGCCCCATACATCTTCAAGAAGGATTTCAATATAGCTTTTCTTGCACTAAAAGAAAAGCTACTCAATGCACCAATCATGATGGCACCCAATTGGAAATTACCTTTTGAAATGATGTGCGATGCAAACGACTTTGCGGTTGGAGCCGTCTTGGGACAACTAAAAGAAAAACATTTTCACCGAATATACTATGCAAGTAAAACTCTTAACGATGCCCAAGAAAATTATACAACTACCAAAAAAGAGTTACTAGCCGTAGTATTTGCTTTTGATAAATTTCTTTCTATCTTTTGCTTCCTAAAACAATAGTTTATACGGACCATGCCGCCATTCGATACACAAGATGCCAAACCACGTTTGATCTGGTGGATTCTTATCCTCCAAGAATTCGATATTGAAATAAAAGATAAATGAGGAGCTGAAAACACCATCGCTGATCACTTACCGCGTTTTGAAAACCCGTTTCGGAGATAAGTCGAGAAGAGCTCATCCATGAAAATTCCCCACCGAATCCTTGGAAATGGTCGAATATCAAGAAGAACCATGGAACGCCGATTATGCTAACTATCTCGCTAGTGACATTTTAGTCAAAGGTTGGTCCCATCAAAGAAAATTTTTTTTTGCCAATGTCAAACACTATTTTTGTGAAGATCCATATCATTTTAAAATCTGTGCCGACCAACTTCTCCGAAGGTGCGTCCATGGTCAAGAAGCAAGACAGATTCTTCGCCATTGTCAGAAAGGACCATATGGAGGACATCATGGAGCAACAAGCACCGCACAGAAGGTATTCGATTCAGGATTTTATTGGCCAACTATCCATAAAGATGCACACAATTTAATCAAAACATGTGTCGCATGCCAACGAACAGATAATATCTTATCAAAAAATGAAATGCCTCAAAATGGCATTTTTATTTATGAAATCTTTGATGTTTGGGGTTTAGATTTTATGGGACCTTTCCCATCGTCAAGAGGGAACAAATATTTTCTTGTGGCAGTCGATTGCATGTCCAAGTGGGCCGAAGCTGAAGCTCTTCCAACTAATGACGAAAGAGTTGTGGTAAAATTCCTGAAATGATTCTTCTCTCGTTTCGGCACTCCAAAAGCACTTACAATGATAGAGTCACCCATTTTTGTAATTACCAATTAAACAAAATTCTAACAAAATATGGGGTTTATCACCATGTTCAACCGCCTACCATCCTCAAACAATGGTCAGGTCGAAGTGACCAATCGAGGTTTGATAAGAATTTTAGAGAAAAACGTGGGCCAAAATAGAAAGGATTGGGCAGATAAATTAGACGATACTTTATGGGCCTTCCGAACAGCTTATAAAACACTAATAGGCACCACCCATATAAGCTCGTCTATGGAAAAAATTGCCATCTCCCAGTAGAAATTGAACACAAAACATACGTGGCATTAAAAACGTAGATCTAGACCAAGAAACTTCAGGTAAAAATCGATTCTATCAGTTAAATGAATTAGCTGAAATGAGAAATCAAGCATACTCCAACTCTGAAATTTATAAGGAATGCATAAAAAACCTACACGATAAAAAAGCAAACCTAAAGAATTTCAGGAGGGGGATCTCCTGCTCTTATTTAACTCAAGACTTCGGTTGTTTAACTCAAGTCTAGGTGGTTAGGACCTTTTTCCATTACCCAAATCTTTCCACATGGCGCCATCGAAATTAAGCCTTCTAATGGTGAACCTTTCAAGGTCGACGGACAAAGGCTTAAGCTCTAAAGAGGCTTTCTTGAGAATGAGAAGTTGAAATAACACTCCACGAAGTAGATAAGTGACGGAGAGAACAACCAAACGTTAATTGTAAATATGTATATTTTTCCTTTGTTTTAGATATCTTGTAAGTACATTTGGAGAGCAACAAAAGAATGGAAGCAAAACATGTAAGAACCAAAAAGGAAACCTCTCAATCAATGTAATCAACTTGAATTTATGCCGACACGTACGTAAATGTAAAAACGTAAAAAATAATTATAAAGTTTTCTTCACTTTTTGTACGTTTTCAGTTAATCTAACAAAAATTAATATTTTTTGGCCACGGGACAGTGGCAAATCTGTAGACGGGTTTATAACCTCTTTTTTCTTCACTTTTTCAACACAAAACCATGACCCGTTTCTCTGGAGCAACCGGTTCCTGCCCTTCTTTCGCCAATTTTTGATGACTCTCTACCTAAATCGATCAACAAGGTATGATTCTAACATCATGTTTAGTTAGATTAGCACTTTACATGTAGTTTAACATAAAAATTTGGGTAAAATCAAGGGTTTTTGGAGTAGACCTGTGCCAATCCCAAATTTTTGCTTAGATCTTGTTACTAGTAGTAAGTAGAAGTGTTTTGAGAAGTAAATAACCAAACATTGTAAGAACAACCAGATTGTTCAAGAAGTTTTCCACAAACCCTTTTTCATAACCGAAAAAGTTAAAATCGAAGGGGTAAACAAGCATTTTGTGCAAAATTGACACTTGCGGTTTGAATTTCAGGGTAAACCGCACATGATGAACAAAAAAATTTGAAATTTTCAAAGTCGGCCTAAAAACCTTAATTTTGGGTTAACAGAAGGATCACCACCGGGCCATGCCCACTGACCACGGGGTCGTGGGCACCCCAGACTCCAGGAACGAGGTCGTTCCTAAAAGGCACGAGGCCATGTCTAGACCCCCTGATTTCAATTTTTGCATAACTTTTGGCACGCCAATCGTCTTGCTGGTTCTTTCTTGCAAGAATGGCACCTCATAAGTTCTTGTGGTTCAAAAGTTCTGAGCTTGACTATCAAAACCGGTTGAAGTACTAGAAGCAAGGCACGAGGACCCACCGCCACAAGTGTGTTATACTACACTTGAAACCGTGGGGCAAAGAGAGAGATATGACGCTCTGGTTACTGGTCTGCTGTGTACCTTTTTAGAGACCCGGCTCAGATCAATCCACGAATATAACATGGAATTCATAAGCACACTTATTTTTGATAAAAATGAGCAGGATCTGTTTAAGTCAAATGCAGTTTAGTTCAGGTGTGGGGGAGAATGGTATAACATTTCATTAGCTCAGTTCGGCATGATATTGGGCAATACAATGAAGAAGACACAGCCGAGCTAGACATCCCGGAAGGTGTCTGTGAACTCCCAGATAACCTAAGACAATTTGTATGGGAACAAATTTGGGATGACCACTATGATCTGAGCAGTAGAAAGAGCATAAAAATAAGGGATCCTCTAATCAGATACATTCATCGGGTTCTTTGTGGGCTCTCTGTGCTAAAGGAAGGATAGTGGTGGGGTGGTGAACCTCCGGGAACTAACTTGCCTATATTGCATCCTGAATCACCAACCATTGATGTCGCCTACATGTTATTGAGGAACACGGGCTCAAATTCTACCACCAACACCCGAACACTGATATTATTCGTAGGATGGGTCGCCAAGCTATTCAAGAACTTTATTAAGCGCACTCCGAGTGGGTTCCACAAAGGAGTGGTTGTGACAAGGGCTGATCTAGCTGTATGCCGAAGCTTGGGTCTTATCATCGATTGTTACAATGGCCTTATGCACTTTAAAGATGCACGTGGCCGAGTATGGAACCCAAACGACCCGGATGAGGTCCTTGCAATCGAAGACAACCCCGACCGTCGTCGATACCCCGGATACGTCCAGGGCTCCTCCTTTCAAGGTGGAGGTGAGTTTCCTAACCTTCAGAATTTATGCAATGGTATGTAGGAGACCCTCCAAGTGTCTAGAAATGCCTATAGCTTGGGACAGAGCTCAAATAGCCGGATTGGGAGCATGGAGCGCAATATCATTACCATGCAAAAGGACATTACATTCATCCAGGAACACATGGCGTATCAAGATGAGGAGGAGGAGGAAGGCAAGACATGGATTCGGGTTTGGCAAAGAAGGTGGTGGGCGACGGATCTACCCTTCAGTTTATCTCTATTTAACCTTTGAACAACTTGGTACTTTTTGGGTTGAGTCTCGTTGGAAAATTTGCTTCACCAAACAATTTACTTTCTTGCATTTCTTTTATTTTTCTTTTCGTATGATGGTGGTTGAACAAGTAAATATTTGTAATTTAGGAATGCTTGTTATTTTGTGTTGGATTATTGTATTGTGGTAGGATTATATTTCACAGGTGCCCTTGGAGGCTTGGACCACTAAGCGTATTGGTCCCCAAGCCCAGAATTTAGAAGCCAAGCAACAAAACACAAATCCTTAACTGACATAGACGTCTGCCACGTGGCCATGCCTATAGCCCACGCCCCCGTGCCCTGTAGATCCCCTAGTCCTTATGGATCTTGACAAAATCGTCTATCTAATCTAGAGTGCGGAATCCCCTAGAGCAGATTTTACAGAAACAAGAACACGAACACCAACAAATTCCTTCAAATAGTCTTCTATTGATTATCTAACACAAAGTGTTTACAACCAATTCAAGACTCTCTCTCTCTAAGTCTCTGAAGCAATTCTCTCAGCAACTGAGCAACAGAACCAGCAACCTAAACCCTAATGCAAACCTCCCTTTATATAAAGATAGGTTATGCAACTGGGCTAGGGTTTCCTACATGGACTGCTGATGGGTTTAAATCCCAATTCGCTTACCATGTGTTATATTGTGTCTAGTTCAGCCCAAATGCTTCTAATTAACTATTACAAAACTAAACCCGCTAACCGTTTACTAATTACAAGATATCCAAATACCAAATCTAAGCTGTTGTCACAAATATGCACCAACAAACTCCCCCTTGACAATAGCTTCATAAAATAACTTTGTCTTCAGTCTTCTTGCAATCTTTAACTTCTTTGAAAAACGTTGGTCTTTGGATAACTTCAGCTTTAACAGATTCTGTCAGCAACAGACTCCCCCTATGCTGATGTATCCAATCACCAAATCTTCTAAATCGTTAGCGTTTGAGTAAACTCCTGTTTAGACCTTGCATAGCAACCTCCAAAACTCTTCAACTTTGTCTGCAATGTAGAAAGGAGGTTCTACCATGCATCCAAGCAAACTCCTCTTCACCAAACTTCTCAGCAACACTCTACTACAATCTGTATACTATGAAACAAACAACTCGAGTAACCATAAGAATTTTTTTAACACAAGTTAAACAAATTATTATTATTATTCAAGAGATAGTAAAACTGTATAACTGATTAAGCACTTCTCAATTCAAACCATATACTCAAAATTTTAAGCACACATGACCTGCTAGATCGTAAAAATTTTGAACTCATCTTCTAACATCGTCTCCCCCTATCGGTAATAACTCCTCCTTGAACAACCAATATCCCGTACATTAAGAATTTACAAGAAAATGAAATATTATTGGATTTTTATATTTTCTGAAAGCAAATAAAATACGAAATAATAAACACTCTATTTTTGTGAGTATCACGTTAAGAAGATCATATCAGCAACATCAAACTGTTTTCACACTATCTGAGTATTCTACATGCAATATTCATGAAAAGCAGTTCAGGACAACATCTCGAGTAACCATAAGAATTTTTTAACACAATTATTCAAGAGATAGTAAAACTGTATATAACTGATTAAGCACTTCTCCATTCAAACCATATACTCAAAATTTTAAGCACACATGACCTGCTAGATCGTAAAAATTTTGAACTCAGCTTCTAACATCGTCTCCCCCGGTAACAACTCCTCCTTGAACAACCAATATCCCGTACATTAAGAATTTACAAGAAAATGAAATATTATTGGATTTTTATATTTTCTGAAAGAAAATAAAATACGAAATAATAAACACTCTATTTTTGTGAGTATCACGTTAAGAAGATCATATCAGCAACATCAAACGGTTTTCACACTATCTGAGTATTCTATATGCAATATTTATGAAAAGCAGTTCAAGACGACTACCAGTATTGTTTATCCACTTAAACAAAATACATGAACATTTCAAGTACCATTACCTTGTGATATGTTTAGATAATTTATACTGATATACTAGTGTGTCCCACTTCAGGACATACCCCCACGATCAAGGTATGCACAAAAATTCATCGTAGTAGGTGAGTATACCGAAATTCATCCTTTTGAATTACAACGTTAGATAATTGGTGATTAGGTCAGTACTTCCGTACAACAAAGAGACCAATATCTAACGAGGGTTAAGACAAATACCAAATATTGGTACGAATAATGCATTTTGTACTTTTGAATGACTCTCTAGGAGAGCTTCTTTGATTTTTGGGATTTTGCATTTTAGCTCTTTTAAGATATCCTGGTTGTGCCTAGGTCAGCATATATCTGGATGCAGCAGAAGGACAACCCTGATACCCCGGATGAAATGACGATATAAAGACCTAAAACCTCAGATTTTGACAATCCATCAATGCCCTGATTAATGTTTGCGATGCGCACGATATTAATTCAGGAAAAATGTGGGAATCAACTTGGAGAGAGTTTGAGAAAAAAGATTTTCTAAAAGAGGAACGAAGATTGGAGAAGATCGAAGAAAAGTCTAAAGAAGCTCGACTAAGAAGATTTCAGTTCATGAAGTGGGCTCCTGCGACTGATCAAACGCCAAGGAAGCCGCACAAGAATTTCTTTGGGCGTTAAAGTTACATACTTGAAGATTTTGAAGAACAAACCAAGACTACGGCAACATGCAAGGTGGAGTTTGTTGGTGCATAATATCTATTGCCAACATCTTAGGGTTGTGTCTGTATTTTGTAATAGGGCGAAAATGTTAGATTTATGTTGTTTGTATTTAACTTCGCATGAAGGTGAGTTCTACCTTCGCATGAAGGTAAGTTACTTTCGTGCGAAGATAAACTACCCTCGCACGAAGGTAGCATGTCTATGTAGCTAGTGAGAGGTGCTAGTGGGAACAACTTTTGCGACTGAGACGACGAATCTCTGTCGGATTTTCTGGTCATTTGTAACTATTAATCATTGAATGAAATCAATTAGTTGATGAAATAATCTTGTTAATTGTCACTAATTCATACGAATTCCATGTACACACACAAAACGATTGGACAAAACGATCCCACATAGACGATCATGGTAAGCTCCCCGTCATAATTTCTTCAAAACTAACCCTTTTGGAAAAAGAAAAATTAATAAAACTTTTGAAAAAAATATAAAAAAACAATCGCATGGAAACTTATGGACATAAAAGGCATCAGCCCATCCATGTGCACACACAAAATTTTATGGAGGATGACTATAAAATGATAATAGAACCACAAAGAAAAGTAAATCTAAACGTGTAAGAAGTGGTTAAAAATGAAGTCATCAAGCTATTAGACACTGGACTCATCTACCCTATCTCCGATAGCCCCTGGGTAAGTCCCGTTCAAGTAGTACCAAAAAAGGAGGTATGATGGTCGTAACTAATGAAAAAATGAACTTATATTAATAAGAACCGTCACCAGATGGAGGGTTTATATTGACTATCGCAAATTAAACGAGGCAAAAATGAAAGACCACTTTCCTTTGCCATTTATCATCAAATGCTTGAAAGATTATTCGGTCATAAATTTTATTGTTTTTTAGATGGTTTCTCTGGGTATTTTCAAATTCCCAGAGGACGGAGAACCAAGAAAAAAGAACTATTACATGTCCCTATGGAACCTTTGCCTATCAACGTATGCCCTTTGGTCTATGCAATGCCCCCAAACATTTCAACATTGCATGGTGGCCATCTTCCATGACATGATAGAAAAAACCATGGAAGTTTTAATGGACGATTTTTCTATCTTTAGAGATACATTTCACTAGTGCCTCGATATTCTTGGACGAATTATCCTGATGTGAGGAAACTAACCTCACCATTAATTGGGAAAAAGGCCATTTCTTGGTAACTGAATGAAGGGTACTCGGTCATAGAATCTCAAGCGAAGGAATGGAAGTTGATCGGGCAAAAATAGACACTATTTCCCGATTATCTCCCCCATCATACGTACAAGCCATACGAACTTTTCTAGGACATGCTGGATTTTATAGGTAATTTATCAAAGATTTTTCAAAAATCTCTAGACCTCTAACAAAATTACTTGAAAAAGATGCCCCATTCATCTTCAAGAAGGATTGCAATATAGCTTTTCTTGCATAGAAAAAGCTACTCAATGCACCAATCATGATGGCACCCAATTGGAAATTACCTTTTGAAATCATGTGCGACGCAAACGACTTTACGGTTGGAGCCGTCCTAGGACAACTAAAAGAAAAAAATTTTCACTGAATATACTATGCAGGTAAAACTCCTAACGATGCCCAAGAAAATTATACAACTACCAAAAAAGAGTTACTAGCCGTAGTATTTGCTTTTGATAAATTTCTTACTATCTTTTGTTTTCTAAAACAATAGTTTATACGGACCATGCCGCCATTCGATACACAAGATGCCAAATGACGTTTGATATGGTGGATCTTCTCCTGCAAGAATTCGATATTGAAATAATAGATAAATGAGGAGCTGAAAACACGATCGCTGATCACTTACCTCGTTTAGAAAATCCCGTTTTGGAGAAAAGTCAAGAAAAGCTCATCAATGAAAATTCCCCACCGAATCCTTGGAAATGGTCGAATATCAAGAAGAACCATGGTATGCCGATTATGCTAACTATCTCGCTAGTGACATTTTAGTCAAAGGATGGTCACATAATCAAAGAATTTTTTTGCCGATGTCAAACACTATTTTTGTGAAGATCTATATCTTTTTAAAATCTGTGCCGACCAACTTCTCGAAAGGTGCGTCCATGGTCACGAAGCAAGACAAATTCTTCGCCATTGTCATAAAGGACCATATGGCGGACATCATGGAGAAACAAGCACCGCACAGAAGGTATTCGATTCAGGATTTTATTGGCCAACCATCCATAAGGATACACACAATTTAATCAAAACATGTGTCGCATGCCAACGAACAGATAATATCTTATCAAAAAATGAAATGCCTCAAAATGGCATTTTTATTTGTGAAATCTTTGATGTTTGGGTTTCGATTTTATGGGACCTTTCCCATCATCAAGAGGGAACATATATATTCTTGTGGCAGTCGATTGCATGTCCAAGTGGGCCGAAGCTGAAGCTCTTCCAACTAATGATGAAAGAGTTGTGGTAAAATTCTTGAATTGATTCTTCTCTCGTTTCGGCACTCCAAAAGCACTAACAATGATAGAGTCACCCACTTTGTAATTACCAATTAAACAAAATTCTAACAAAATATGGGGTTTATCACCGTGTTCAACCGCCTACCATCCTCAAACAATGGTCAGGTCGAAGTGACCAATCGAGGTTTGATAAGAATCTTATAGAAAAACGTGGGCCAAAATAGAAAGGATTGGGCAGATAAATTAGACGATACTTTATGGGCCTTCCGAACAGCTTATAAAACACTAATAGGCACCACCCATATAAGCTCGTCTATGGAAAAAATTGCCATCTCCCAGTAGAAATTGAACACAAAACATACGTGGCATTAAAAAACGTAAATCTAGACCAAGAAAATTCAGGTAAAAATCAATTCTATCAGTTAAATGAATTAGATGAAATGAGAAATCAAGCATACTCCAACTCCGAAATTTATAAGGAATGCATAAAAATCCTACACGATAAAATAAGCAAACCCAAAGAATTTTAGGAAGGGGATCTCCTGCTCTTATTTAACTCAAGACTTCGGTTGTTTAACTCAAGTCTAGTTGGTCAGGACCTTTTTCCATTACTCAAATCTTTCCACATGGCGCCATCGAAATTAAGCCTTCGAATGGTGAACCTTTCAAGGTCGACGGACAAAGGCTTAAGCTCTATAGAGGCTTTCTTGAGAATGAGAAGTTGAAATAACACTCCACGAAGTAGATAAGTGACGGAGAGAATAACCAAACGTTAATTGTAAATATGTATATTTTTTCTTTGTTTTAGATAGTACATTTGGAGAGCAACAAAAGAATGGAAGCAAAACATGTAAGAACCAAAAAGGGAACCCTAAGAGAAATGATCACACACAAAAAAAAAATTAATATTTGGCCACGGGACTGTGGCAAATCTGTAGACGGGTTTATAACCTCTTTTTTCTTCACTTTTCAACACAAAACCATGACCCGTTTCTCTGGAGTAACCGGTTCCTGCCCTTCTATCGCCAATTTTTGGCGATTCTCTACCCAAATCCATTAACAAGGTATGATTCTAACATCATGTTTAGTTATGTTAGCACTTTACATGTAGTTTAACATAAAGAAATTTGGTAAAATCTAGGGTTTTTGGACTAGACCTGTACCAATCCCAAATTTTTGCTTAGATCTTGTTACTAGTAGTAAGTAGAAGTGTTTTGAGAAGTAAATAACCAAACATTGTAAGAACAACCAGATTGTTCAAGAAGTTTTCCACAAACCCTTGTTCATAACCGAAAAAGTTAAAATCGCAGGGGTAAACAAGAATTTTGTGCAAAATTGACACTTGCGTTTTGAATTTCAGGGTAAACCGCACACAATGAACAAAAAATTTTGAATTTTTCAAAGTCGGCTCAAAAACCTTAATTTTTGGTTAACAGAAGGATCACCACGGGGCATGCCCACTGACCACGGGGTTGTGGGCACCCCAGACTCCAGGAACGAGGTCGTGCCTAAAAGGCACGAGGCCATGTCTAGACCCCCTGATTTCAATTTTTGCATATCTTTTGGCATGCCAATCGTCTTGCTGGTTCTTTCTTGCAAGAATGGCACCTCATAAGATCTTGCGGTTCAAAATTTCTGAGCTTGAGTATCAAAACCGGTTTGAAGTACTACAAGCAAGGCACGAGGACCCACCGCCACAAGTGTGTTATACTACACTTGAAACCGTGGTGCAAAGAGAGAGATACGACGCTCTAGTTACTGGTCCGCTGCGTACCTTTTAGAGACCTGGCTCAGATCAATCCACGAATATAACATGGAATTCATAACACACTTATTTTTGATAAAAATGAGCAGGATCTGTTTAAGTCAAATGCAGTTTAGTTTAGGTGTGGGGGAGAATGGTATAACATTTCATTAGCTTAGTTCGGCGAGAATATTGGGCTATACAGTGAAGAAGACACAGCCAAGCTAGACTTCACGGAAGGTGTCCGTGAACTCCCAGGTAACCTAAGACTAGTTGTATGGGCACAAATTGGGGATGGCCACTATGATCTGAGCAGTAGAAAGAGCACAAAAATAAGGGATCCTCTAATCCGATACATTCGTCGGGTTCTTAGTGGCTCTCTATGCCCAACGAAGGATAGTGGTGGGGTGGTGAACTTCCAGGAACTAACTTGCCTATATTGCATCCTGAATCACCAACCATTGATGTCGCCTACATGTTATTGAGGAACATGGGCTCAAATTCTACCACCAACACCCGAACACCGATATTATTCGGAGGATGGGTCACCAAGCTATTCAAGAACTTTATTAGGCGCACTCCGAGTGGGTTCCACAAAGGAGTGGGTGTGACAAGGGATGATCTAGATTTATGCCGAAGCTTGGGTCTTATCATCGATTGCAACAATTGTCTCATGCGCTTTAAAGATGCACGTGGCCGAGTATGGAACCAAACGACCCGGATGAGGTCCTTGCAATCGAAGAAAACCCCGACCGTCCTCGATACCCCAGATACGTCCAGGGCAACTCCTTTCAAGGTGGAGGTGAGTTTCCTAACCTCCAGAATTTATGCAATGTTGTGTAGGAAACACTCCAAGTGTCTAGAAATGCCTATAGCTTGGGACAGAGCTCAAATAGCCGGATTGGGAGCATGGAGCGTAATATCGTTTCCATGCAAAAGGACATTACATTTATCCAGGAACACATGGCGTATCAAGATGAGGAGGAGGAGGAAGGCAAGCACATGGATTCGGGTTTGGCAATGAAGGTGGTGGGCAACGGATCTACCCTTCAGTTTATATCTATTTAACCCTTGAACAACTTGGTACTTTTTGGGTTGCGTCTCGTTGAAAAATTTGCTTCGCCAAACAATTTACTTTCTTGCATTTCTTTTATTTTTCTTTTCGTATGATGGTGGTTGAACAAGTAAATATCTGAAATTTAGGAATGCTTATTATTTTGTGTTGGATTATTGTATTGTGGTAGGATTATATTTCACTGGTGCCCTAGGAGGCTTGGACCACTAAGCGTATTGGTCCCCAAGCCCAGAATTTAGAAGCCAAGCAACAAAACACAAATCCTTAACTGACATAGAAATCTGCCACGGGGCCATGCCTATAGCCCACGCCCCGTGCCATGTAGGTCCCCTAGTCCTTATGGATCTTGACAAAATCGTCTATCTAATCTAGAGTGCGGAATCCCCAAGATCAGATTTCACAAAAACAAGAACATGAACACGAACAAATTCCTTCAAATAGTCTTCTATTGATTATCTAACACAAAGTGTTTACAACCAATTCAAGACTCTCTCTCTCTAAACTCTCTGAAGCAATTCTCTCAGAAACTGAACAATAGAACCAGCAACCTAAACCCTAATGCAAACCTTCCTTTATATAGAGATAGGTTATGCAACTGAGCTAGGGTTTCCTACATGGACTGCTAATGGTTTTAAATCCCAATTCGCCAACCATGTGTTATATTGTGTCTAGTTCAGGCCAAATGCTTCCAATTAACTATTACAAAACTAAACCCACTAACCGTTTATCATTTTACTAATTACAAGATATCCAAATACCAAATCTAAGCTGTTGTCACAAATATGCACCAACAAACTCCCCCTTGACAATAGCTTCATAAAATAACTTTGTCTTCAGTCTTCTTGCAATCTTTAACTTCTTTGAAAAACGTTGGTCTTTGGATAGCTTCAGCTTTAACAGCTTCTGTCAGCAACAGACTCCCGATATGCTGATGTATCCACTCACCAAATCTTCTAAATCGTTAGCGTTTGAGTAAACTCCTGTTTAGACCTTGCATAGCAACCTTCAAAACTCTTCAACTTTGTCTGCAATGTAGAAAGGAGATTCTACCATGCATCCAAGCAAACTCCTCTTCACCAAACTTCTCAGCAACAAACTGCTACAATCTGTATACTATGAAACAAACATCTCGAGTAACCATAAGAATTTTTCAGCACAAGTTAAATAAATTATTATTATTCAAGAGGTAGTAAAACTGTATCACAGATTTAGCACTTGTCAATTCAAACCATATACTCAAAATTTTAAGCACACATGACCTGCTAGATCGTAAAAATTTTGAACTCAGCTTCTAACATCGTCTCCCCTATCGGTAACAACTCCTCCTTGAACAACCAATATACCGTACATTAAG
The DNA here is from genome assembly GCA_947069175.1 of Scalesia atractyloides. Lineage (NCBI taxonomy): Eukaryota > Viridiplantae > Streptophyta > Magnoliopsida > Asterales > Asteraceae > Scalesia > Scalesia atractyloides. Next base: position 41,161,747 of record CAMTDV010000022.1, on the reverse strand, counting down.
AATTTACAAGATAATGAAATATTTTTGGATTTTTATATTTTCTGAAAGCAAATAAAATGCGAAATAATAAACAGTCTATCTTTGTGAGTATCACCGTTAAGAAGATCATATCAGCAACATCAAACTGTTTTCACACTATCTAAGTATTCTGTATGCAATATTCATGAAAAGCAGTTTAACACGATTATCAGTATTGTTTATCCACTTAAACAAAATACATGAACATTTCAAGTACCATTCGCAAATAAAATACGAAATAATAAACAGTCTATTTTTGTGAGTATCACCGTTAAGAAGATCATATCAGCAACATGAAACTGTTTTCACACTATCTAAGTATTCTATATGCAATATTCATGAAAAGCAGTTTAACACGATTACCAGTATTGTTTATCCACTTAAACAAAATACATGAACATTTCAAGTACCATTACCTCATGATATGTTTAGATAATTTATACTGATGTACTAGTGTGTCCCACTTCAGGACACACCCCCACGATCAAGGTATGCACAAAAATTCATCGTAGTAGGTGAGTATAAAGAAATTCATCCTTTTGAATTACAACGTTAGATAATTGGTGATCAGGTCAGTACTTCCGTACTGCAAAGAGACCAATATCCAACGAGGGTTAGGACAAATACCAAATATTGGTACTCATAATACATTTTGCACTTTGAATGACTCTCTAGGAGAGCTTCTTCAATTTTTGGGATTTTGCATTTTAGCTCTTTTAAGATATCCTGGTTGTGCCTAGGTCAGCATATATCTGGATGCAGCAAAAGGACAACCCTGATACCCCGGATGAAATGACGATATAAAGACCTAAAACCTCAGATTTTGGCAATCCATCAACGAACGATTTAAGGTTATAAAACCATGCGTACTGATATGTTACCCACACATACATAGTTTATTATATTTGTATCACCAAGGTAAGTTGATTATTTCATGCCTTTTGCCTACTAGTACATCATATGATGAAGCTGCTATCACACTTAAGCAATTTAATTTTAATTTCAGTGTGACAGTCTAACTTGCTGATGTACTATCATTTCTTCTTTTTCACACAGTGAAAAACTCATTTTTGATTTTCTAATAAATTTTTTTATGTTTTTAAGCAGTAAATTATTTACAAACTATTTTTATGGAAAAATGGTTATTCAGGATTCCTCATCCCGTTGAGTTCGACTAAATGTTCAAACGAGCCCTGTCAAATGCTTTTGTGTAAAGATCTGCCAGGTTATCTAGTGTGTCGACTCTATGCAGTTCAGTTAATTTTATTTTGCACAATCCTGTATTAAATGATGACAAATGTCAATATGTTTTGTGCGACTGTGTTTTAAGAGATTGTTGGTGATTGATATAGTGGCATTATTGTCTATCATAATAGGAGTACGAGCGAAATTCAAACCGTAATCGCGCATCTGCTGTTGGATCCATATAACCTGGGAGCAACAGCTACCCGCATCAATATATTCAGCTTCACACGTTGAGGTGGACTGCTAATAGATTATGCAACCTAAACCCTAATGCAAACCTCCTTTTATATAGAGATAGGTTATGCAACTAGGCTAGGGTTTCCTACATAGACTATTAAGGGGTTTAAAGCCCAATTCGCCTACCATGTGTTATATTGTGTCTAGTTCAGCCCAAATGCTTCTATTAACTATTACAAAACTAAACCCGCTAACCGTTTATCATTTTTCTAATTACAAGATATCCAAATACCAAATCTAAGCTGTTGTCACAAATATGCACTAACAAACACCCCCTTGACAATAGCTTCATAAAATAACTGTCTTAAGTCTTCTTGCATCTTTAACTTCTTTGAAAAACGTTGGTCTTTGGATAGTTTCAACTTTAACAGCTTCTGTCAGCAACCGACTCCCCGTATGCTGATATATCCAATCACCAAATCTTCTAAATCGTTAGCGTTTGAGTAAACTCCTGTTTAGACCTTGCATAGCAAGCTTCAAAACTCTTCTACTTTGTCTGCAATGTAGAAAGGAGGTTCTACCTTGCATCCAAGCAAACTCCACTTCACCAAACTTCTCAGCAACACACTGCTACAATCTGTATACTATAAAACAAACATCTCGAGTAACCATAAGAATTTTTCAACACAAGTTAAACAAATTATTATTATTATTCAAGAGATAGTAAAACTGTATCACAGAATAAGCACTTCTCAATTAAAACCATATACTCAAAATTTTAAGCACACATTACCTGCTAGATCGTAAAAAATTTGAACTCAACTTCTAACATCGTCTCCCCCTATCGGTAACAACTCCTCCTTGAACAACCAATATCCCGTACATTAAGAATTTACAAGAAAAATGAAATATTTTTGGATTTTTATATTTTCTGAAAGCAAAAAAAATACGAAATAATAAACACTTTATTTTTGTGAGTATCACGTTAAGAAGATCATATCAGCAACATCAAACCATTTTTACACTATCTGAGTATTCTATATGCAATATTCATGAAAAGCAGTTCAAGACGATTACCAGTATTGTTTATCCAATTAAACAAAATAAATTAACATTTCAAGTACCATTACCTCGTGATATGTTTAGATCATTTATACTGATATACTAGTGTGTCCCACTTCAGCACATACCCCCACGATCAAGGTATGCACAAAAATTCATCGTAGTAGGTGAGTATACCGAAATTCATCCTTTTGAATTACAACGTTAGATAATTGGTGATCAGGTCAGTACTTCCGTACAACAAAGAGACCAATATCCAACGAGGGTTAGGACAAATACCAAATATTGGTACGAATAATGCATTTATCACTTTTGAATGACTCTCTAGGAGAGCTTCTTCAATTTTTGGGATTTTGCATTTTAGCTCTTTTAAGATATCCTGGTTGTGCCTAGGTCAGCATATATCTGGATGCAGCAGAAGGACAACCCTGATACCCGGGATGAAATGACGATATAAAGACGTAAAACCTCAGATTTTGGCAATCCATCAAAGCCCTGATTAATGTTTGCAATGCGCACGATATTAATTCAGGAAAAATGTGGGAATCAACTTGGAGAGAGTTTGAGAAAAAAGATTTTCTAAAAGAGGAACGAAGATTGGAGAAGATAGAAGAAAAGTCTAAAGAAGCTCGACTAAGAAGATTTCAGTTCATGAAGTGGGCTCCTGCGACTGATCAAACGGCAAGGAAGCCGCACAAGAATTTCTTTGGGCGTTAAAGTTACATACTTGAAGATTTTGAAGAACAAACCAAGACTACGGCAACATCCAAGGTGGAGTTTGTTGGTGCATAATGTATATTGCCTACATCTTAGGGTTGTGTCTTAATTTTGTAATAGGGCGAAAATGTTAGATTTATGTTGTTTGTATTTAACTTCGCATGAAGGTGAGTTCTACCTTCGCACCTTCGTGCGAAGATAAACTACCCTCGCACGAAGGTAGCATGTCTATGTAGCTAGTGAGAGGTGCTAGTGGGAACAACTTTTGCGACTGAGACGACGAATCTCTGTCGGATTTCCTGGTCATTTGTAACTATTAATCATTGAATGAAATCAATTAGTTGATGAAATAATCTTGTTAATTGTCATTAATTCATATGAATTCCATGTACACACACAAAACGATTGGACAAAACGATCCTACATAGACGATCATGGTAAGCTCCCCGTCATAATTTCTTCAAAACTAACCCTTTTGGAAAAAGAAAAATTAATAAAACTTTTGAAAAAAACATAAAAAAACAATCGCATGGAAACTTATGGACATCAAAGGCATCAGCCCATCCATGTGCACACACAAAATTTTATGGAGGATGACTATAAAACGATAATAGAACCACAAAGAAAAGTAAATCTAAACGTGTAAGAAGTGGTTAAAAATGAAGTCACAAAGAAAAGTAAATCAAAGGCATCAGTGCATCCATGTGCACACGCAAAAGTAAATTTTATGGAGGATGACTCATCTACCCTATCTTCGATAGCCCCTGGGTAAGTCTCGTTCAAGTAGTACCAAAAAAGGAGGTATGATGGTCGTAACTAATGAAAAAAATGAACTTATACCAATAAGAACCATCACTAGATGGCGGGTTTATATTGACTATCGCAAATTAAACGAGGCAACAATGAAAGACCACTTTCCTTTGCCATTTATCGATCAAATGCTTGAAAGATTATCCGGTCATAAATTTTATTTTTTAGATGGTTTCTCTGGGTATTTTCAAATTTCGAGAGAACCGGAGAACCAAGAAAAAACAACTTTTACATGTCCCTATGGAACCTTTGCCTATCAAAGTATGCCCTTTGGTCAATGCAATACCCCCATAACATTTCAACATTGCATGGTGGCCATCTTCCATGACATGATAGAAAAAACCATGGAAGTTTTCATTGGCGATTTTTCTATCTTTAGAGATACATTTGACCAGTGCCTCGATATTCTTGGACGAATTATCCTGATGTGAGGAAACTAACCTCGCCATTAATTGGGAAAAATACCATTTCATGGTAACTGAATGAATGGTACTCGGTCATAGAATCTCAAGCGAAGGAATGGAAGTTGATCGGGCAAAAATAGACACTATTTCCCGATTAACTCCCCCATCATACGTACAAGCCATACAAAGTTTTCTAGGACATGCTGGATTTTATAGGCGATTTATCAAAGACTTTTCAAAAATCTCTAGACCTCTAACAAAATTACTTGAAAAAGATGCCCCATACATCTTCAAGAAGGATTGCAATATAGCTTTTCTTGCACTAAAAGAAAAGCTACTCAATGCACCAATCATGATGGCACCCAATTGGAAATTACCTTTTGAAATGATGTGCGATGCAAACGACTTTGCGGTTGGAGCCGTCTTGGGACAACTAAAAGAAAAACATTTTCACCGAATATACTATGCAAGTAAAACTCTTAACGATGCCCAAGAAAATTATACAACTACCAAAAAAGAGTTACTAGCCGTAGTATTTGCTTTTGATAAATTTCTTTCTATCTTTTGCTTTCTAAAATAATAGTTTATACGGACTATGCCGCCATTCGATACACAAGATGCCAGACACGTTTGATCTGGTGGATTCTTCTCCTCCAAGAATTCGATATTGAAATAAAAGATAAATGAGGAGCTGAAAACACCATCGCTGATCACTTACCTCGTTTTGAAAACCCGTTTTGGAGATAAGTCGAGAAGAGCTCATCCATGAAAATTCCCCACCGAATCCTTGGAAATGGTCGAATATCAAGAAGAACCATGGTACGCCGATTATGCTAACTATCTCGCTAGTGACATTTTAGTCAAAGGATGGTCACATCATCAAAGAAATTTTTTTTTGCCGATGTCAAACACTATTTTTGTGAAGATCCATATCTTTTAAAATCTGTGCCGACCAACTTCTCCGAAGGTGCGTCCATGGTCAAAAAGCAAGACAGATCCTTCACCATTGTCACAAAGGACCATATGGAGGACATCGTGGAGCAACAAGCACCGCACAGAAGATATTGGATTCAGGATTTTATTGGCCAACCATCCATAAGGATGCACAAAATTTAATCAAAACATGTGTCGCATGCCAACGAACAGATAATATCTTATCAAAAAATGAAATGCCTCAAAATGGCATTTTTATTTGTGAAATCTTTGATGTTTGGGGTTTAGATTTTATGGGACCTTTCCCATCGTCAAGAGGGAACAAATATATTCTTGTGGAAGTCGATTGCATGTCCAAGTGGGCCGAAGCTGAAGCTCTTCCAACTAATGACGAAAGAGTTGTGGTAAAATTCTTGAAATGATTCTTACCTAGTTTCGGCACTCGAAAAGCACTTACAATGATAGAGTCACCCATTTTTGTAATTACCAATTAAACAAAATTCTAACAAAATATGGGGTTTATCACCGTGTTCAACTGCCTACCATCCTCAAACAATGGTCAGGTCTAAGTGACCAATCGAGGTTTGATAAGAATCTTACAGAAAACGTGGGCCAAAATAGAAAGGATTGGGCAGATAAATTAGACGATACTTTATGGGCCTTCTGAACAGCTTATAAAACCCTAATAGGCACCACCCATATAAGCTCGTCTATGGAAAAAATTGACATCTCCCAGTAGAAATTGAACACAAAACATACGTGGCATTAAAAAACGTAAATCTAGACCAAGAAAATTCAGGTAAAAATCGATTCTATCAGTTAAATGAATTAGCTGAAATGAGAATTCAAGCATACTCCAACTCCGAAATTTATAAGGAATGCATAAAAAACCTACACGATAAAATAAGCAAACCCAAAGAATTTTAGGAAAGGGATCTCCTGCTCTTATTTAACTCAAGACTTCGGTTGTTTAACTCAAGTCTAGGTGGTCAGGACCTTTTTCCATTACCCAAATCTTTCCACATGGCGCCATCGAAATTAAGCCTTTGAATGGTGAACCTTTCAAGGTCGACGGACAAAGGCTTAAGCTCTATAGAGGCTTTCTTGAGAATGAGAAGTTGAAATAATACTCCACGAAGTAGATAAGTGACGGAGAGAACAACGAAACGTTAATTGTAAATATGTATATTTTTCCTTTGTTTTAGATATCTTGTAAGTACATTTGGAGAGCAACAAAAGAATGGAAGCAAAACATGTAAGAACCAAAAAGGGAACCCTCAGAGAAATGATCACACGCTAAAAAAAATTAATATTTTTTGGCCACGGGACAGTGGCAAATCTGTAGACGGGTTTATAACATCTTTTTTCTTCACTTTTTCAACACAAAACCATGACCCGTTTCTCTGGAGCAACCGGTTCCTGCCCTTCTTTCGCCAATTTTGACGATTCTCTACCCAAATCCATCAACAAGGTATGATTCTAACATCATGTTTAGTTAGATTAGCACTTTACATGTAGTTTAACATAAAAAATTTGGGTAAAATCTAGGGTTTTTGGACTAGACCTGTGCAAATCCCAAATTTTTGCTTAGATCTTGTTACTAGTAGTAAGTAGAAGTGTTTTGAGAAGTAAATAACCAAACATTGTCAGAACAACCAGATTGTTCAAGAAGTTTTCCACAAACCCTTCTTCATAACCGAAAAAGTTAAAATCGAAGGGGTAAACAAGAATTTTGTGCAAAATTGACACTTGGGGTTTGAATTTCAGGGTAAATCGACACATGATAAACATAAAATTTTGAATTTTTCAAAGTCGGCTCAAAAACCTTAATTTTGGGTTAACAGAAGGATCACCACGGGGCCATGCCCACTGACCACAGGGTCGTGGGCACCCCAGACTCAAGGAACGAGGTCATGCCTAAAAGGCACGAGGCCATGTCTAGACCCCCTGATTTCAATTTTTGCATAACTTTTGTCACGCCAATCGTCTTGCTAGTTCTTTCTTGCAAGAATGGCACCTCATAAGTTCTTGCGGTTCAAAAGTTCTGAGCTTGAGTATCAAAACCGGTTTGAAGTACTACAAGCAAGGCATGAGAACCCACTGCCACAAGTGTGTTATACTACACTTGAAACCGTGGGGCAAAGGATGCTCTGGTTACTGGACCGCTGCGTACGTTTTTAGAGACCCGGCTCAGATCTATCCATGAAATTAACATGGAATTCATAAGCACACTTATTTTTGATAAAAAATGAGCAGGATCTGTTTAAGTCAAATGCAGTTTAGTTCAGGTGTGGGGGAGAATGGTATAACATTTCATTAGCTCAGTTCGGCGTGAATATTGGGCTATACGGTGAAGAAGAGACAACCGAGCTAGACTTCACGTAAGGTGTCTGTGAACTCCCAGATAACCTAAGACAAGTTGTATGGGCACAAATTGGGGATGGCCACTATGATCTGAGCAGTTGAAAGAGCACAAAAATAAGGGATCCTCTAATCCGATACATTCATCGGGTTCTTAGTGGCTCTCTGTGCCAAAGGAAGGATAGTGGTGGGTTGGTGAACCTCTGGGAACTAACTTGCCTATATTGCTTCCTGAATCACCAACCATTGATGTCGCCTATATGTTATTGAGGAACATGGGCTCAAATTCTACCACCAACACCAGAACACCGATATTATTAGGAAGATGGGTCGCTAAGCTATTCAAGAACTTTATTAGGCGCACTCCGAGTGGGTTCCACAAAGGAGTAGGTGTGACAAGGGCTGATCTAGCTTTATGCCAAAGCTTGGGTCTTATCATCGATTGCAACAATGATCTCATGCGCTTTAAAGATGCACGTGGCCGAGTATGGAACCCAAACGACCCGGATGAGGTCCTTGCAATCAAAGACAACCCAGACCATCCTCGATACCCCGAATATGTCCAGGGCTCCTCCTTTCAAGGTCGATGTGAGTTTCCTAACCTTCAGAATTTATGCAATGTTATGTAGTAAACGATCCAAGTGTCTAGAAATGCCTATAGCTTGGGACAGAGCTCAAATAGCCGGATTGGGAGCATGGAACGCAATATCGTTACCAAGCAAAAGGACATTACATTCATCCAGGAACACATGGCGTATCAAGATGAGGAGGAGGAGGAAGGCAAGGACATGGATTCGGGTTTGGCAATGAAGGTTGTGGGCGACGGATCTACCCTTCAGTTTATCTCTATTTAACCCTTGAACAACTTGGTACTTTTTGGGTTGCGTCTCGTTGGAAAATTTGCTTCACCAAACAATTTACTTTCTTGCATTTCTTTTATTTTTCTTTTCGTATGATGGTGGTTGAACAAGTAAATATTTGTAATTTAGGAATGCTTGTTATTTTGTGTTGGATTATTGTATTGTGGTAGGATTATATTTCACAGGTGCCCTAGGAGGCTTGGACCACTAAGCGTATTGGTCCCCAAGCCCAGAATTTAGAAGCCAAGCAACAAAACACAAATCCTTAAGTGACATAGACATCTGCCACGGGGCCATGCCTATAGCCCACGCCCCGTGCCATGTAGGTCCCCTAGACCTTATGGATCTTGACAAAATCGTCTATCTAATCTAGAGTGCGGAATCCCCAAGATCAGATTTCACTGAAACAAGAACACGAACACGAACAAATTCCTTCAAATAGTCTTCTATTGATTAGTTCAGCCCAAATGCTTCTAATTAACTATTACAAAACTAAACCCGCTAACCGTTTATCATTTTACTAATTACAAGGTATCCAAATACCAAATCTAAGCTGTTATCACAAATATGCACCAACAAAGTCCCCCTTGACAATAGCTTCATAAAATAACTTTGTCTTCAATCTTCTTGCAATCTTCAACTTCTTTGAAAAACGTTGGTCTTGGATAGCTTCAGCTTTAACAGCTTCTGTCAGCAACAGACTCCCCCTAAGCGGATTACCAGTATTTTTTTCCACTTAAACAAAATACATGAACACTTCAAGTACCATTATCTGGTGATCTGTTTAGATAATTTATACTGATGTACTAGTGTGTCCCACTTCAGGACATACCACCACGATCAGGGTATGTACAAAAATTCATCGTAGTAGGTGATTATACCGAAATTCATCCTTTTGAATTACAACGTTAGATAATTGGTGATCAGGTCAGTACTTCTGTACAGCAAAGAGACTAATATCCAACGATGGTGAGGACAAATACCAAATATTGGTACTCATAATGCATTTTGCACTTTGAATGACTCTCTAGGGGAGCTTCTTCAATTTTTGGGATTTTTCATTTTAGCTCTTTTGAGATATCCTGGTTGTGCCTAGGTCAGCATATATCTGGATGCAGCAGAAGGACAACCCTGATACGCCGGATGAAATGACGATATAAAGACCTAAAACCTCAGATTTTGGCAATCCATCAACGAAAGATTTAAGGTTATAAAACCATACGCCACTGATATGTTAACCACACATACACAGTTTATTGTATTTGTATCACCAAGGTAAGTTGATTATTTCATGCCTTTTGCCTACTGGTACATCATACGATGAAGCTGCTATCACACTTAAGCAATTTAATTTTAATTTTAGAGTGACAGTCTAACTTGTTGATGTACTATCATTTCGTCTTTTTCACACAGTGAAAAACTCATTTTTGATTTTCTAATTAATTTTTTTATGTTTTTAATTTTCTATATTTTTTTTGTTTTTAATTTTTTAAAAGCAGTAAATTTTTTACAAACTATTTTTATGGAAAAATGGTTATTCAGGATTCCTCATCCCATTGAGTTCGACTAAATGTTCAAAACGAGCCCTGTTAACTGCTTTTGTGTAAAGATCTGCCAGGTTATCTAGTGTGTCGACTCGATGCAGTTCAATTAATTTCTTTTAAGCACAATCACGTATAAAATGATGACGAATGTCAAAATGTTTTGTGCGACTATGTTTTACGAGATTGTTGGTGATTGATATAGTGGCATTATTGTCTATCATAATAGGAGTACGAGTGAATTTCAAACCTTAATCGCGCATCTGCTGTTGGATCCAGAGAACCTGAGAGCAACGGCTACGCGCTGCAATATATTTAGCTTCACACGTTGAGGTGGACTGTTAATGGGTTATGCAACCTAAACCCTAATGCAAACCTCCCTTTATATAGAGATAGTTATGCAATTGGGCTAGGGTTTCCTACATGGACTGCTAATAGGTTTAAGGCCCAATTCGCCTACCATGTGTTATATTGTGTCTAGTTCAGCCTAAATGCTTCTAATTTACTATTACAAAACTAAACCCGCTAACCGTTTATCATTTTAATAATTACAAGATATCCAAATACCAAATCTAAGCTGTTGTCACAAATATGCACCAACAAACTCCCCCTTGACAATAGCTTCATAAAATAACTTTGTCTTCAGTCTTCTTGCAATCTTTAACTTCTTTGAAAAACGTTGGTCTTTGGATAGCTTCAGCTTTAACAGCTTCTGTCAGCAACAGACTCCCTCTAAGCTGATTTATCCAATCACCAAATCTTCTAAATCGTTAGCATTTGAGTAAACTCCTGTTTAGATCTTGCATAGCAACCTTCAAAACTCTTCAACTTTGTCTACAATGTAGAAAGGAGGTTCTACCATGCATCCAAGCAAACTTCTCTTCACCAAACTTCTCAGCAATACACTGCTACAATCTGTATACTATGAAACAAACATCTTGAGTAACCATAAGAATTTTTAACATAAGTTAAACAAATTATTATTATTCAAGAGATAGTAAATCTGTATCCAGATTAAGCACTTCTCAATTCAAACCATATACTCAAAATTTTAAACACACATAACCTGCTAGATCGTAAAAATTTTGAACTCAGCTTCTAACATCGTCTCCCCCTATTGGTAACAACTCCTCCTTGAACAACCAATATCCCGTACATTAAGAATTTAAAAGAAAAATGAAATATTTTTGGATTTTTATATTTTCCGAAAGCAAATATAATACGAAATAATAAACACTCTATTTTTGTGAGTATCACCGTTAAGAAGATCATATCAGCAACATCAAATTGTTTTCACACTATCTGAGTATTCTACATGCAATATTCATGAAAAGCATTTCAAGACGATTACCAGTATCGTTTATCCACTTAAACAAAATATATGAACATTTCAAGTACCATTACCTCGTGATCCGTTTAGATAATTTCTACTGATATAGTAGTGTGTCCCACTTCAGGACGTACCCCACGATTAAGGTATGCACAAAAATTCATCGTAGTAGGTGAGCATACCGAAATTCATCCTTTTGAATTACAACGTTAGATAATTGGTGATTAGGTCAGTACTTCCATACAGCAAAGTGACCAATATCCAACGAGGGTTATGACAAATACCAAATATTGGTACGAATAATGCATTTTGCACTTTTGAATGACTCTCTTGGAGAGCTTCTTCAATTTTTGGGATTTTGCCTTTTAGCTCTTTTAAGATATCATGGTTGTGCCTAGGTCAGCATATATCTGGATGCAGCAGAAGGACAACCCTGATACCCGGTTGAAATGACGATATAGAGACCTAAAACCTCAGATTTTGGCAATCCATCAATGCAAGATTTAAGGTTATAAGACCATACGCCACTGATATGTTACCCACTCATACACAGTTTATTATATTTGTCTTACCAAGGTAAGTTGATTATTTCATGCCTTTTGCCTACTGGTACATCATATGATGAAGCTGCTATCACACATAAGCAATTTAATTTTAATTTAAGTGTGATAGTCTAACTTGCTGATGTACTATCATTTCTTTTTTTTTCACACAATGAAAAACTCATTTTTGATTTTCTAATTATTTTTTTATGGTTTTAATTTTCTATATTTTTTTGTTTTTGATTTTTGAAAAACAGTAAATTATTTACAAATTATTTCTATGGAAAAATGGTTATTCAGGATTCCTCATCCCGTTGAGTTCGACTAAATGTTCAAAACAAGCCCTGTCAAATGCTTTTGTGTAAATATCTGCCAGCTTATCTAGTGTGTCGACTCGATGCAGTTCAATTAATTTCTTTTCAGCACAATCCCGTATAAAATGATGATGAATGTCAATATGTTTTGTGCGACTGTGTTTTACGAGATTGTTGGTGATTGATATAGTGGCATTATTGTCTATCATAATAAGTACCAATGAAATTCAAACCGTAATCGCGCATCTGCTGTTGGATCCAGAGAACCTGAGACCAACAGCTACCCGCAGCAATATATTCAGCTTTACACGTTTTGGTGGATTGCTAATGGATTATGCAACCTAAACCCAAATGCAAACCTCCCTTTATATAGAGATAGGTCATGCAACTGGGCTAGGGTTTCCTACGTAGACTAATAATGGGTTTAGAGCCCAATTCGCCTACCATGTGTTATATTGTGTCTAGTTCAGCCCAAATGCTTCTAAATAACAATTACAAAACTAAACCCGCTAACCGTTTATCATTTTACTAATTACAAGATATCCAAATACCAAATCAAAGCTGTTGTCACAAATATGCACAAACAAACTCCCCCTTGACAATAGCTTCATAAAATAACTTTGTCTTCAGTCTTCTTGCAATCTTTAACTTCTTTGAAAAACGTTGGTCTTTGGATAGCTTCAGCTTTAACAGCTTCTGTCAGCAACAGACTCCCCCTAAGCTGATGTATCCAATCACCAAATCTTCTAAATCGTCAGCGTTTGAGTAAACTCCTGTTTAGACCCTGCATAGCAACCTTCAAAACTCTTCAACTTTGTCTGCAATGTAGAAAGGAGGTTCTACCATGCATCCACGCAAACTCCTCTTCACCAAACTTCTTAGTAACACGCTGCTACAATCTGTATACTATAAAACAAACATCTCGAGTAACTATAAGAATTTTTCAACACAAGTTAAACAAATTGTTATTATTATTCAAGAGATAGTAAAACTGTATCACAGATTAAGCACTTCTCAATTCAAACCATATACTAAAAAATTTAAGCACACATGACCTGCTAGATCGTAAAAATTTTGAACTCAGCTTCTACATCGTCTCCCCCTATCGGAAACAACTCCTCTTTGAACAACCAATATCCCATACATTAAGAATTTACAAGAAAATGAAATAATTTTGGATCTTTACATTTTCTGAAAGCAAATAAAATACGAAAGAATAAACACTCTTTTTTTGTGAGTATCACGTTAAGAAGATCATATCAGCAACATCAAACTGTTTTCACACTATCTGAATATTCTATATGCAATATTCATGAAAAGTAGTGCAAGACGATTACCAGTATTGTTTATCCACTTAAACAAAATACATGAACATTTCAAGTACCATTATCTCGTGATCTGTTTAGATAATTTATACTGATATACTAGTGTGTCCCACTTCAGGACATACCCCCATGATCAAGGTATGCACAAAAATTCATCGTAGTTGGTGAGTATACCGAAATTCATCCTTTTGAATTACAACGTTAGACAGGTCAGTACTTCCGTACAACAAAGAGACCAATATCCAACGAGGGTTAGGACAAATACCAAATATTGGTACAAATAATGCATTTTGCACTTTTGAATGACTCTCTAGAACAGTTTCCTCAATTTTGGGATTTTGCATTTTAGCACTTTTAAGATATCCTGGTTGTGCCTAGCTCAACATATATAAGGATGCAACAGAAAGACAACCCTGATACCTCGGATGAAATGACGATATAAAGACCAAAAGATTTAAGGTTATAAAACCATACGCCACTGATATGTTACCCACTTATACACAGTTTATTATATTTGTGTCACCAAAGTAAGTTGATTATTTCATGCCTTTTGCAACTGGTACATCATATGATGAAGCTGTTATCACACATGAGCAATTTAATTTTAATTTCAGTGTGATGGTCTAACTTGCTGATGTACTATCATTTCTTATTTTTCACATGGTGAAAAACTCATTTTTGATTTTCTAATTAATTTTTTTATGTTTTTATTTTCTATATTTTTTTGTTTTTGATTTTTGAAAAGCAGTAAATTATTTAAAAAATATTTTTATGAAAAAATGGTTATTCAGGATTCCTCATCCTGATGAGTTCGACTAAGTGTTCAAAATGAGCCATGTCAAATGCTTTTGTGTAAATATCTGCCAGGTTATCTAGTGTGTCGACTCGATGCAGTTCAATTAATTTCTTTTCAGCACAATCCCGTATAAAATGATGACGAATGTCAATATGTATTGTGCGACTGTTTTTTACGGGATTGTTGGTGATTGATATAGTGGCATTATTGTCTATCATAATAGGAGTACGAGTGAAATTCAAACCGTAATCGCGCATCTGCTGTTGGATCCAGAGAACCTGAGACCAACAGCAACCCGCAACAATATATTCAGCTTCACACGTTTTGGTGGATTGCTAATGGATTATGCAACCTAAACCCTAATGCAAACCTCCCTTTATATAGAGATAGGTTATGCAACTGGGCTTGGGTTTCCTACGTAGACTAATAATGGGTTTAAAGCCCAATTCGCCTACCATGTGTTATATTGTGTCTAGTTCAGCCAAAATGCTTCTAATTAACTATTACAAAACTAAACCCGCTTACCGTTTATCATTTTACTAATTACAAGATATCCAAATACCAAATCAAAGCTGTTGTCACAAATATGCACCAACAAACTCCCCCTTGACAATAGCTTCATAAAATAACTTTGTCTTCAATCTTCTTGCAATCTTTAACTTCTTTGAAAAACGTTGGTCTTTGGATAGCTTCAGCTTTGACAGCTTCTGTCAGCAACAGACTCCCCCTAAGCTGATGTATCCAATCACCAAATCTTCTAAATCGTTAGCGTTTGAGTAAACTCCTGTTTAGACCCTGCATAGCAACCTTCAAAACTCTTCAACTTTGTCTGCAAAGTAGAAAGGAGGTTCTACCATGCATCCAAGAAAACTCCTCTTCACCAAACTTCTCAGTAACACACTGCTACAATCTGTATACTATAAAACAAAACATCTCGAGTAACTACAAGAATTTTTCAACACAAGTTAAACAAATTATTATTATTATTCAAGAGATAGTAAAACTGTATCACAGATTAAGCACTTCTCAATTCAAACCATAATACTCAAAATTTTAAGCACACATGACCTGCTAGATCGTAAAAATTTTGAACTCAGCTTCTAACATCGTCTCCCCCTATCGGAAACAACTCCTCTTTGAACAACCAATATCCTGTACATTAAGAATTTACAAGAAAATGAAATAATTTTGGATTTTTACATTTTCTGAAAGCAAATAAAATACGAAAGAATAAACACTCTTTTTTTGTGAGTATCACGTTAAGAAGATTATATCAGCAACATCAAACTGTTTTCACACTATCTGAATATTCTATATGCAATATTCATGAAAAGTAGTGAAGACGATTACCAGTATTGTTTATCCACTTAAACAAAATACATGAACATTTCAAGTACCATTACCTCGTGATCTGTTTAGATAATTTATACTGATATACTAGTGTGTCCCACTTCAGGACATACCCCCACGATCAAGGTATGCACAAAATTTCATCGTAGTAGGTGAGTATACCGAAATTCATCCTTTTGAATTACAACGTTAGATAATTGGTGATCAGGTCAGTACTTCCGTACAACAAAGAGACCAATATCAAACGAGGGTTAGGACAAATACCAAATATTGGCACGAATAATGCATTTTGCACTTTTGAGTGACTCTCTAGAACAGTTTCCTCAATTTTTGGGATTTTGCATTTTAGCACTTTTAAGATATCCTGGTTGTGCCTAGCTCAACATATATTTGGATGCAACAGAAGGACAACCCTGATACCTCGGATGAAATGACGATATAAAGACCTAAAGATTTAAGGTTATAAAACCATACGCCACTGATATATTACCCACTCATACACAGTTTATTATATTTGTGTCACCAAAGTCTGTTAATTACTTCATGCCTTTTGCCGACTGGTACATCATATGATGAAGCTGCTATCACACATGAGCAATTTAATTTTAATTTCAGTGTGACAGTCTAACTCGCTGATGTGACTATCATTTCTTCTTTTTCACACAGTGAAAAACTCAATTTTGATTTTCTAATTAATATTTTTTTTATTTTTAATTTTCTATATTTTTTTTGTTATTGATTTTTGAAAAGCAGTAAATTATTTACAAACTATTTTTATGGAAAAATGGTTATTTAGGATTCCTCATCCTGTTGAGTTCAACTAAATGTTCAAAAACGAGGCCTGTCAAATGTTTTTTGTGTAAAGATCTGCCAGGTTTTCTAGTGTGTCGACTCGATGCAGTTCAATTATTTCTTTTCAGCACAAACCCGTATAAAATGATGACGAATGTCAATATGTTTTGTGCAATTGTGTTTTACGGGATTGTTGGTGATTGATATAGTTGCATTATAATCTATCATAATAGGAGTAAGAGTGAAATTCAAACCATAATCGCGCATCTGCTGTTGGATCCAGAGAACCTGAGAACAACAGCTATTCGCAACAATATATTTAGCTTCACACGTTGAGGTGGACTGCTAATGGGTTATGCAACCTAAACCCTAATGCAAACCTCCCTTTATATAGAGATAGGTTATGCAACTGGGCTAAGGTTTCCTACATGGACTACTAATGGGTTTAAAGCCCAATTTGCATACCATATGTTATATTGTGTCTAGTTCAGCCCAAATGCTTCTAATTAACTATTACAAAACTAAACCGCTAACCGTTTATCATTTTACTAATTACAAGATATCCGAATACCAAATCTAAGCTGTTGTCACAAATATGCACCAACAAACTCCCCCTTGACAATAGCTTCATAAAAGAACTTTGTCTTCAGTCTTTTTGCAATCTTTAACTTCTTTGAAAAACGTTGGTCTTTGGATAGCTTCAGATTTCTCAACTTCTGTGAACAACAGACTCCCCCTAAGCTGATGTATCCAATCACCAAATCTTCTAAATGTTAGCATTTGAGTAAACTCCTGTTTAGATCTTGCATAGCAGCCTTCAAAACTCTTCAACTTTGTCTACAATGTAGAAAGGAGGTTCTACCATGCATCCAAGCAAACTCCTCTTCACCAAACTTCTCAGCAACACACTACTACAATCTGTACACTATAAAACAAACATCTCGAGTAACCATAAGAAATTTTCAACACAAGTTAAACAAATTATTATTATTATTCAAGAAATAGAAAATTTTTTTAATAGATTAAGCACTTCTCAATTCAAACCATATACTCAAAATTTTAAACAAACATGACCTGCTAGATCGTAAAAATTTTGAACTCAGCTTCTAACATCGTCTCCCCCTATCGGTAACAACTCCTCCTTATACAACCAATATCCCATACATTAAGAATTTACAAGAAAATGAAATATTTTTGGATTTTTATATTTTCTGAAAGCAAATAAAATACGAAATAATAAACACTCTATTTTTGTGAGAATTACGTTAAGATGATCATATCAGCAACATCAAACTATTTTCACACTATCTGAGTATTCTACATGCAATATTCATGAAAAGCAATTGAAGACAATTACCAGTATTGTTTATCCACTGAAACAAAATACATGAACATTTCAAGTACCATTACCCCGTGAACTGTTTACATAATTTATACTGATATACTAGTGTGTCGCACTTCAGGAAATACCTCCATGATCAAGGTATGCACAATATGAGTACGAATGAAATTCAAACCGTAATCGCGCATCTGCATTTGGATCCAGAGAACCTGAGAGCAACAGCTACCCGCAGCAATATATTCCGCTTCACACGTTGAGGTGGACTGATAATGGGTTATGCAACCTAAACCCTGATGCAAACCTCCCTTTATATAGAGATAGGTTATGCAACTGGGCTAGGGTTTCCTACATGTACAGCTAATGGGTTTAAAGCCCAATTCGCCTACCATGTGTTATATTGTGTCTAGTTCAGCCCAAATGTTTCTAAGTAACTATTACAAAACTAAACCCACTAACCGTTTATCATTTTACTAATTACAAGATATCCAAATACCAAATCTAAGCTGTTGTCACAAATATGCACCAACAAACTCCCCCTAGACAATAGCTTCATAAAATAACTTTGTTTTCAGTCTTCTTGCAATCTTTAACTTCTTTGAAAAACGTTGGTCTTAGGATAGCTTCAGCTTTAACAACTTCTGTCTGCAACAGACTCCCCCTAAGCTGATGTATCCAATCACCAAATCTTCTAAATCGTTAGCGTTTGAGTAAACTCCTGTTTAGACCTTGCATAGCAACCTTCAAAACTCTTCAACTTCTCTGCAATGTAGAAAGGAGGTTCTACCATGCATCCAAACAAACTCCTCTTCACCAAACTTCACAGCACCACACTACTACAATCTATATACTATAAAACAAACATCTCGAGTAACCATAAGAATTTTTCAACACAAGTTAAACAAATTATTATTATTATTCAAGAGATGGTAAAACTGTATCACATATTAAGCACTTCTTAATTCAAACCATATACTCAAAATTTTAAGCACACATGACCTGCTAGATAGTAAAAATTTTGATCTCAGCTTCTAACATCGTCTCCCCCTATCGGTAACAACTCCTCCTTGAACAACCAATATCCGTACATTAAGAATTTACAAGAAAATGGATTAATTTTGGATTTTTATATTTTCTGAAAGCAAATAAAATACGAAATAATAAACACTCTATTTTTTTGAGTATCACGTTAAGAAGAGCATATCAGCAACATCAAACTGTTTTCACACTATCTGAGTATTCTATATGCAATATTCATGAAAAGAAGTTCAAGACGATTACCAGTATTTTTTTCCACTTAAACAAAATACATGAACATTTCAAGTACCATTACATCATGAACTGTATAGATAATTTATACTGATATACTAGTGTGTCCCACTTCAGGACATACCCCCACAATCAAGGTATGCACAAAATTCATCGTAGTAGGTGAGTATACCGAAATTCATCCTTTTGAATTACAACGTTAGATAATTGGTGATCAGGTCAATACTTGCGTATCTTTTAAGATATCCGGGTTGTGCCAAGGTCAGCATATATCTAGATGCAGCAGAAGGACAAACCTGATACCCCGGATGAAATGACAATATAAAAACCTAAAACCTCAGATTTCGCAATCCATCAACGCAAGATTTAAGGTTATATAACCATACGCCACTGATATGTTACCCACTCATACACAGTTTATTATATTTGTATCACTAAGGTCAGTTGATTACTTCATGCCTTTTGCCTACTGGTACATCATATGATGAAGCTGCTATCACACTTAAGCAATTTAATTTTAATTTCAGTGTGACTGTCTAACTTGCTGATGTACTATCATTTCTTCTTTTTCACACAGTGAAAAACTTATTTTTGATTTTCTAATTAATTTTTTTTATGTTTTTAATTTTCTATATTTTTTTTGATTTTTGAAAAGTAGTAAATTATTTACAAACTATTTTTATAGAAAAATGGTTACTCCGGATTCCTCATCCCGTTGAGTTCGACTAAATGTTCGAAACGAGACCTATCAAATGCTTTTGTGTAAAGATCTGCCAGGATATCTAGTGTGTTAACTCGATGCAGTTCAATTAATTTCTTTTCAGCATAATCCCGTATAAAATGATGACGAATGTCAATATGTTTTGTGCGACTGTGTTTTACGGGATTGCTGGTGATTGATATAGTGGCATTATTGTCTATCATAATAGGAGTACGAGTGAAATTCAAACCGTAATCGCGCATCTGCTGTTGGATCCAGAGAACCTGAGAGCAACAGCTACCCGCAGCAATATATTCATCTTCACACATTGACGTGGACTGCTAATGGGTTATGCAACCTAAACCCTAATGCAAACCTCCCTTTATATAGAGATAGGTTATGCAACTGGGCTAGGGTGTCCTACATGTATAGCTAATGGGTTTAAAGCCCAATTCGCCTACCATGTGTTATATTGTGTCTAGTTCAGCCCAAATGTTTTTAATTAACTATTACAAAACTAAACCCGCTAACCGTTTATCATTTTACTAATTACAAGATATCCAAATACCAAATCTAAGCTGTTGTCACAAATATGCACCAACAAACTCCCCCTTGACAATAGCTTCATAAAATAACTTTGTCTTCAGTCTTATTGCAATCTTTAACTTCTTTGAAAAACGTTGGTCTTTGGATAGCTTCAGCTTTAATAGCTTCTGTCAGCAACAGACTCCCCCTATGCTGATGTATCCAATCACCAAATCTTCTAAATCGTTAGCGTTTGAGTAAACTCCTGTTTAGACCTTGCATAGCAACCTTCAAAACTCTTCAACTTTGTCTGCAATGTAGAAAGGAGGTTCTACCATGCATCCAAGCAAACTCCTCTTCACCAAACTTCTCAGCAACACACTACTACAATCTGTATACTATAAAACAAACATCTCGAGTAACCATAAGAATTTTTCAACACAAGTTAAACAAATTATTATTATTATTCAAGAGATCGTAAAACTGTATCACAGATTAAGCACTTCTCAATTCAGACCACATACTCCAAATTTTAAGCACACATTACCTGCTAGATCGTAAAAATTTTGAACTCAGCTTCTAACATCGTCTCCCCCTATCAGTAACAACTCGTCCTTGAACAACCAATATCCCGTACATTAAGAATTTACAAAAAATGGATTAATTTTGGGTTTTTATATTTTCTGAAAGCAAATAAAATACGAAATAATAAACACTCTATTTTTTGAGTATCACGTTAAGAAGATCACATCAGCAACATCAAACTGTTTTCACACTATCTGAGTATTCTATATGCAATATTCATCAAAAGAAGTTCAAGACGATTACCAGTATTGTTTATCCACTTAAACAAAATACATGAACATTTCAAGTACCATTACATCGTGAACTGTTTAGATAATTTATACTGATATACTAGTGTGTCCGACTTCAGGACATACCCCCATGATCAAGGTATGCACAAAACTTCATCGTGGTAGGTGAGTATATACCGAAATTCATCCTTTTGAATTACAACGTTAGATAATTGGTGATCAGGTCAGTACTTGCGTATAGCAAAGAGACCAACATCCAATGAGGGTTTGGACAAATACCAAATATTGGTACGAATAATGCATTTTGCACTTTTGAATGACTCTCTAGGAGAGCTTCTTCAATTTTTGGGATTTTACATTTAGCTCTTTTAAAATATACGGGTTGTGCCAAGGTCAGCATATATCTGGATGCAGCAGAAGGACAACCCTGATACCCCGGATGAAATGACAATATAAAGACCTAAAACCTCAGATTTTGGCAATCCATCAACGCAAGATTTAAGGTTATATAACCATACGCCACTGATATGTTACCCACTCATACACAGTTTATTATATTTGTATCACTAAGGTCAGTTGATTACTTCATGCCTTTTGCCTACTGGTACATCATATGATGAGGCTGCTATCACACTTAAGCAATTTAATTTTAATTTCAGTGTGACTGTCTAACTTCCTGATGTATTATCATTTCTTCTTTTTCACACAGTGAAAAACTCATTTTTGATTTTCTAATTAATTTTTTTTATGTTTTTAATTTTCTATATTTTTTTTTGTTTTTGATTTTTGAAAAGTAGTAAATTATTTACAAACTATTGTTATGGAAAAATGGTTATTCAGGATTCCTCATCCCGTTGAGTTCGACTAAATTTCAAAACGAGCCTGTCAAATGCTTTTGTTAAGGATCTGCTAGGTTATCTAGTCTGTCGACTCGATGCAGTTCAATTAATTTCTTTTCAGCACAATCCCGTATAAAATGATGACGAATGTCAATATGTTTTGTGCGACTGTGTTTTACAGAATTGTTGGTGATTGATATATTGTCTATCATAATAGGAGTACGAGTGAAATTAAAACCGTAATCACGCATCTACTGTTGGATCCAGAGAACCTGAGAGCAACAGCTACCCGCAGCAATATATTCAGCTTCACATGTTGAGGTGGACACGGAAGACTGCTTCTTGCATTGCCATGAGACGAGCCTCCCTCCTAAGAACTGACAACCATCTGTGGTAGACTTCCTTGTTGATTTGCATCGTCCAAAGTCCGTATCAGTAAAAGCAACAAACTTGCTGGATACCATAAAGCAAGTTTGGGTTTCCCCTTCAAGTAAAACGCTTCACCGCTTTCATGTGGGACTCCTTTGGATTCTCTTGATATCTGGCACAAAGACATACTGTGAATATGATGTCGGGTCTTGAAGCAGTCAAGTACATCAGAGAACCAATCATTGCCCTATATTGAGTTGGATCAACATCCTCCACACTCTCATGATCTGGACCAAGATTGTGATTCTAACAGATAGGTGTATTGAAGGTAGCGCAATCCTCCATTTTGAAACGAGACAAAATGTCATACACATACTTCGTCTTATGTATAAACATTCCATCCTTCTTCTGTTCAACTTGTAAACCCAAAAAGTAGGATAATTCACCCATCGCAATCATCTCAAACTTACTCTTCATTACCTCTTCGAAATCATGACACATGTTCTCATCTGATGACCCAAAAATGATGTCATCTACGTATACCTGTACCAGCAGAAAGTCTTCCTTCTTCCTTTTAATGAAAAGTGTACTGTCAATCTGACCTCTTTCAAAACCATTCTTTAACAAATGTGCTGACAGTGTCTCATACCACGCCCTAGGTGTCTGATGCAATCCATACAATGCCTTATCCAGTCGATAGACTCGATCTGGATAGTCTGGATCAGTAAACCCGTCTGGTTGTGAGACATACACCACTTCTTGGACTTTTCCATAAAGAAACGCACTCTTTACGTCCAGTTGGTAAACTTTGAAGCCCTTGAATGAAGCAAAAGCTAGGAACAAATAAATTGCTTCCAACCTTGCTACTGGTGCAAACACTTCATTGTAATCAATCCCTTCTTGCTGATTGAACCCTTTCACTACCAACCGAGCCTTATTCCTTATAACGATCCCTCGTTGTCTTTCTTACACTTTAAACACCCACTTGGTGCCTATTTCCTTCTCTCCTACAGGCAAGTCAACTAGCTCCCAAACTTTAACTTCTGGAACTGAGCTAGTTCCTCTTGCATTGCTTCAACCCAACAATTTTCTTTTAGAGCCATATGAACATTCTTCGGCTCCTCTTGATCAATAAGCAGCTATATAAACACTCATGAATTAACCCAGTCTTCTGAATTGAAGTAAACAAACAGGAACCTTCGAGCACACCTCTTCTCGTCTGAACACCTGCAGCAGGATCACCAATGATGTTTTCAACTGGATGATCTCTATGTACTCGCATGGTAGCAATGGTGTCAACAACCAGATTATCTCCCAGAAATCCAACCTCCCCCCTGAATATTAGCATTAGCAAACGGATTAGTGAATTCCTTCCTTCTGAATAGGTTTAGACTTACTATCACTGGAGTCCTCTGGAACTGCACTGGAAGACGTTTCTGGAGCACCTGTCATCGATACACTCGATCTCGGTATAAAGTCACAGTCTTCATCTTCACTAATCACAGTATGGATCACTTGAGACTCATCTGCATTGGAAAAATAGGAATATTAAATGATTTAAACACACTGTCATAATCATATAATATAGGAGGACCACTCGTTGATTGTTGAGGTGAATAACTAGTGATTTCCATGTTAAACACCACCTCAATTTTACCAGTTATTAGAATAAAAACCCTTTTATTTGGTGTTCCAGGCATATAGCCTAGAAAGTAACCCTCATCAGCTACCTCACCGACTTTTGCTTGTCTTTGTTTCGAACAATGGTGTAGGGTAATCCAAATGGTTCAAAGCCTTTTAAGTTTGGTTTTCGGTTAAACAATAGTTATGACACGTTTTGTTAAACCATTTAACCGTCAAAACTTTGTTCAGGACATAGCATGCTGTGTTCACTACTTCTCCCCAGAAAAGAACTGGAAGCTTTGAATCAGATAGCATAGTCCTTGCGGCTTCAATCAACGTCCTGTTGTTTCTCTCAGCGACTCCATTCTGTTGAGATGTATAAGGAGCAGAATATTGATGTTCAATTCCCTTGCGAAGAAAATAGAGATCCAGAACTTGATTCTTGAACTCCGTGCCATCTTTTGTACCTAAAACGAAAACCCATGAATATCGTGAGTAATCATCAGTGACAACTAAACAATAGTACTTTCCACCTATGCTCCTTACATTCACTGGACCAAATAGATCCATATGAAGTAATTCATAAGGGGCATCTATGGAATTTACTGTTTTAGACTTGTGAGGTTTCTTATGTTGTTTTCCCTTTTGACATGGAAGACATTTATCTTCCACGTGAAACCTCTGCACTGGCACCCCTTCCACTAAACCATTTTTAATAATATAGTTCATTTTTCGATAGTGGATGTGGGCAATGCGTCTGTGCCACAACAATGACTCAGCCTCAGATGCTTTTGACAGTAAACATGCCACCACAGAGGAAGAATCCTTAGCACCCATGTCCATGACATAAGTGTCATTTCTCCTTGGCGCTCTCATCACTATCCGATCATCCGGTATCACCAAACCAGGTTTCAACACAAAAGCTTCAGACTTTGTAAAGTGGACCGAGTGACCCTTGTCGCAGACTTGAGACACACTCATCAGATTGTGCTTCAGCTGCTCAACATAGTTCACTTTATCCATGTGATCTTCCCGTTGGTCACTTTTCCTCTACCGGTAATGTGCCTTCCTTTAGCACCTGCAAAATTCACATAACCACCATCTATATTCTCAAACTTTGTTAACAGCCTCGCATCCCTGTCATGTGCCTGGAGCAGCCACTATCAACATACCATAAGTTGATAATCTTCCTTAGCAGCTCCTGCACCATCTAACAAAATTAGTTAGATTGGGGGACCCAAGACTTAATGGTCTTGGGTCTTCCTGATTCATAGGAACATCCATCCAGTATCCATCACTCCTAACAGGAGTCTTGGATCTTAGACCTGTTGATGGAAATGGTTTTTAATTTCTACTAGGTCTATGGTCCTGAGGTTTCCTAACCATGTTTGGACTTTGCGACCTTTGGAAATTATGATTTTGGTTCCATGAATTTTGATGATGATAATTTCTAAAGCCATCGTTATAAAAATTTTGACTACCAACATTCTGGTATCGAGTTTGATATTGACCTTGAATTCTGAAATTATTTGATTGACCTTTAAAGTTATTCATTCTTGGTGAACTACTTCTAGGTCTCTCATATCTGCCTGATGTAGATGCAGGCTGAAATCTTTGTTGATTTCTTTGAAAATGAGGAACTTGGTGAGTTCCTTTTTCATCCTTATTGACACCAACATCAACACTCTGTTGCCTGGTAGCAGATATCTTTGGTGAGTTAACTTTCTTCTCACCATCACCACTTTTTGCTGGTGATTTTTTCTCTCTGCCTCTCACTTACCTGTGCTTCACTCTTTTTGTTAGGACAACAGCTAGCTACATATCCCTTTTCGTGGCATTTAAAACACGATTTTCTAGCCGAAGACTTCTTAATGGAAGCTTCTTGCTTAAATTCATCAGGAGATGATCATGATGCTTTAGAGGATCTTGTTTAGTTTGCTTAACTTCTGATTTTTCTTTGTTTTTATTCTTAGCAAACTACACATTGGACTCTTTAGTAATAATAGGACCTCTTCATTCATGTCACTCCCTTTAACAAAATCAACCTTTTTAACAAAAATTTGTTTTTGATTCGTAGGGTGTGTATTCTTTGATTTCAAAACATTGTCTCTGTTATTATCCTTCTTGGCATTTTCAGTCACATCACCGTCCTCTGATGTGGAACTACCAGGTGTAGTTGACACAAAGTCTGTAAGCTCTTCTTCATCTAGCAAGAAAGAATAGTCGTGACCAAGAGGTGGTGGAACTTCATTCAAACCTTTGAAGATCACACAAGTCTTGTCATTACTCTTCTTCACGCCATTCATCATGTGTTTCATAACAAAAGATGAATCTCTGAATTGATTTAATTTCTTTTCAAGTTGACAAATTTTAAGTTTGCTTCAGACAACTCTTTCACTTTTCAGAAACCTCTTTTGTTTTCTCACTCATCGTATCATGAGCTAAGTCAATAACTTGAAGTTTTTCATTTAGCTTACAGGTTAGAATATTGATTTCTTCTTCATAACCTTTAATTTTCTTCAAGTATAATGACTCATTTAATTTTACAAAAAAGTTTGATTCTTTTAAGTTCGAGAGCTCATTAGCCAGACTTGGTTTTGCTTTGTTAATGTGTCAACTTCACTTTGCAGTTCACGAAACTTCAAACAAACAGAACTACTAGAGTTAGAACATACCACGCCTGTTGATTTGCTTAGATCAGCCATGAAAACATCAAAATCAGCAGCCATCTTCTTCTCTGTGGTATTCTGTTCTCCATCAGCTTTCTCAGCCACCTTTTCTTGCTCTTCCTCCGCATCAGCTTTCACTTTGTTATCAGCAACATGAGCTATCTTAGCCATGAATGCCTGTGAGGCATTGTTATCACTCTCAGATGAACAATCCAATCATAAGAACCCTTTCTAGAAGTAGAAATTAGGGCCTTTGATCCAGTGTTGTTTGACGCATTCCTGTTGCTTCAACCATGACCAGGAGAATCTTGAAAGGATGAACTAGAACGAAATTCCGTTTTTGCTCTTTGACATTCTCTAGCGAAATGTCCGTAGTTGTGACAGTTATAGCACTTCACTTTCAACTTGTCAAAGCCCACACTCTTGCCAACGAACTTCCTTCCCGTTCTGTTCATGAACCTCTTCACCCTTCTAGAGATCATGGCCATCTGCCATTGCAAATCCATCTCCTCTAAGTCATCAGGGTCAATCTGGTCATAATCTTCATCAAACGTAGCGGGATAATATATTTTTCCTTGAATATAGTTCTCGTAGGAAGCAACGAAAGAAGCAAGCAATGCCAGGTGATCTTCAGCACTTTTGACACTCAGAGGCATAGACTTAGAATTGTGTTACTTGACTGTTGTCTCTTAGCCGCTGAAGAGCCTCCTGAAGCAGCAACAAAACATACTTCTTCATCAGAATTTGTCACTATCTGTTCATTCTCACATGAGAGAAACGCAGTTGCAGTGTCACTAGAAGCATTGTTGGAAGATGAAGGTGTCTGACCTTTATAAATCCCCGGATCTTGAACCTGATCATAACCCGTTTCCTTCTTCTTCATATTCAGCTCATAAGCTCTCAATTTCCCAACAACCTCTTCCAAGTCTTTCTTTTCATAATCAGCTTCACCTTTGATCATCAAAGTAAGGATATCCCACTTTGCAGGTAAAGCATCTAGCAACTTGTCATTTATCTCCACATCTGTGTATCCCTCTATGTCATAATTATCTATCTCTGACATCAGATGATAATATCTTGTGATAATATCTTCAAGGGATTCATTTCTCATTCCTTTGAACATAGCAAACTGTTTCTTCAGTAGATCCACGTTGTTCTTCTTTACATCAGTATTGCCCTCATACCTCTTCTCGAAGGCATCCCACATCTCCTTCGATGTTGTATAACGCTTGAATGTATGTTTGATGCCATCAGGTAACGACATCTTTATAGCAGCTAAGGCTTTCTTCTCAAACTCATACATTCTCTTCTCAGCTTCAGACATGTTTACATAAGCAGTAACACGCTGTCTGCCCTCAAAATCATGCATTGGGTTAGCGTACCCATCTTGAATATAGATCCACATCCATGTGTCCTGATACTCAATAAAGGATTGAAATATATCCTTCCAAGTAAGATAGTTCTCCACCTTCAACATCTTTGGAGGTTTGTTTGTGGTACCAGCCTCGTGCTCCATTCTTAATAGCTCATTTAGGTTAGACATATTCAACATTTTTACCGAACCGGCTCGTTAAAAACGTTAAAACTTGTCTGAAATGAGTGATTACCAAATTATACGTTAGACTCGTCTCGACGATATGATTCTAATGATGTATATTGTCCGATTATGATTTTTGGGATTTTCGTGCCTTTTTTTGTCCTAAAAATCAACCGAGTCTAACTGTCCAATCGGTTTGTCAAAATTGTCTATTGATCAATTTCTATGTCTGAAAACGTTTAATTTTGGTTACGTCAGCTAGTTAAGTTTCCACCTTTTTGTAAATCCAGAACAGTACCAAATCCAAAACAGTAACTCGGATAGTGAATCTGAGATAGGAATCCTGAACAGTAATCCGGATTGATAATCCGAAATGATGATTTGGAATAGTGATCCGAGATGACATCCGAAATACACTTTTCTGATCCGAAATAGAAATCCGGAATAGAATACTCTGATCCGAGATGGAATCCGGAATAGTGCTGATCCGAGATGGAATTCGGAATAACTTCCGATTCGAGATGGAATCCGAAATAGCTTCTGATCCGAAATTCAATCCGAAATGGCTTTTTTGATCTGGATTGCACTAGTTTCCAGATCCGAAATGCAGATTCTCGTCCGAAATTCAAGTCTTCAATCCGAATTACTATGCTTTTTAATCCGGAATGCAAGTCTTCAATCCGGAATGCTTAGCTGTTAATCCGAAATACTGCAGAAAATCCGAAATCCCTGCAAAAACACTAAAACAGCTGTCAAAACCCTAATTTCGCCGTCACAAACTTCAAGAGCAGCCTCCAAAACGCCAAAAATCCATTTTTTTCTCTTGTCACGATTCTGAACCGAGCAATAATCAAGAGCCGAATGCTCTGATACCAATTGTAGGTCCCCTAGTCCTTATGGATCTTGACAGAATCGTCTATCTAATCTAGAGTGCGGAATCCCCTAGATCAGATTTCACAGAAACACGAACACGAACACGAGCAAATTCCTTCAAACAGTCTTCTATTGATTATCTAACACAAAGTGTTTACAACCAATTCAAGACTCTCTCTCTCTCTCTAAACTCTCTGAAGCAATTCTCTCAGCAACTGAACAATAGAACCAGCAACCTAATCCCTAATGCAATCCTCCCTTTATATAGAGATATGTTATGCAACTGGGCTAGGGTTTCCTACATGGACTGCTAATGGGTTTAAAGCCCAATTCGCCTACCATGTGTTATATTGTGTCTAGTTCAGCCCAAATGCTTCTAATTAACTATTACAAACTAAACCTGCTAACCGTTTATCATTTTACTAATTACAAGATATCCAAATACCAAATCTATGTTGTTGTCACAAATATGCACCAATATGCCCAACCTTCTGTAAGCTTTTCAAAAAAAAGTTGTTACTAGCAGTTTAGCCATGGGACTGTGTCCACCAGGCACACTCCCTTGCCCTGTACCAATAACGTTAAAATTGTTATTTTACCCCACCTTTTGCACATTTAATCCAAACAAATCATGTTTGGGACACACTGAGGACAGTGTGTAATTTTAGTGTGGGGGATGTTAAAACCTTGAATCGTTTTTCTAAAAACAAGCCTTACACAAAACTCGCCTTGGAAAACCACTAATCACCCCAAATATTTTTCAAAGTTTTTCATTTTTTTACTTATCTTTGTTTAGTTTGGGAAAAATAAGTTATAAAAATTATGTTTTTACTAGTTTACACCTGACAGCGTCGTGATAAATAGAACTAATTAAGAAGACTATAAAAACGGGCATACCAAATATTTGTAAAATTTGATTATATATACACTTTTACACTAAACCCTTTTTCCCACAAAAAGTGAGTTTTGAGCCTTTGCTGAGCATACAAATACATATCTATACTAATTGCTCAATTTTTTGTTTCTTGTGTGAATAGCTCGTTTGGTTCTTACAATCTGGAACATGCCAAAACAATACGTTCCCAATCCTTACCGACAAAAATCCAAGTAAGTAAATGATGGCCGCATTAGGACTGTAACCCATTTTTTATTCTAAACATTTATTTTTCCTTTTCATCCCTTACCAAAAATATCCCCCTAGTTAAACCCATTTGAGCCTTAACCCTTTCGTCTCTAAACCCGCAAAAAGATAAACTTTTGCAAAACAACCACCCACATCTGCAAAAAAAAATTTTACACCCTTTATTTTAGTAAAAAGTTCGGTTATAAATTACAAGTATGGCTTAGTTTCAACTTTGGTAAAAACACACACACACACATCGGTTAAAGTTGTTCTTTCTAAGTCACAAAAATTGTTCAAGAAAACCGACACTTTTTACGCTTTTTACCATTTTACCTAAAAACACCTACCATTAGCCAAAACCTACCCTTGTAAAAGCCCTCTTGATACTTACAAAGATAAACGTCAAAAAGGAGGAGGTTTGATTGTTTGTCAAGCCTATAGTAGGAGTAAGCTCCACACCGTGTCCGAGCGCTTTCACTTAAGTATCTTTGGCCGAGTGTTGAGTGACCACTTATGAGGTGTGTATATTTGTATATAACTTAATAGAATTTTAGAAAGGCATGTTATGCCCAAAACATATATTTTTTTCTTAAAATATGTTTTAAACAAATGATGACGAATTAGATTGTAAATAAAATAAAAATAAAATCAATTTAGAACTTGGATTTCCGACACTCTAAAGATAAACCCATAACTTCTCTTCTACCAATTCCGTTTGGGTGTATAAGCTACATTATAGAGTTTTGCATGAGGACAAGCAAAGATTCAAGTGTGGGTATTTGATGTGCGCAAAATGCAACATATAAATTACATGAAACAAGGCAAAAAATAACCCCTTTTCGGTACTAAGGTTGGAAAAAGCATGTTTCTTTGTTTACTTTTAAGACAAAGGATCAAAAGCGCTTAATCGAATAAAAGAACAAATTAACAGGAGAAACAAACACAAATACATAGAAGAAGGATTAACACAACAAGCCGAACCTCCCATCTGTAAGTCCCGATAATCTGATCTAACAGGTATCGTAAACCCAATCAATTGCAGAAATAAAGATTAGGATGAAGAACAACTCGTGAATCAAAAAACAACTTGCATACACCAGAATAGTGTCTGATACAAGTTTTTCAATAATAACTCTCTAACCTTGAAACATTAACCTAATACATATATTTATACTAACCATCTAGCCCATTAGTTACAACCCAAGGCCCATGAGTCACTAGGAAGCTCAAAACAATCTAGTAAGCCCAAAAGTAGCACTATTGTGTAAACCTCCAATAACATAAGCCCAACAATCTCCCCATAGGCTTACAACATTAAGCCTTTTAATCTTTAGGTTGCGCATCAACTCCCAATTTCCAGCAATTATTCCAGCCACAACAGCTGTCCAGTCTTTAGCACAAGCTTCATATAGCTCCGCCGTTCGAATCTGATTTGAAGCAAGAACCTGCAGATCTTCATCGTGAAAACTCACCAGATCAACCACATCATCAACCCGAAAAGCATTCTCTTTCGTCACGATCACCACACTTGCAACCTTAGGATCATATAGCCAGAAATTAAAATTCTTCAAAATTCCTTTTAGGAATGTCGGTGCAACTGGGATAACGAGTTCTTTATCT
The DNA here is from genome assembly GCA_947069175.1 of Scalesia atractyloides. Lineage (NCBI taxonomy): Eukaryota > Viridiplantae > Streptophyta > Magnoliopsida > Asterales > Asteraceae > Scalesia > Scalesia atractyloides. The sequence goes on along the minus strand of CAMTDV010000022.1, from coordinate 41,129,869 downwards.
ATCGGAGGCCTAATCACAGATTTAAACCGCCTCCCTGTCCTTGCATCACGAACCCCCTTTGCTGCTCGAGATATGGCTCAGCCGTTTTCATTGTCTTAAACCCAGTCTTCACTTCTGTTCCAGTCGTTTGAAAAACCACCAACCCGGACCTCGTTCGGTAGTAACATCATCAGAGTAAGGAGCTTGTAATAGATCAATCAATGCAATCTTCGTCCAAGTTTCAAACTGAGATTCCTTAGAATAATATTCCTGACTACCATCCTATCTGACAATAATCAACATCTTCTTCAGTGATCGTATATCCAACTAAGCATTTTCGATTTATTTCCTACCTTGCTATAGTAACTTGAACCGAGTTCCATGACATACCGTTTAGATTGATTGGAAGGATCCTTTAACTGAAAATTCTCATCAAGCGGATTAACGTCAACATTTTTCATTAAAACCATATGTTTTTTATTTTGTGCCCTTGAATGTTTTTGACTAGCAGTGTACTTCTTCCTCGAATCACGTAAATACTCATCCAAACCAGCTTGTCTATCAGAAGCTAACTGTTTCGCAGCGACCCTATTCGCTTCACATTATTCGGCGGCTCTCTGCTCGGCCGCTCTATATCGATGTTCAATATTTATTCAATCATCGGTAGGGTCATAAAGTTCTCGCCCAAACTTATTCTCCAACTTAGCCTTCAAGTCAAACACTAAAGTCATCAACATAGTAACGTCCCCTTGCAACTGATCAATCATTTGGTCCCTCACGTTTAAGCGTATCTACAATGAAGCAATCTGAGCATCTTTATGTATAACTTCCAGTTCAAGTACAATCACTAGCTTCTTCAAATCAACAACATCAACCTCTACATCTTCATCATCACTATCCAGACCACTAAACTCAAAAGCGTGTTTCTCTGATCTCCGTGAGTATTCTGCAGCATCACCCTCAACACCACCTTAACCACTTCCACCCGCTCTAGATCCCTCAGCACCCACTGAACTACCACCAAAATCCATCATTTGCAATATAGAGTCCGCTGGAACAGATACGATCGTAGAATGTGTAGCAATATGAGCAGCTGTTGGTTTAGAAGAAATAGTAGGGTCAATCATCAGAGCATCCGTCAAAGGTATAGTAAATGAAGATAAAGCAGGAGTAGATGTCACTGGTGTAGATTCTTCAGTAATACTACCAACATGAACTTCTGAATGACTTGGTTCGTTAACAGTCTTCGTTCGCCATGTCTTTATCAATGGCACTTCGTCTCCTTCAACCTCTTCATCAGACTCAACCACACCAGCAGGAATATCAATGGAAGGTATCACAAGAGGAGGATCACCTTGTCGCTCTTGAATTTCTTTCAAGTGTGCAATAAGAGCTTCCAGGTTCTCTGAAGAAAGTTCTGGCAAAACTGGAGTCAGATTAAGCATTAAATTCGGTAAGGTCGTCTAAGAAAGATTCTTCCTCGTCTGTGTCCACATCAGTAACCGATATTCAGCCTCAATCTCTTTCTCTTTCACAGGCATATAATGTTCTTCAGCAACGATAGCATTGACTGGTGTAGGAGCTGGGACATCCTGTCCGATCACCTCAGCAAACCTTCCGAACTTCTTCAATGGAAAACGACCAACAAAAACAGTCCTCGATGTCGAACGGTTTTTCTTCATAGTGCTAAAAATAGTTGGTCCATTGGCTTCATATTTAACAGATTCACATCAGAAGCATCCTTGGCTAGACCCGGATATCGAGCATCCAAAATTTACTGCACAAAGCGTGGATATAGCAGAAACATCCTCTTCTTTGACTGTTCTAAGATCTTCTTCATATTTTCGAAAATATAACCTGAAAAGTTATATTTCCAATCAATAATAAGAGCCACAATCGCTGTAGTTTGAGTTTGATTCGGTTGGTCTAACCCTCCTTGTTCTCAGAAACACACTGCATAAATATATGAACCAACAATCTCCAGTAAGCGGGAAACATTTTCTTGAGCAGCGGCGGATATGTTCCCTCATAACTCAGTAAGAATAGGCAATACTTTCTGTAATACCTCTCGAACATGGTTGGATAATAGTAGCGTCTATAAACTGTAAATAACCTCTCGAACACAGGCTTCATTCACTAAAATCTCTTTACCCTGAATCTGAGAACTAATGTACGGCCTCCCATCAGCTCTTCTCAAGTGGAATCTGCTCTTTTCCAAAAGGTGTGCACCAGATCTCTATATATCACCTGGTTGGCACGAAGTGCATACGCAATCTTGCACTAATTTAGCCCAGCCATCATGGATTTGAATTCTTGAAAAATTCCGCTGGTGGATCTGATAGATATCCCGCTTGATTATGAAACTGTTCCTCCACCAGCATGACTGCATCAAATGCGCCTTCCACCATTTCTGTCAAAAACAATAACCAGGTTAACTCAATCTCAACACACCTAATTGATAGAAGTTAAGGGAGTTCATCAGGATTAAGGGTCAACACAAATCGAACGGTTCAAACAGATTTCAAAGGTTCAATTATTTAAAAAAGTTCAAACCAGTTTTAGAGGTTCAATCACTTGGAAAGGTTCAAAAGCTCAAAGGTTCGAACACTGGAATCCGGATTCACCAACAGTTCAACAGTAATCCGGATGAACATTTCATCAATCCAGATTCGCAAACAGGTCAACATTAATTCGGATGAACCTTACATCAATCCAGATTTGCAAACAGGTCAACAATAATTCGGATGAACCTTACATCAATTCGGATTTGCAAACAGGTCAACCGTAATTCGAATGAACCTGACATCAATCCGGATGAACATCATCCGAGATGAAATCCGAGTTCATCAACTCGGTTGAATGTCCATCCGGAATGAGATCCGACAGTCTCTTTGAAGACAAATCTGAAATGCTATCCGAAACGCATGAATACTTGAAGATTATCATTAAATTTCATAATTTTAAAGCATTATATACCTAATCCGGATGAAATCTAAGATAACAATCCGAAATGAAAGATGAACAGTAAGTTCAGAGATTATCAGAGAATATCAGAGGATTTTGGAAAATTTTGTGAATAAATCCGAAATGCAAATCTGATTCATATAAGTATTTTTACGGAATGGGCTTGGGCCTTAAACCATTTCGGGCCCAACTCAATCCGGAATCCATCATCCGAATTCCCAAACGATCCGGATTGGGCTAATGTCAGGCCCAATCCAGAATAGTGACTATTCAGTTGGCCTATCCGGAAGGTGCTTGAAAGCCCAATCCGGAACAGTAACTCATTATCCACAATCGTTTAATTTTGACACTTTTAGAAATTCTATTGGATTGGCCCAACTTCAAAACTTAGTAGACCAGTCCAATATCCCTTGACAGAAACCATCTAACGAAAAATAGCAATTTGACTAACCAAGCATCCAACCACTTTTTACCAACTACAAAAGTAAGTAAAACATTTAAACAAAAACACAAACACAAACACAAACACAGCCTTGCTAAGGGATCAAATAATTTCAAAAGTCGACTAAGGAGCATTTTTCAGTGTGAGCTGGGTCAGACTAGTCTAATCAATTGCCAATATACTTGTCCATTTAAGTCTAAAACTCAACCCTCCAGTTCTAGCTTCATGACATGCTTAAGGTAGTATTATACTATGATACTCGTGTGTCCCATACCATGACATACCCCTGCGATCAAGGTAAGCTCAACGATTCATCATAGCAGGTGAGTATACTAAGATCATCCTTTATCTTTTACAACGTCAGACTATTGGAGAACAGGTCAGTACTTTCGTATAGCAGAGTGACCAATAATATTTGATGATGGTCAGACAAATACCTTATTTAGTATGTAGAAATTCATGGAATTTTCTCATGAAGAGATTTAGAGATTTCCTTTCTTTTAGGTTTTGGCCCTTCTATTTTGGCTCTTTTAAGGGATATCCTGACTATGCCTAGATTTGCATATAATCAGGATGCAACAGAAGGGCAGCCAAGATATCCCCAGATGACTCAACAGCATAAAGACCTGAAACCTCAGGCGTTGGCTATCTATCAACACGGGATTTAATAACATGAAATCATAAGCCTATAGTGTGTGACCCACTGATATATAGTTCTTTATGTTTATATCATTTGGCTTACACTATCCGGTTGAGATCTAGACCTATCAACATATCACCTTCGATTCAAGTCTTTCCCGCTACAACACCTTACATGTGTTAGTCAGAAACTTTATCACGAAAAATTATTTCATTTCCCAATCATTGCAAAAGCTGTTTAAAACAAAATAATTCTTTTAGGCATTTCTCCCCCTAAATTTGTGCATATATATGAATAAATTTATGAAGCAAATATAAATGAAAGAAAGACAACAAACTAAACGGAAAGGATAGAGGATGCTCAGTTAGAAAAACGGATCATTTTGAGAAGATCCACAAGCACTTGAAAACGCGCGTTGCTAACGGGTTTCGTGAACAAACCCGCCACGTTTGCATCGGTGTGGATTTGCTCAAGTTTAATGAGACCCTTTTCATAGCAATCATGAATAATGAACTTTGATATTTTTGTGCTTGGTTTTGGAGTGAAAAACATGGTTTTTGACGATTTGGATAGCGGCATCATTATCACAATAAATTGTTGTGTTTAGAAAAGTCAAACCGTAATCTGCAAGCTGGTGTTGCATCGATAAAACATAGGAGCAGCAAGCAGATGCTGCCACATATTTTGCTTTTGCTGTAGAAAGCGAGACCTTATGCTGCTTCTGGCATTGCCAAGAGATTAATCTATCTCCCAAGAATTGGCATTCAACTGTTGAGCGCATATCCCTATTAGTACCTCCAAGATTACTGTCAGAGAAAGCATACAGTTCAAATTCAGAATTTTTAGGTACCTAAAGATTCTTTTAACAGCATGTAAATGAGATAGTTTAGGAGTAGTCTGATATCGAGCACACTGGCAAAAGGCAAACATGATATCTGGCTGACTTGCAATGAGATACATGAGTGAACAAATCATAGATCGGTACATAGTTGGATTGACAGGCGTTCCTTCAGAGTCTTCATTTAGCAAAGGCTGTTCTGCAAGAGGTGAAGTCGTAGGTTTTGAGTCTGTAAGCTTGAATTTGGCAAGAACATCATTGACATATTTTCCATGATGAATCAAGATTCCTTGCGGGCTTTGATGTACTTGAAGTCCCAAAAACATAGTCACTCCCCCAGTTAGCTCATCTCAAATTTCTTCTTCATGATTTCCTCAAATTCCTGACACAGACCATCATTCGTAGAACCAAAAATAATATCATCGACGTAAATTTGAACAAGAATAATGTCTTTGTCAACATGTTTGATAAACAAAGTTTGATCAAGGGTTCCTCGAGTATATCCATGAGCAATCAAATGCTCTGTTAGAGTTGTGTACCATGCGCGAGGCGCTTGATGCAACCCATACAAAGCGTTGTCCAATTTATAGGCATAGTCTGGCTTGTCAGGATCAGTAAAACCCGATGGTTGTGCCACATATATTTCCTCTTTCACTATGCCATGGAGATAAGAAGTTTTGACATCCATTTGATAGATGGTGAAGTCCATGTAAGATGCATATGCAAAAAAATGCGAATAGCCTCTAATCGAGTTGCCGGTGCATAAACCTCATCATAGTCTAATCCTTCAATCTGACGGAAACCCTGAACAACCAGTCGAGCTTTGTTCCTAACAATAACTGTACCTATTTATTGCGAAATACCCAGCGAGTTCCAAGAGCACGTTTTCCTTAAGGAAGCTTCACCAATTGCCGTACACCAAGCTTCTCAAACTGATTGAGTTCTTCATGCATAGCGTCAACCCAGCCTGGTTCCTGCAAGGCGACATCAATGCTTTTAGGTTCAATTTGTGAGATAAAGCAAGAGTAAAGACAAGTATTGATATCCCCTGATTGACTGCGGGTTTGAACGGCAGCAGTAACAAGACCAATAACATTTTCAATTGGATGATCACGCTGTTGACGCTGTGGTATCGGTGTAGTAGCGACAAGGAGAACTGATTGTAAGTTGGTAACACTCGGTGAGACAACTCCAGATGGCTCCCCCCCATTAGTTGCACCAGTAGAAGTGTTGATTGATGAATCAACAGAACATTCTGGCGGTGTAGGCTCAGGAAATAATGATGAACCTAAGACATTTGGAGGAGCAGACCCTTTATTTGTCATAAGAGGCTCTGTGTTCGAAGCCTCAACTTCAGGGGAATCATCTTGAGGAGTCTGTTCAGATGTCGTTTCCTGATGCTATGATATTGGTGAAGGTGTAGATATAGCTTCATTAAATCCAGGTGGATCCACACTCAGCTGCTTAAAAGTCTCATGCAGTTGTGCAGCATCGGAATCGTCTTCAGGTGAGATAGGCATCGTTGAATGGTCAGAAATTTTGCTTGTACCTGCAGTCACATTAGAAGAAACATCAGCATGGTTAAATAAAGAGTAATAATCTTACAGCCAGTCGGGACCAATGCGTGTGTCCTTGGGATTCTCTTCCAACCAACCCACATTGTAGGTTTCAACTACCATTTTATTGATCTTATTATAGAGACGATAGGAAGTATTTTTAGAATATCTGATGAAAATGCATGGATCACCATGTGATTCAAATATCCCTTTAGCATCCATGAATAGAAGAACACAAGAGCATCCGAACTTGTGGAAATGCTTGACCAAAGGTTTACGATCTTCAACCATTTCGTACGGTGTTTTCATGTGTCGTTTGTTGATCAGGGCATGATTCTGAATATAACAGGCGGTATTGATTGTTTCTGCCCAGAAAATAAGAGGTAGCTCAGATTCAACCAACATAGTACGTGCAGCTTGAATCAGTGTTCGATTTCTCCGTTCTGCAACCCCATTTTGTTGTGGAATTCTGGCTGCACTAAACTGTCGAGCAATACCGTTGGAGGAGCAGAAAGAATTTAAGGTAGCATTCTTAAACTCTATTCCATTATCACAACAAATAGCCTTCACAGTGGTGTCTGTCTGGTTTTCCATAAATGTGATGAACTGTTTGACTAACTCAGCGGTTTCACTTTTTTGTGCGAGAAAGAAGACCCAAGTGAATCGTGAGTAGTCGTCAATAATAACCAGACAGTATCCCTTCCTGCCAATGCTCAGAACATCTGTCGGACCAAAAAGGTCCATATGAGGCAATTCTAAGACTTGAGACGTGGAAGGTGCGGGTTTAGACTTGTGTGGCTGTCGATGTTGTTTCCCACGTGCACATGATTCAAATTTTTCAATCTGCAGAAAGTCGCGAACTGGTAGATCTCTGACTAAACCACCTTTTGCAAGTCGATTTAAGTTCTTCATGTTGATGTGTCCAAGTCGACTATGCCATAACAATGCATCATGCTCAGTAGTCGACTAGAATAAGCAAGTAAGCTTGTCAGTGGGAGCTTTGTTCATGTCGATGACATATGCATTTCCTTTTCGCGCTGCTTTTAGAAGAATCCAATCATCTAGAATGATTAAGCCTGGTTTCAGTATATAACACCCTTTCTTGGTGAAGAGAACATCCAAATGATTATCACAGACACACTCAAAAGACTATGCTTCAACTCTGGTACGTAATTCGCGTTCTTGAAGCTGAGAGCTCTGTTGCATACCGTTCCTCTCATAGTAATCTTTCCTGTCTCACAACCAACGAAGGAGACAAACCCTCCATTGAAAAACTAGATGTCATTCAACTGCGAGATGTCCCCAGTTATGTGCCTGGAACAGCCACTGTCAATATACTAGAGTCTGACGAAAGTTCGCCAGAGATGTTCCTTCACATTTCAACAAGTTTTAGTTAAAAGCTGCAACCCAGGCCATTGACAATATGGGCTTGCCATGTGCATCAACATAAGTAACCTCACGGAAAATTACATTACTTGAGGATGAGGTCGATGATGCTTTTGATTTGCCTGATTTTAGGGCAGAAGACTGAATCTTGGTCAAGATCTTAGGCCTCCAGGTTAGCGAGTCAGACTTCTGCACAGTCCTTGGAGTGCTAGAGGGATTAGAAAACCTGAAGGTCTTAGAGATTTGTGAGTTTGTTTCTTGGCCATGTTCCAGTCTTGATCAGAAGGCTTAGCCGTAGCAAATCGAACCTGATATAGGCGATTAGGCATAGCTTTATGATATTTTGAGTATAATGCTTTGAAAGGTATAAAAGCTTTTGACAATTTCGTTCAATATGCCGGGAAATCCATAGTTGAAACAGGTCTGCCTCTTCTGGAAGAAAACGGTCCGTTCAGCTTGGGAAATTCTAGGCAATTTGTCTGTCAATTTCTTGCTTGCTGGTACTGACGGCTGGTGCGAGGTTTTGGTCTTGGCTGTTGCATGCGCATAACCATAAGCACACTTGTTAGTTTTATGATTTGAATTAGACAATTTTGAGTGAGTAGACTTAGACACAAATTTAACCGATTTATGTTCAGCTGGTTGCTTAACAGATTCAGTTTGGGCTGCTGAGTCAAGATCTCAAACTGCGGAAGTGACTCAGCAGTTGCCTTTTCATTTGTCTGAGACACCTATTTGGTTTTCTTCTTTTTGGATCTACGTGTTCTCCGTTTCTTATTATTAGTTTTCAAATCATTTTGCATGGCAGATTCTGCAGAGGAGACGGTAGCTCAGCAAGGACATCCTTTTCTGAACTGCCAGAAAATGAGCTTGAAACATTTTGAAAAGTTTGAGAGTTCGATTCAAATTCAGTTTCAAGATTTTTATCTCAATCAGCAAGAAGAGAATGCTCATTTTCTGTCATTTTAGAATCAGCCCATCGTTCTTTGTTTGAAGAAGCTGATTCGCCCGATTCTTCTAGTACTATGCCAGTGTCATTCTTCACAGGGTGAGTTGGTTTGTTGAATTCCTCACTTCAACCCTGGGATTAGCATCAACAGACGAAATTTTTGGAGAAGAACTTCCAGTTTCTTCAGGGAACTGAGGAAACTGAATCATCTGTCGATGCTGAGCCTGTAGCAAAATTCATGTTTTCATCAGAAAAGTTATCACATTTATTATCAATATTCAAAACATCAGCATTAGATGAAAAACCAGAATTAACACCATTTGCGTTATCAACACAACCAACATTGTCTGATAATTTAAATTGTTCAGCAAGAAATTGATTCAAAATGTCAAAAGCAGGTTTATAAAAATCATAATCAGCCACTGAATTGTCTGAATTTGAATTCAGACATTCTTGTTGATCACAATCTGTAATATCCTCAACTAATATTTCTTCGTTTTCGAAAGATCAGGTGTCTTAGTTGTCTACGCCATCATGCAGTGGTTGCTGTTCTTAGAAAGATTCAAAGTCTCCATCTGAGCTACAGCATCTGCCAGTTGAATCCTTCGTGCTGTTGTGCCACCAAAGCTGTTGATTTCCCGCCAGAGCTGCTTGAAGGACTTTTAGTAGACTTTGAAGGAGAGACTGGCACCAGTTGTCTGTCACTGCTCTGTATGTCTGCCACTCTGGATGAGACATACCCAGATGGCGGCTTCTTGCATTCTCGTGCAAAATGTCCTGGCTCATGACTTCTATAACACCAGAGCTTATCTTTTGTCAGCCCAATCTTCAGATTTGACAAAGGTTGCCTCCCGTACTTCTTTAAAATTTGTTGACGCAGAAAGCAGCCATTGCAAGATTCCAGGACACGTCAATCTCGTCAAAATCCTCGTCCATTGTTTGATCTACTTCAGTTGGAAGAATAGATGGGGGAGTCAGGTCACCTGCTAAAAAGGCATTTAAACTGTTAATCATTGAGGGAGCTATGGCCAATTTCTCCTCATTTTCCTTAGTAAGAAAGGCAGAATTGGACACAGCTTGAGCAGGGGCCAGTGCAGGAGCAGCAGATTGAGGAATGCCGCCTTGTTGAGCTGCAGCTGGAATGGCGGGACTGGACACCATGTTAGGATACTGAGCATGGTATTGTGTCTGAACCTGCACTGCAGAAATCATAGTAGGAGTCTGAGACTGAAGACCGTAGACATACTGAGTCTTCTGTGGTGTGGCAAGAGGACTGTACACCATGTTTGAGCTACCCGGTGTGTGAGAACTTACTTGGAAGGGCCTATAAACCAGATTTTGTGACATTAATGCTGCATTTTGCCCTGTAATACCAGCCGCCATCAAACTACTCTGATGATTGATGTCTCTCTAATTATTATCTATCTCACAAGGTTTAATAGTTGCAATGATTTCAGTGAGAGTGACATCATTCAGATTTTTCGTCTTCTGGATCATTCCAACATGAGCATCCCAACTCTTTGGAAATGATTTTAATAGCTGTCTGTTCATAACACTGTTGGTAAGAGTAATTTCAGCTGATATCATCTGAGAAACAAGCTTCACATATCTTCGGATCTGGTTCTCAATGGTTTCCCCATAATTGTAATTAAACGAGCCAAATTGTTGATTCAGCTGATTAACTCTGCTGGCCTTCATATCAGCATTTCTCTCATAAAGATTTTGCAATAAACTCCACGCTTCTTTAGCGGTCTTGCAATTTCTGATCGCTATAGAAATGTTAGGTCCAAGAGCCATTGTTAACACAGCTGAAGCCTTGTCATCTTCTTCAATAATTTTCACATCTTTTGGAGTCCACAAGTGACTTGGTTTTGGAATCTTTGTATCTGGATCTTGATCGGTACTGTAAACAATCGTTCGAGGACCATTCATAATACATCTCCAAACCCCATGCTCTTTGGCCTTACAGTACTGCTCGAATCTGAAATACCACTCATAGTATTCATCTCCATATAACAGACGGGGAACCTTAGTTGAAGTGCCAATAACTTGTTCTAATTCTTGATGGAGGGCTAGAGTCTGTGATCGCAGTGTAGCCAAAGTGGCATTGGTCAAATATTGAGCGGTCATATAACTGTTCATCATGGTTAACTTTATTAAAATTACCAAGTAAGTTAAATTAAAGTTAATTTTGAATTTTTATAATGAACAGTGATCTGAGAATGTGTCCAAGATAAATGGGTCCGAAATGAGTCCGAGATAGACAATTCCGAGATAGGCAGATCCAAATTCAGTCCGAGATAGACGATTCCGAAATAAGTCCGAGATGAGAATCCAGAAAGCAGTGTATATCCGAAATAGAGAAATCCAGAATGAAACTTGGTCCGGAATGAGAATGAATCCGGAATGTAACATGGTTTGGAATGAGAATGAATCCGGATTGAAACTTGGTCCGGAATGAGAATTAATCCAGAATGAAACTTGGTCCGGAATGAGAATGAATCCGGAATGAGAATGAATCCGGAATGAAACTTGGTCCGGAATGAGAATGAATCCGGAATGAGACCTAATCCGGAATGTAATCCTTATCCGAATGTAACAGTAGGTTGAAATCTCTGCAACAGATAAACACCAACAGTGATCCGTATCCGAAATAATAGCAATCCGGATTAGATTGTTGAAAATATTCCAGGAACAGTAGTCCAGGATCAATCTGAGATGGATGATCTCCTTGGTGTTCTTCGGGATCTTCAATAGTGGCCAATCCGAAATCTTTGAACTTCTCCATGTTCTTCGTTATCCGCAACAGTATCGAATCTGAAATCCTCAAGCCTTCTTCGAGTTCTTCGGAACAGTAGCAATTCCGATCAAATAACAGCGATCTTCAACTCTGAACAGTAATCCGGGTTGAACAGCAACAACTATCAATTCTGAACGGTTCTTCAATCTGCGATACCTAGAGCCTGTATTGTACAGTAGGGTCTGATACAAATTATAAGTCCCGATAATCAGATCTCACAGATATCATAAACCTAATCAATTGCGGAAATAAAGATTAGGATGAAGAACAACTCGTGAATCAACAAACAGCTTGCATACACCAGAATAATGTTTGATACAAGTTTTTCAATAATAACTCTCTAACCCTGAAACATTAACCTAATACATATATTATACTAACCATCTAGCCCATTAGTTACAACCCTAGGCCCATAAGGCACTAGGAAGCCCAAAACCCTCTAGTAAGCCCAAAAGTAACACTAATGTGTAAACCTCCAATAATGTAAGCCCAACACCATCCACATCCAAACAACAAAATAACAAGTACAAAAGCTTAGGCATGGGATCATGCCTACCAGGCATGAGGTCATGCCTAGTCAATATTCCCTACAGAAAAAGACAACTACAAAAGACAAAACAACATGAGTGTCACACCTCGAATTTTAACTTTGCGGAAGCACGAGGTGTGACCATAGCGGTAATCGTTGCATTCAATCAAATAAACAAGAAATATAAAAGATAGTAAGATGTTCATCCATATACTTTATTTAATAACCAAGTTTACAACTGTCATCTTGTTTAAAGAAAAACCAACTACAACTTTAACAACATTGTTTAAAGTTTAAACGCAAGTTTACAAACATATTAACTAAAAATGGATGGCATCTAAAGCTTGACTTCATGACAACACGGACTTGTTTTTCCCAAAGCCGTCCACTAGTTACCTGTAATACATGTTAGTTTTGAAAACGTCAACAAAAGTTGGTGAATTCATGTATTTACTTTTTTTCTATCAAATGAATCTTTAAACATTTGAAGTATTAAAACCGGTATGTATAGTATGAATGAAACTTATAAGATCATTAAAGTTTGCAAGTACATTAATGTGTATGCCGAATAGCAGGCAACCAAACCTTGACGATAAGTTGTGTCTGATACACTCGTTTTCTACACAAAAGCACTCTTTAATCGATCTGTTATTGTTGCCGTTAAGAGTGGGGCTCGCCAAAACCTAATAGATCTATCACTTTTGTTCCTCGGTACTTTTATATTCATTAATGGTCCTTCGTATCCTATCCGCATGTGATCTAAATATTTTCATTTTATAGCTTAATCATACCAATTGCAACATGAACTCACTGGTTTGCGTTTTGTGCACATCTCTCCGTGATGTATGATTCTTCGTTCGTGTCTCAACCTACATGTGTTCTAATGACACTTAGGTATATGTTTTGTTTTCGTAAAATTCTTTCATATTGAATTTGTAATTTGACTTGTATTTGTTTGTTTTCTTTATTTGTATATATATGTATTTCATATATATATTTTTAGTTTGAATGGGCCTAGCCCAAAGGTTAAGTGTAAAAGCTTAATTCTTAAGTTTTGTATGTATGGCTTAGCCCAATTGAATTTATATGTGTAGGCCTAGCTCATTTAAGTTATATAATTAAGTCTAGCCCAAGTAATTTATATAAGAGTGGGCCTAGCCCAAGTTAATTTATAAAAGTGGGTCTACCCCAATTTATTTAATAAAAGTGGGCCTAGCCCAAGTTAATTTATATAAGAGTGGGCTAGCCCAATTTATTTTATAAAAGTGGGCCCAACCCAAATTAGTTCATAAAAGTGGGCTAGCCCTTATGATTTTTATAAATGGGCTTGTCCGAAAGTTTATGTTAGTGGGCTTATACATGTTTAAAGTTTACTAGTTTTTTTTATAAAAATTTAGTTTATAAAAAGAAAACTACTAAATATTTTATATAACTTATTTTTATAAATTCTTGTACATATAAATTTTAGTATATATGTGTCACAGTTCGCATGTTCATTTTTACCATTTCGTTCGTGTCGTTTGTCTCGTCCGTGTCGTTTGTCTATTTTTTCCTATTTGTCCAAATTGTCCGATTTGTTCGATTTATTTGTTTTGAGCAAGTTTGGACATATATATGTGTTATACTTGTTAAATTTCAAGTATATTCATGTTTGTGTTTTTTGTAAGTATTTAAGGTAGTGTGTATTTCCTAAGCTTTTCTAAATACATACAAACAAATGTACATAATTATAAACACATAATTTTTGGTAATTTAAATATATATATTTCATCCTAAATAAATATATTTAACATATTTTTAGTTTAAGAAAAGTCTAGTGATCGTTAATTTTAAACATTTTTCACCCAAAACTTGTATAACATGATTAAAATCTCTAATCATTTTTAATCAAAATAATCTTTAGTTTAAACATACTTTAATCATGATTAAATTTTATGAAAATTTTGCCATAGTTTCCCCTAAAATATGGACTTTTCTGGTGTTTTATAAACATGATTTTATATATTCTTTTTCAATTCAACTATTTTTCCAATCTTCCAAAATAACAATATAAACTTAAAATCTTAACATGAAGCATTATGAACTTGTATGTAATCTTGTCTGATTCAAAAATCATGTTTGAATGTATGTTTCATCTTTACTTTTACTTACATGTTCATGTAACCTTTTTGGATATACATAATCTTATGTAAACTTGGTTTACATATTTTTAAAGACTTCATTTTTATGACATGATTTTTATGTTACACTATGTATTACATGTTTTATAAACACAATTATTTAAGAAGATTACAGGTTCATAATTTTTTATTAATAGATCTTGCTGGATCTAAACATGCATACGTTTAGATCATTCTTTTAAATATGATTTTGCAAGATCAAGTTTACTACATAAACACAACTTCGTAGATTATCAAGAATAATAAAAAAATAACATATAATCATATTAATTTGTTTAGTTTTTGTTAGTGTTTCATGTGATTTTTAGATAAGCTTCAAGATAATTACTTGTACATTTGTGTTTAAACATAAAATGAGAAATGTAAGTACAAGATTTGAAGCTTACAACTAGCACTTTGGCTAGGGATGAACAAATAGAAAAGATGATTGAAAGATGAAGAACCAAGAGCTTCAAAAGCTTGAGAAAATACTTCAAGTGTGCTTTCAAATCTTGAAAATGCCTTGAATCATATTTGAATCTCCTTAGATGTTTGAAATTATAGTGTTTGGGTTTTTAAAAAGATGAAGACGAGGGTGTTTGTTCTTGGCCGATTTTGAGGAGAGGAAGAAAAGAAGGTGATGTAGTTGTTGGTTTTTTGATTGGAATGGATGTGAAGATTGGATGTTAGTATGGGTAAACTTCTCACACTTCATCATCCACTTAGTACATCCATAATACTTACAACACATCAAAATAAAGGATGAGTGGGTGTGGGTAACCACAATGACCAATTTAGGGGGGTGGGTGGGTGTTTGGTTTGTTTATATTTTTTTATAAACTTTATTATATTTCATAATTTTTATAAAATTTAGATGTTTCAGGTATGACGTTTTTGTGATACGAATGTATAAATAATAAATGACATATGATTTGGTATGCCAAAACATGTTAACTAGTTCGGTAGACTAGTCGTTTTCTTGTTCGGGTAACGAATTCAGCTCATGTTTCCTACCGGGTCAATTACCGGTAAATTGTATTCTTTTCACGGAAATGTTTGTATATCTTTCTTGGAGATATTTTTTATGTACATAATTGGTTAACTAGTTCGCTAGACTAGTAATTTTTGCTATTTTGATCATATTTTTTGTACCGGCTTTTTTATCGGGTAACTACTTGAATGAATTGTGTAGCTTTAATAATAAAGTTTACATAAAGATTTTTATGTGGTTTTTAATACCTTATATTTGTTTATGATAAATAATATTTATTTTTGGATTTCAGACGTTTGCTGTATTGTTCTGCGGAGTGCTATACACGTCTGCAGAATTGCTGAATTTATTTGCGGACCAGACAAATTAAATGTTTATATAATTTTTATAGAAGGTATTTATTGTAAGTTGTTGCCAACAATTGTTTCTATGTAATACTTGTTACGGACATATTGTATTTCTCGTTTTTGCCATGTCGGGCTGTACCGCGACTAGTCCTTGCATGAATAGTGTGCTCGTATTTTTGTCGCTAGTCTAAAATATAGTTTTATGTTGTTTCAAATTGTGGCAGATTTATTATCATACTAAGCTATGATTTTTTAGAATCCTAGACTTTTAAGACTTAACTAAATAAAATCAAGTCGAAATATGCAAAAATAAAGAATGTAATAGTTGTTTAGGTTGTACGGAATTACCCGTATTTTGCCGAATGTGACAACTAGGTCGTGCTAACCCAACACGGGAAATGGTCAACTCTAGGATTCGCAGAATCTGTGATAGTACAGCAAGTACACTGACCACGGGGCCGTGTTGTACGGGGCGTGTTGGTACAAGACCTAACATCTGTAGTTAATGAAGGGAGAGAAGGAGAAAACCACGGGGTCATGCCAGGTGGGCACGAGTCTGTGTCTGCCCTCTGTTTTCAGCTATAAATAGAGATACTTGGTTCAAGATAAAGGCATCCCTTGTAAACCATTTCTTTCACACTTGCCGTTAGTTCATTACCACTACAACACCAACACTCACCACCATCATCCATATTTCATCTTTTAGAGTGTGTAGTAGTCTCAGATCCATGATTGATTGTTAGAGTTCTTGTCAAACAAAGGCCATGCTTGGCTAATCTCTTACATCACTTGGTGGAGAAAAATCTTTTATGTATTACTTTTGATTTCTAATCTTTGGCAACTTTTAATTAGCTAAGTATTTATGACTTTAATAACTAGTTTTTTATATTGAAACTTAACTTTGGTTAAACATTCCTTCATGTTTCATTGATTCACTCATTCGTGTCTTTACGGTCTATATAAAGCGCGTTAACTACCTAGAAAGGGGGTTAGAAGGGTGTTTGGGTAAAGTTCTTGCCTCGTTCAATGTATTGATACTATGAGGACTTGGTTCAAGCTTATTAGGACTTCACTTGAGGCACATAGCATCAAATCGGGCGAAGTAAGAACAACTTAAACCCTTTATAAATAAACTTCTATTAAAACTTTATCCGGCCTTGCAGGACTGTATCCTTTCTGACTCAGACCAATATGGCCAAGGGTAATGTCGCCTTCACAAATTTTTCACATTAATAACTTATTTAATTATCTTTCAATAATCCGACCTTGTGGGACTATGTCTCTGCTGACTCAGATCAATATGGTTGAAGGTAGTGTCATCTTCACAAGAGGGGCATGCCACTATAACTAAGGTAATCTCTTAAAAGCCTAAAGTGAGGAAATCATCAAATGATAGGAGTTGGAACCAAGTGATTCCTTCTTGTCTATTTGTTTTTCATTTCATTAACGTTTTTATTTTTATTGTCTTCTAAACTTTCAAAAACTTTTATCAAAAGTTGGTTAGATTAGACGTTAACGATAAGCCGCTATTAAAAGCTCTTGTGTCCTTGGATGATCTCGGTATCTTACCATCACTATACTACGTCTACGATGGGTCCACTTGCCCTAACATGTGTAGAGTGGTAGTATTGTATCATGTTTTATAAATTTAAAGCTTGATCCACAAGTAAAAAGTGCTTAAAATATAACAAAAATTATAACACACTCGTACCTCGTATGGAGCTCTCAACAAATTCTTCAAATCAATCTTCGTCCAAGATTCAAATTGAGATTCCTTGGAATAATATTCTCTGTGTCCAATCTCCCTAATCACCGACCACATCTTCTTGTCTTGATCATACCTTAAACTGGTAATTCTTGACTTATTTCCCACTTTGTCATAATGACTCTTTCCCAGCATATAACATATCAATAAGACGTCTTCGTTGGATCTTTGGGCTGAAAGTTCTCATCCAAAGGATTCACATCTTGATTTTCATGATCAGCATCTGCTTGTTACTCTGCTTCTTCAGTGGCAACTTTCTCTTCTTCTTCGATGTTATTTCTAAGTACTTGTTCAACGTAGCTTCTTGTTCAGCATCAGCTGCAACCTTTTCTTCAGTTGTTCGATCTTCATCATTCGATGCTATTTCCAAGTACTTTGTTCAACATTCGCTGGATCATCATCTTCATCAACAAATTCATGTCTGTGAGGATCGTTCATCCATAGACAGCTCATGTCTAAATCTGTTAACCTAGTCTATAATCGTGCGAAATCCGATTTTAGTTAGGCGACACTAACAAGATTATCAAATTTTTCATTCAATGTTTAAACGTTTACAATTCAGAAAACACATGGAAAGAGCTTCGTCGTCTAATCCGTGAAAAACAACTAAGTAACCCAAAGTCCATGCACCTATTTATACTATCACTATTTTCATGCGGACTAGGGTTTCTACCTCTGTACGAACTAACATTTACCTCCGTACGGACTAACTATTACCTTTGTACAGAGAGTACCTTGTAAAGGTATACAAATAAACAAACACAAAATCTAACATTGAATCCTATTACAAACTTGACAAAACTCGTAGACGCAGGCAACAAACATATGTGTCAACAAACTCCCCCCTTGGATGTTGCCGTAATCTCGATCGGTCTTCAAAACTTCATAACTTTAACTTCATCGCAGAAGAAATGCTTTCTAGGTTTTGTACGTCTTTCTTCACTTGGAAATGGCATTTGATTAGTTGGAGTAGCTCACTTCATAAACATGAACCTTAATAAAGAAAGCTTAGCTTTCTTTATCTTTGCAACCATTCCTCCTCTTTTCTGACGTCTTTCATAAACTCTTCCATTCAAACTCTCTCCACTTAGATTTCCACATCTTTCCAGAATTTACCTCGTGAGCATAGTAGAGATTTATGACATTCTGATAATGCATAGCTTGTAACTTCTCTTGTACTTGATAGCAGATCTTGTTATAGAACAAACACTCCACATCCTTTTTAGATAAATTCTCTAGCTACATAGGATCTAAAATCCGTATAGCTCTCAACAAAGCATCAGACTTTAATGCAATCACTTCTTCACCTATTTCTTTGTCGTACTCCCACCATTTAAAATCTTTGCAAAAATCTTGTTCGACCTTTATTAGTGGCATATTCTTCATAGCTCGTGACCATTTAGTAATCAGTATCATATCAGGTATCTTTGAAATTGGATCAATCTTAGTAATCTTTTTCGGATAATGAGGCTTCAAGTTAGGAAAGTTATGATTTTTTTCAAATCTGATTAGCTTCGAGAGTTTTTTATCTCCTTGTTTCATCTGAAAATTAGTCAACTTCGTTTGAAATAACTCCTTCACATCCTACCACAATAGAGTTTGAATATCCTATAAGTATCGGAAGTATTGCACAACAAATTCTCTTTTTATCCCCTAAATGTTCAATTCTAGTAACTAGCCCTAACTTATAATATCACCTAGCGATTGATCTTGATTTCTTGTGAAGAACGCTAGTGGTCGTCTGAACTTTCTTTCTTTGGGCAACTCTCTAAACCCGGATTTCCGAGCTTCCATAATTTCTTCTTTGCTAAGACTCAAAATCTTTTCATTTTTAACTGTCTCTTCAATCTTTCTCTTCAACAAATCATTCGTTTCTTTATTAAACAGTTCTTGAAATGTTGGGAATCATCAGTTCCTTCACTTAAATATTTAACTGTTTCATCATCCGAATCATCCTCCACGGCAACATTATCATAGTTATCAGCATCTTCAACATATAGGAATACATAATCATCTGGCTTTGCAATGTTGATGTTGTTTAATTCTTCTTCAAAATCAAATTCGAACAAACTTTCATCAATTCCCATCATCTTTGCTATCTCTTCTTTAGATAGTTATGCACAAATAAACCTTTCTCTACTCCATGCTCTAGATAGATTCCTGAATTCTATTCATCGTGTATCGTATCACCTTTCTCCCCTTCTCGATAAGAATCATCTTCTTGATTTGCATCATTATTTAAGAAATCATCGTAGTTCAAGTATCAACAGATTTAGCTTGATATACCACCAACCTTGTACCACCCTGGTTGTTGTTGTCATCATCATCACCTTTATCATCATCATTACCATGATCAGCATCATCAACATCAACATCTACGTCTTTCTCAATCTCTGGTTCTTTTTCTTTATGATAAGGAACATCTTTGAAAGGTGCAATTAGAACATAATTCGAAATGTCAATCTCTGGCTCTATCTCTTTGCTCTGGCTCTATCTCTTTCTATGGCTCTATCTTTCCTTTGCCTTATCTACAATTGTAGATTCGGCTTCAGCGGCAGCCTTTCTAGCCCTTTTAGCAGCCCTTTCTTTCGCTTCATCTATCTAATCTGACTAAATTCTGCTTCAAAATCTATTCCCATATTCTTTTCCAGAACTTTGTATAACACTCCCAGCTTTCAATCTTTGACAGTCTTTTCAACTTCTAAATCACTTAATCATTTCGCAGTCTTTCATTTTTGGAATCTAGGCTTGCTAAGACTACTTCCATATGAACACGATCATTTTCCAAGAACTTGATTTTTCCTTCCAACAACTTAACTCTTTCTTCAAGTGGATCATTCAAGAATTCCAAGTTTACACCGTCTGCAAATAACAGACCCCTTTCATATATAAAGCTATCTTTGAATGCAGGACCAGTTAGATGAGGTTGTTGGTGTTGTGATGATTGAGATTTTGGAGTTGACTGTTGTGTTGGTGGTGATGGTGGTTGTTGCTGTTGTGGTGATGGTGGTTGTTATGAAGTTGTTAGTGGGGTTTGAATCGGTATAACATGTTCGATTTCAACTTCAGCTTCAACTGTCGGTGTCTCCTTTTCTATAACCACTTGCTCAGCTCCAGTAGTTGTTTTCTCTGAAACTTTCAGATATTTGCTTCTTGATCTTTTTGCATTGGAGGCCCCATCTTTTTCTTTGCCAAATCAACAACTTTGCTCTTGTCTCTCTTCGGTGGTACATATGGTTCATCATCTCCATATCCTGTCTTTTTCTTTCATTTATATATTCTTTTCCCGGCCATTGCTCTCGGATCATGTGTTGTAGGAGCCATTTTGGTGATCTCTATTTCACTATCACTTTCTGTTTCCTTAGTATCAGCATCACTCCCACCTTCAAATTCTTGTTTCTCAATATCACCTGTTATTTCAGTTGTATCTACGGTGCTCTTCTTAGCTCTTTCTTGATCAGAAGTTGTAGAAAATACTTCAGCCTCAATATTCTCTTGCACACGTTCCTCCTCGTCAGCACTACTTTCATCTCTTAGCATAGTACGTGCAGCCTTCTTCTGTTGATATTTCTTTTTGTCCACTTTTTCATACCATTTACTTCTTTTTCTCAACAAAACCTTCCAATATTTCTTTCTCATCGTTTTCAGAATTACTTTCATCCTTTCTCCATTTTCCCTTTGGTGGTGTAACATAGTTTTTATCTTTTATGCATCCAAAAAACTTTTTGAACGGCGGAATCATTTTCGACAAGTATTGATTTAGATGGTCTAGGGACAAATTCGTCATATGTTCGAGAGGCAGCACATCAGATTCTATTTTCTTCAGATTTGGAATTATGTCATCAAGTTTCATTTGCACGAATCTCGGACATTGTAGAAACTTTTCTTTAGTAATGTTAGCCTACATTTGCACAAAAATTAATCTTGTAAAGTTATACGGCTTATTCAAAGTAAATGCAGCAATCATGAACCTCTTGTAATCGACCAACACATCAAAACCACCCTTTCTATGCCCCAAGGCGTGAATCACAGAATGAACGAAGAACTTGTAGGGCCTTGAAAAATATGCTTTCGAAAAATTTGTTTCATTGACATGACTGATGTTGCCCATTAGCTAAAAGCAACCTTTAACCATACGTTCTGAATATCTTGTTAGATCACTCTCTTTATATTTGAAATCCAAAACTCTCCTAATCAATGCTTCAGTGATCAATACTTCTTTATATTCAGTGCCGGCTTTAACAAATGAGCGAATTGCTGGAGGATCTGGAATAAACTTTTCATGTTCCTAGAAGCGCTCAATATGCGATCTATAAGCTTTATGTTGACCGGTCAGAGCTTTCTTGATGCATATACGTAACATAAACTCTAGGATTGATTCAAATAGATTCATCTTTATCAATTCCTTATCCAGCACACAACATATGTTATGCTTCGGAACGAAATTGGAAATTTAGCTTGCACAAACACGCGAAATCAACACTTGTACAAAAATTTCAAAAATATTCAACTTTGGTACGATTGTGTCTTTATGCGGAGGTACCATAAGTACCTTCGTACGAAGGTATGATAAAACATGATTTATCATACAAAACTTACCTTCGTGCGAAGGTATTTATCCTTTTAGCAGATTTACCTTCCTGCGAAGAAGGTCAATTACCTTCGTATGGAGGTAATTTATCTCCATATGAACAACAAAATTTCAATTGTTTAATTTTTGCATGTTTTGTTCAAATTGAAGTTATTAACATGATCAGATATCGCCAATTTACATGATAATGTGTTCAATTTTAATTTTTGACGGTCCAATTTGCCTAGATTAAGGCCGATACGTTCAAATTAGGTCCAATTGGTCTCAAATTTACCTTCACCATTGAAAGTGTTGTGTTAAATCAACACTCCAAGGTTTGATTTGGGCAGCACTTCATTACTTGGTAAACTTTTTCTCTCAGCTGTTAGTTCTTGCCAGGGAAGTTCTCTATGTGCGAATGAGGTTATCCTCGTACCAAGGAACTTATATAGTGACACTATTTTTCCTTCGTGTGAAGGTAACTTATGTTTTTCAAATTTTCAATATTTCAAACATTTTACTAGTTTTAACAACCCACTTAATTAACCAGGTCCAACTTAATGACCCTAGTTAGCTGATTTGTCTACCAAGTCCAAGTTAATTACCTTAGTTGACCACTATGTGAACAAACTGATGTTTTTTTTTTGCCAATTTTAAGTTTCAAATTAATGAACTTTTGATCATTTAAAAACATTTTCTAAATTCAGATAAGCTCTTAACCCGTTGTTCTCCAGATTTCGTTCAGCAGCTTCGAATTTTGAAGATCAGCATTCCATCATCAGCAGTCGAAAATAAGATGAAATAAAATCTTTTTGATTTTTCCAAAGTTTATGCTAAAACACACTGAAAATCTTTCTTTTTTGGTTTTTTAAATGAACTAGCTATGTACAAACGTATTCACAGACATTTTTGTGAGTTCGTGTAAGAGGATCGTATCAGTTTTTGAGACTTATCACTAGTACCATTGACCTGAGTAAACTTTAAGTTTTAAACAAATACACTTAGATTGTAAGTATACTTGTTCACTTAAACCTCTACACATATCTCAAAAGTTTCAAGATACGGTAATGAGATTTCTTAGAACTTAACTTAATAGTGTTTCCCACCTTAGAATATACTCCCGTATCAAGATTCCCTGGATTTCATCTTACAAGTTAATATATCTAACTGATATCTGTATCTGGGTTTTGCAAGACCTTTAGAGCTCAGGTTAGTACCACCGTACAGACAAAGAGATGAAGGCTCGACTTAAAAGTGATGTTCCATATTTTGGTATCTTTTGACTAGAATTGTCAGATCTATTGATACTTTTAATTTTGATGCAGTTTAGGGATTTTAAAGTAAAAGTATTTTACAAGTTCTAGGCCATTGCTTATGCAATCAAAAGAACTTGTATAATACCCCGGATATCAATTATCTATAAAAATCTAGTATCTCAGAATTCAGCAATCTCTGAAATGAAATTTCGGTGTACTAAGACCATATATCCGAAAGATGTTAACCCACTAATTAAGAAGTTTTTCTTTATGTTTATATCTCGAAAACAATTTACTGAATATGCAAAGTCTATTGGCACATCATCAGTGAGACCTGTTTAAACACTTTTTGACACTACATTTCTTTAGCGTACTGTGATAGTCCGCTGATGTACTATTCTTTCCTCTTTTATACACGAAAACTCTTTTTGTCTTTTTCAATGTTTTTGTACTTTTCAAATATTTATATGTTTTTGTATTTTTCACCACATATTTCTCCAACTAAAATCAAAAACATATTTTTGTGTTTTTGTTTTTAAAGAAAGATCTTGAAAACCAAAAATTTGACAAACCAATGAGGATTACGTCAAATCGTCATCCATCTCGGCTTCAACTTCGTTATCCACTCCTGATATCAGATCTTTCATCCCGTTTAGTTTCAAAAGATATTTAAATTTTGCTCTATCAAACGGTTTTGTATAAAAGTCTACTTTCTGTCATCAGTGAGGATTTTTTCAATACGAATCAACTTTTTCTCGTAGGAATCATGGATAAAGTGATGTCGTATCTCAACGTACTTTGTATTAGAGTGTTGAACCGGATTTTTAATGTTAATTGAAGCCTGGTTATCTACATATATAGGCCTGTTAAGAAAGTGTAAACCATAGTCTCTCATCTGTTGTTATATCCACAAGATTTTGTGAACAACAACCGGAAGCTGAAACGTATTCTACTTCGTAAGTCGAGAGCACGACTATGGTTTGTTTCTTACACTGTCACGTTATCGAACGTGTGCCAAAGAACTAGCATCCAATTGTTGTAGATTTAGCATTGAGTTTGCAACACCCAAAGTCAGAGTCGGATTATCCTGCAAGATTGAAGTCGTCAGTGCAAGGGTACCAGAAGCCGGTGCTTGGACAACCCTTAAGGTATCAAAGAATCCTCTTAATGAGGATCAAGTGAGACAATGTGGGATTTGACTGGTAACGTGCGTTGAGACATGTTGGATACATGATATCCGGTCATGATGCTGTGAAATACATAAAAGAGCCATTAGATTCGTTACTGAAGTTATTTGGCCACTTAAAAATATCAAACGACTTCAGAAAAATATGAATCCAGCGCCATTAGATTCGTTACATTTTAGACTTCAGAAAATCCGTTTTTCGACAACTAACTACGAGTTACAGCCAGATGAAGTCGGCTGCAACTATCACTCAGCAACCTGTTTCAGCATTTTATCACCACTAATTCGCATAAACCGTCAATACAATGAACCTAGGCGATCAAGAACTGATTTTTCTAATCATAGACCAATACATATAACATATCCATGCAAACCCTAATCAACATCTCTAGTTTTTATAAACAAACATAGCCTATGCTTTTCAGATTTCGAACAAACATCACTTGCAAACATTAATAACAAATCGGCTAACATAATCTTGCATTCAAACATATAATCCGAAAACAACACAATCACTTCATTCAAACACATATATCCGAATATGATCTTGTAACAATTATAAATCCTAACCTTTAATATCAAGCTTAATGAACCGTGAGTAGATGAGGAACCGATGATCAAGTATAGTTGCGACCGAGAGGATGAAAGGAACAAGCTGCTCGCGACCGAGAAGGTGATGTAGGGCTGATCAGATCAAGATGATGAAGGAAGAGGTTGCTCGCGATCAATGGAACAAGTGGAAGGCTATTTGTCGGTCGAAGAGATGAACAAGGGCTGCCGTCGGCTTCTTAGGTATTAGGGTCTTGTGGTTTTGTTTTTGTGAAGAAGACCCATGCATGTGTTTGTATATATAGGCGCAAGAGATGAATGGGTTGCGGTTTGGGTGTCTCGCGGCCGAAGGGACTTGGGTTGGTTCGGTTTGGGTTGCACGTGGCCGAAGGGACTTGGGTTGGTTCGGTTTGGGTTGTTTGCTCGCGACATTGTTTGGGTTTAAGGTTTGGGTTCTAAACTTGATCCCCAAGTTTAGTTCCTTGAGTCGCAAGAAAAGAGGCCGGCTCGTGTCGCGGTTCGGCTCAGATTCAATTGTTTATTTACTACGCCCTATCCCTTATAACTAACATAAAACACGAACTCGGATATCACATAATAACGTAGCACGTAATTTATTCGACAAGTATTGCGTTTAAGTTATCCGAAAAACCGGGATGTCTCATTATCCCCATGTTGAAAGAATTTTCGTCCCGAAAATTGAGTAAACGTGGTTTAGAACGTAGCGTACATGTTTAGAGTGCCACGCACAAAGAGTTAGTTCGTTTACGATGGTACGCGAAGTTACAAGAAGTTCCCAAGTGCCATGCACAAGGATTTAGTTAACAATGGTACGCGAAAGTATGAGAAATTTCCAGGTTGTCACATCATCCCCATGTTGAAAGAATTTTCGTCCCGAAAATTTAGTTACTGGTATCGTTAGTTTGCTGCTCAGCTGCGAAGAGGTGTGGGTATTTGCTTTTCATTTGGTCCTCTCTTTCCACGTGAACTCCGGTCCACGCTTAGAGTCCCAAGGAACCTTAACGATCGGAATCTTGCTATGCCTTCGAGTCTTGATCTCACGATCCATGATCTCGATAGGCTGTTCCACAAAGTGTAGTTGTTCATCCACTTGGATCTCATCCAATGGAATAACTAGAGTTTCATCTGATAGACACTTCTTCAGATTTGACACGTGAAACACGTTGTGAACTCCATTGAGTTCGGCAGGAAGGTCTAATTGATAAGCTACGGGTCCAATACGTTTCAAGATTACAAACGGACCTACGTATCGTGGGTTTAGTTTGCCCCGTTTTCCAAAGCGGATTACACCCTTCCAGGGTGACACCTTTAGTAGGACGCGGTCGCCTACCTGAAATTCGAGCGGTTTGCGGCGTTGATCAGCGTAGCTTTTCTTCGATCTCGTGCCGCCGCCATGCGGTTTCTGATTTGTACAATCTTTTCAGTAGCCTCAAGTATCAACTCAGGGCCTGTAAGTTGGCTGTCACCGACTTCTGCCCAACAGACCGGTGATCTACATTTACGACCGTATAATGCCTCAAACGGTGCTGCCGAAATACTCGTATGGTAACTGTTGTTATACGAGAATTCCACTAAAGGCAGGTGGATTTCCCAACTATTTCCAAAGTCTACTACGCATGCCCTAAGCATGTCTTCCAAGGTCTGTATGGTCCTTTCGCTTTAACCATCAGTCTGAGGGTGATAAGCCGTGCTCATATCTAAGCGTGTTCCCAACGGTTTCTGAAGTGATTGCCAGAAGTTGGACGTGAAGCGAGCATCTCTGTCTGAGATGATGGATGTTGGCACTCCGTGCCGAGAAACTACTTCCTTAATGTAGATGCGAGTCAACTTCTCCATCTTATCTGTTTCTTTAATAGCTAGGAAGTGTGCGGACTTAGTTAAACGATCCACAATCACCCAGATTGTATCGCAACCACCCAAAGTTCGCGGAAGTTTACTGATGAAGTCCATCGAGATCTGATCCCATTTCCACATTGGAATCTCAGGTTGTTGAAGTAGTCCCGATGGCTTTGATACTCTACCTTGACTTTTGCACAAGTCAAACACTTACTCACGTAGGTGGCTATATCAGCTTTCATGTTGGGCCACCAATACGCAGCTTTAAGGTCTTGATACATCTTATCCGAACTGGGATGGACAGAGTATCGGGATTTGTGAGCTTCGTCCATGACTAGCTCTCTGAGGTTTCCGTAGAGAGGTACCCATATGCGATTCATGAAATACCGGGCTCCATTGGGTTTTACTTCCCAATCGCATTCCATTTTTCCCACCGATTCGGCCTTGATGTTTTCCTCCTTAACTGCTTCTAACTGGGCGTCGCGTATTTTGTTCGGGTAGCCCTGAATGAATAGTGAGTGTTTGTACACGGCGAGGTTTCAAGTGTTCCTTCCTACTGAGGGCATCAGCTACCACGTTAGCTTTACCCGGGTGATACCGAATGGCACACTCATAATCGTTCAAGAGTTCGACCCAGCGACGCTGTCGCATGTTTAACTCCTTCTGATCAAAGATGTGTTGGAGGCTCTTGTGGTCTGTAAAGATTGTGCACTTCGTTCCATAGAGGTAGTGTCTCCAAATCTTAAGTGCAAACACTACTGCTCCCAATTCCAGGTCATGCGTCGTGTAGTTTTTCTCGTGAACCTTCAGTTGGCGGGACGCATACGCGATGACCTTATCGCGTTGCATGAGTACGCATCCCAACCCCTGGATGGAAGCATCACAATATACTACAAAGTCATCTGTCCCTTCCGGCAAGGACAGAATGGGTGCACTGCAAAGTTTCTGCTTTAGCAATTGAAATGCTGCTTCTTGCTTGTCACCCCAAGCATACTTGATGTCTTTCTGGGTGAGGGTAGTAAGCGGTTGTGCGATCTTTGAAAATCCCTCGATGAAACGTCTGTAGTAACTAGCCAAACCCAAAAATTGGCGGATCTCTGTCGGTGTCCTGGGTGCTTCCCAGTTTTTGATGGCTTCAATCTTGGCAGGGTCTACATGGATACCCTTTTCATTTACGATATGCCCGAGAAACTGAACTTCTCGAATCCAGAAATCACACTTCGAAAGCTTGGCATATAGTTTCTCCTGTTGAAGTAATCCTAGCAATAACCGTAGATGTTCAGCATGCTCTTCTTCACTTTTAGAATAGATGAGTATGTCATCGATGAACACAATGACAAACTTGTCGAGGTATGGTTTACACACACGGTTCATGAGGTCCATGAACACCGCGGGTGCGTTGGTGAGACCGAATGGCATGACCAAGAACTCATAATGGCCATACCGAGTACGAAATGCCGTCTTAGCGATATCCTCCTCCCTGACGCGTAGCTGGTGGTAACCGGACCGTAGATCAATCTTGGAGTAGTAGCTTGACCCTTGAAGTTGGTCGAAGAGATCGTCGATGCGAGGTAACGGGTATCGGTTCTTGACAGTAACCTTGTTGAGTTCCCTGTAGTCGATGCACATGCGGAAGGTCCCGTCCTTCTTCTTGACAAAAAGGACTGGAGCTCCCCATGGCGAAGGCTTGGTCGGATAAATCCCTTTTTTAACAGTTCCTGAAGTTGGGTAGACAGCTCCTGCAGCTCGGCTGGAGCTAGGCGGTATGGAGCCTTGGCGATAGGAGTTGCATGGTTCGCCAATTCAATTTCAAACTCCAATTGTCGATGGGGTGGAAGACCAGGTAATTCCTCTGGGAATACATCGGAAAAATCACGGACGACAGGGATGTCTTTTATACATTTCTCGTCCTTAGGCTGTTCGGTAACCAGTCGAGTAAAGCGAAGGAGTTCTTTCTCCGAAGATACTTCTGCGCTTGCATGTAAGAGATGATGTTTGTGACGGCGCCTGCCTTCTCGCCTTGCACCGTCAAGATTTCGTCGTTAGAGAGCGGAATACGGATAGATTTTTCGAACAGAGAACTTCAGCCCGGACGTCGGATAGCCAGTCCATTCCGACTACCACGTCAAAACTACCCAGGGTAGTTGTCATCAGATCATGGTAAAGGTGTGACCCGCGAGTTTGAGTTGACAGCCGGATACTATATGGGTCACATCTACGGATTTACCATCTGCTAGTTCTATGACATAAGGGGTCTCTAAGGGTTTAGGCGTGAGATTTAGGTTCTTCCTAAAAGACTCAGATATAAAACTCCTATCCGCACCCGTATCAAAAAGCACAGTAGCAAAATGTTCATTAAGGGGAAACTTACCGGTGACCACGTTCGAGTCGTTTTTGGCCTCTCCGCGGCCCAATGTAAATGCGCGACCTTTGGCACCTCCTGTGCCACCATTTCCATTATTGTGTTGTTATGTTGTTGTGTGTATTGTGGTTGTGGTTGTTCCCACCATTGTTGTTGTTGTTACGCAGCTGTGGGCAGTCTCTTTTGAAGTGGGCAGTGCTACCACACTGATAGCATCCCCGGTTAACACCCTGTTGTGGGCCTTGGGGTTGATTTTGGTTCTGTCGGGACATGATTTCCCCACGACAATCCTTTGCCGCATGTCCCATCTTGCCACATCGTTAGCAGCGATTTCCGGCACAAGGGCCGTTATGATGAAGATTACAGCGGGTGCACTGCGGCTTTCGACCTACATAGCCGCTTGCGTTCTGGTTGTGTTGTTGTTGTTGGCGGGCTGATTTTGATGACCCCGTGGCTGTTGTAATGATTGAACCGTTTCTGGTTCCCCTGTTGCGGCTGGGATGACGAAGACTGTCGAGCAGACGAGTCTTCAAACTTTCTTTTATTGTCAGGAGCAACTTCAGTTGTTCCCCGTGCTGGCAACTTCTTTTGTTCCACCGCCTTATCGGAGAGTTTGTGCGCCAATCGGATTGCTTGATGTTCAGTTGCAGGGTTACTAGCCATTACCATACCCTGAATCTCCGGGACCAGACCCCCAAGGTAGAACTCGAGCCGTTTCTCCACAGTGTTAGCCAGATCGGGACACAGAAATGCCAAGTCATGATGTTTTGCTGTGTAAGCTTCGATGTCAGATCCCACCATCTTGTGGTTCCATAAGGCTTGCTCCAACTGTTGCACTCTGTCTCGTGGACAGTACTCCTCTTTGATTAGGGCATTGAACTCGGCCCAGGCCATTGCATTTGCAGCAATAAGTCCACGCGTTTGGACTTGTGCATTCCACCAAGTTAGTGCCCCGTCTTCCAGTGTTGAGGCTGCGTACTTGACCTTGTTGGCCTCTAGACAGTTGCACATTTCAAATACTGATTCAGATTTTTCGATCCAGCGGACCAGTCCTATGGGTCCTTCTGCCCCCGAGAATTTGCTTGGTTTCGCATCGAGGAACATCTTGTAGGGGTTAAAACCCCCTCCTGCTGACAGAGAACAGGTAGTCAGCGAGGAATTCTACTAGCCCAACTATTAGATTTTCACACGAAAATTTAATAATGGTTACCTGCCGGTTGGTTCTGAACACCCGCTAAAGCTGCGTTCACGTGCTCTTGAATCATGGCAGCTAGTTCTTGGGTGTCATGTTAAGGTTTCCACGTCGTCCAGTTGCCATTTAGATCTTCGAAAAACAACACAAACACACCCCGATAAGTCTATATATCCAATATAGTTATCCTACTTCGTACTTAAATAATTATCAAGTTATGTCAACTGAAATATATTAAATAGTCAAAAGAAATACTTGATTAAATGAAGTTTCAACGTCTTACAAAGTGCCAACCAAACATATGAATTCACTATAAAGTCTCAAGTTTAAACACAAGTGGGAAAATAAATAGACTGGAGGAAAGTAAATAAAATAAGCGAGACGTGTCAGTCGTTTACGTCTCCATCCCCCAAATCACTGTCGTTGCCGTCATCCTGCGCGGCATTTCCAGCTTCTACAGCTGGATCCTCCTCCGGATCCTCCTCTGGATCCTCCTCTGGGTCCTCCTCTGGATCCTCTTCCGTATCCTCTTCCGGATCCTCTTCCGGATCCTCTTCTGGATCCTCTTCCGGATCCTCCTCTACCGGCACTAGAGGGGCCGGTGCTGGTGCAGGTGCTTGATTTTGCTCTAGCTCCTGAATGTTCCAACTATTTTCCAGGACTCTGTCTTCGAGCCAACCGACTCTTATCTGCTCAGCACGCAGATCTCTGGCTAGGTGTTACGAGCTATCTTACTCGTATGTTGCTCTTCCTCGAGCGAGTCGGTTTTACCTGTCAGTTGTCGGATCATCCATCCCTGTGCTAGGATGGTTTCCTGCATTCTTTCTAACTGTTCTTGTTGTTTCTGTATCATGTTTCTAAGTAGGTCATTCCCTACTTCTACAGAGTTAACCGGTTTGACCGGCACAGCGATGGTTGGGCGTGATGACGACTCCTCCCCCAGAGCGAGCCTTTTCCTCGCAGCTAAGCGTGTCTCCACGCCATAAGATGGTAAGGGTTCCACCATAGGTGCCTTTCCTGGCGCTCTTGGTGGCGTAAGTTTGTCGGATGATGATGATGATGACATTGCCTGTTAGGTCGTGTTGTTAGTTACGAGTTGTTTTCATTTCTTATTACGAAGTCATAATCTACATACACAGTTGTAGTACATCACATAATAAGATATAATCAGTTCGGTGCCAAACTACGTCTAGTGTCGTGTAATCAGCTATAGTTTATGTCTACCTCTAATGCAAACCTGGTTCTCTATAGCTAGTGGCTCTGATACCAATCTGTCACACCCTCAATTTCCACTTGCGGAGTTTTACCGCAAGGCGTGTGAACAAAACAGAATCTGAAACACTAGTACGTCGAACGACTCTATATGATTTGATGATACGTTTTCCAAAAATCATTTGTTCAACCATTCATCGTAGATTTTATGTTGTCTTAGTTAGTTACCAATGTTTAGCGGAAGCATTAGTTTTTATGGTTGAGCGGAAGCATAAGATAAGTAGTGAAACGGGCGCCAACATAAACGCCAAAACAAATGAAAAACCGAAAACAATGTTTGTAAATGAGACTCGATAAAAGATGTCTTGTTCAATGCGTGTGAGTGCACCTAGAGCTCCTAGCGTCCTGAGAAACATGTAAAGAAACAAGTGTCAACATTAAAGATGAGTGAGTTCACAGGTTTTCATAAATTCGTTTGTTCGGCTATGAGTTTGTTTCCCCCGTTATCCCTAACCCGGATAACGACTTAGTTCCATTATTCCCAACCCGGAATAATAATAATGTTGGTTCCATTATTCCAAACCCGGAATAATAAAGTTGTTGTTTCCATTATACCTAACCCGGGATAATATAGTTGATTCGTAATTAAGTTCAATGTTAACATATATAGGTAGCTAGCCTAAAGTCATGTCACGTAAGTGTTCGCGATCGAAGCTGACTGTTGTGCCTCCGTGTTGCCAGGCCTATCACTGACCATGGCGAAGTTAGGCCAAATTATTCACCCGTTGACCATACCCGGTCGGCTAGCGCGACTAGCTCGGATGGGGCTTGTCGGGCCCAGTAGTACTACTTATAATTCCCCCGCTATTAAAACCCAATACTAACGATCCGAGAGATTGACGAGGACTTAAGTGATATAGCTGCTTAGTGACCATAACTTACATTAACATTAACTTAGTTACCAAATAGTTATGTGACGTTAATTTCATATAACGTAAAGAGATTGAGTTGAAGAGTGTATACATGTTTCTCCCCCTGTTGTTTAAAACCGGATAAAATTAGGGGCCGTGAACTCACCTTTAGTTGCTCGGTTAGTGTAGCAAAGAAGTTGTAAGGGATGGGACCGCTAATTGCGTCCTAACAAACCAATTGATTTCAAGTCAGTGTGTGAACACACCAATACAAATTCTACATGTAATTTACGCACAAAGTGATACACACAACAAAATACCTAACACTCAAACATGCATGCAAGTATCCTCATGTGAACATAGTAATCAAAACAATTTATCATGAACATAATCCAATCCATGCAACACTTTGGTGCACACAATCACAAGTTATCAAATTTCAGCTTACATACTCATAATTCAGCTGTTTTCTAGGATTTTTATAAAATAGTTCTAACATTCCAAAAATTCAATTATTTTACAGCAGGTGAAAATTATACTATAGAAATTTATATAAATTTTTCAAGTCTAAACTTTACCAATTATCCATAAATATTAATATACTAGGCTGCAGTCAGATTCGTCGCTTTCTGACTGCAGTCCACGGAAGAATTTATTTAAAAATCACCGATCTTCCAATTAACAAAATTCCAGTGGGAGTTGCCCGGAAATTTCCATACCTAGTTGCTGTACAAATTTCATGATTCGACTCCCTACTGATTATAAAATCCAAATCGATAAACATCTAACAAAATTTCAGGATTTTCACAGCTTTAGTTACTGAAATTATTTGGCCACTTAAAAATATCAAACGACTTCAGAAAAATATGAATCCAGCGCATTAGATTCGTTATTCAAATCTCTACGTTTTAGACTTCAGAAAATCCGTTTTTCGATAACTAACTACCGAGTTACAGCCAGATGAAGTCGGCTGCAACTATCACTCAGCAACCTGTTTCAGCATTTTATCACCACTAATTCGCATAAACCGTCAATACAATGAACCTAGGCGATCAAGAACTGATTTTTCTAATCATAGACCAATACATATAACATATCCATGCAAACCCTAATCAACATCTCTAGTTTTTATAAACAAACACAGCCTATGCTTTTCAGATTTCGAACAAACATCACTTGCAAACATTAATAACAAATCGGCTAACATAATCTTGCATTCAAACATATAATCCGAAAACAACACAATCACTTCATTCAAACACATATATCCGAATATGATCTTGTAACAATTATAAATCCTAACCTTTAATATCAAGCTTAATGAACCGTGAGTAGATGAGGAACCGATGATCAAGGATAGTTGCAACCGAGAGGATGAAAGGAACAAGCTGCTCGCGACCGAGAAGGTGATGTAGGGCTGATCAGATCAAGATGATGAAGGAAGAGGTTGCTCTGCGATCAATGGAACAAGCGGAAGGCTATTTGTCGGTCGAAGAGATGAACAAGGGCTGCCGTCGGCTTCTTAGGTATTAGGGTTTTGTGTTTTTGTTTTTGTGAAGGAAAGACCCATGCATGTGTTTGTATAGCATAGGACGCAAGAGATGAATGGGTTCGGTTTGGGTGTCTCGCGGCCGAAGGGACTTGGGTTGGTTCGGTTTGGGTTGCACGCGGCCGAAGGGACTTGGGTTGGTTCGGTTTGGGTTGCACGCGGCCGAAGGGACTTGGGTTGGTTCGGTTTGGGTTGTTTGCTCGCGACATTGTTTGGGTTTAAGGTTTGGGTTCTAAACTTGATCCCCAAGTTTAGTTCCTTGAGTCGCAAGAAAAGAGGCCGGTTCGTGTCGCGGTTCGGCTCGATTCAATTGTTTCATTTACTATGTCCATCCCTTATAACTAACATAAAACACGAACTCGGATATCACATAATAACGTAGCACGTAATTTATTCGACAAGTATTGCGTTTAAGTTATCTGAAAAACCGGGATGTCACACATCTCTCTAAAGTCGGCGTAGAAGTTGCACAGGAACATATGGAACTTCTAAACACCATGGTCAGTGCTTATTGTGGTTTAGTTGTAGGTCAAATAAGAAATATCAGTTTGACAAACAAAGACTACCAACACATTGACCAAGATGAGATGGAGCTGATGGATATCAAGTGGGCATTTGCAAGTGCTGTGAGAAGAGCGAAAGATTACATGAGGAGAATAGGAAGAACCAGCTTAGAGACAAAAAGGATACAAAATACGGCTTTGATAAAACTGCCGTTACTTGCTTTAACTGCGGAGAAAGAGATCACTTCAAACGGGAATGCACAAGACCCAACAAGGATGGAAATCACAACCCCTTTTGAAATCAGTCTCAACCACCCAACATAGCTCAATTCAATAATGAGAGAAGAATGGTAGCTGTTGGCAACTCTAACAGTACCAATCAATCAGGACTTTCAAACACCCATAGAGCTTTTGTAGTTCAATCTGATGAGGATGCGATTGGTCAGTTCAGTTGGGAACTGAGAACAACGGAAGAACAGCATGCTATAGCGAAGATCGTCGATCAATCAAGCATGTTCACAGCCTTAATACTCCAGATAATGATGATACTTCTGGGTATGCTGGTAGTTCTGATGAAGAGTGTACAAGTTCAGGTGGTTATGCATCTGATTCTGATATCATAAACAAGAGTGATGCTGAGGTTAGCAAGTTGTTGAGTGAAGCTGAGATGATGAAGTGCGAAAAGATGGGTATGACGAGGAAAGAAGAAGCTGCAGTGAAGGAGACAGAGACACTCTTTACGGATGGTGCAACATTTCCTCATCACACTGCCTTTATGGCAAATGTTGCAGGTTCTACAAGTCAAGTAAATTCTGATCCTCCTACAGTTTGCAATGACTGTGTTGAATTGAAAAGAAGGTATGAAACAGTCAACAGTCATAATCAAAATTTAGTTGTTGAACTATCAAAGTGCAAAGAGGCGAATTTGGCGCTAATCCGAAATGAAAAAGAATTCAAATCTATGATAGAAACCCTTAAGAAAAGCGTTTCTGAATTGACAAAAAAGTTTTGAATAAATAGACAGGAATTAACAACTATATTAATCTCCTGAAAGAAACTAAGAAAGAGTTAGCCATCACTAAATGCGAATATGATTCGATCAAGCTCAAATTGGAAAGTTACTCTAACTCCCATTATATGCTTGATCATATCATTAATGTTCAAAAACTAAAGGAGATGTTCAATGCATAAGGTATATCATTAATGTCCACCCCTAATAAAATACAACTATTCCAAAATGTCTGATGAAGAGGAGATGCCTCGTTTTGAACCCTCAGTACCTCTGAATGAAGAATTTGCAGTAGGATTAGGGTTCAAACTAGACAATTCCTCTCAAGAACCAAGAAGCCAGAAAATTCATCGTCTGATGTTGTTCAAAATCCATCTGATGAAGAGGAAAATGATACATCAGATGATGAATCAAGAAAAGATGATCAGGATCAGCCTCTTGATGAAAGGAAAATAGCAAAACTTTCCGCTACACTTAGTACTCAATCTGTTGAGTTCCAAGAGGCCGTTCCTAAAAAATCTGTCAAGACAAAAGTGTCGACAGATGAAGCAGATAATGTGTTGTATACGTTGGTTGGAGACAAGAAAATCTATTCGAACAAAGATTTTCCAATTAAAAACGTAAATCCAATCTCTATCGATCAGGTGTTTGAAAAATCAACAGCCAAAGTTTTAGAGAAGAAAAAGCCAACCAAATCACAACCATTATCCACTTCAACAGAAAAGCAATGGAAGCGAGTTGAAATCCTAACGTTTCACAACCAAAGTTTGAAGCAAAAGGGTCTCGCTACAAGAAAAAACTAAGAATGTTAAATTTGTGAGTACCAAGGGTACCGATAAAGTCGAAACTTTTCAAGGAAAATCTAATACAGATTTTATAAAGAAAGTTAAGATTTTGAAAAGAAATAGTCAAAACAATTACACCCAACACATGGATGGACGTAATGAAAATGAGCCCAGTACCTCAAGACCAACAAGTTCAACTTCAAGCAAGAAACACGATCTCCTAGGTTGGTTGAAAGGAGAACATGCTTCAAATATGGAGAGTTTGGCCACATTATAAAAGATTGTAAAAATCCAGCCAAATCAAGATTTGTGGAAAGAACCCCTCATGAACCAACTTCCCAACATAGATTTGTTTCTCCAACACAAGATAAACGAATTATTAAAGATCAAAAGGAGAAAAAAAAACGTAAACAAGTAAAAGCAATTGAAAAAGCTTTAAAACCAGATTCATCAGAAAAGAACTCAAGATCCTCAAAGTTAATAAAACCAGAAACTGTTAAAACTGTAAATAATAGTCAATCTAGTAATAATCAATGATCTTGGAACAGAAGACCGGTAGTGGTTCAAGAGGAGGAACTCAGTTTGACAATCATCAAGAAATAGAGATCACATTTGTTGAGGATAAGGGACGACCCAAGAACACTAAGGCTTGGGTCCCCATCTCAAACTAATCTTGTTTGTGAAATGTGCAGGGTGTTCCAGGAGGAACTGTAAACAGTCACTGGATTGTTGACAGTGGAGCATCAAGGCACATGACAGGCGACTTGCAGCTCCTGTATGATGTGAAAAGCATTAAGGGTGCTTATGTTGCCTTTGCTGGTGATAAAGGCGGATACATCACTGGAGAAGGAATGGTCTCCAATGGTGTTGTGAGTTTTGATAAGATCAATTACGTGTGGCAAATTGATCACAATCATCTTAGCGTTTCTCAAATCTGCGACAAGAAGTTCACAGTACATTGTGATGATACAAGATGTTATGTGCTGAAGCCTGGATTCAAGATCCCCAAGGAATAGATTCTCCTGTCGGCTCCAAGAATTAACGACTTATATATTATTGATATGAGCCAAGCTATTACAACGTCTGCACAAGTCACATGTTTTGTCTCCAAAGACAAAGAGAAGGAATCAATCTCTTGGCACAGGCGAACGGGACACATTCACCTAACGAAAATGAACTATTTGGTGAAGAACAATCTTGTGAATGGTGTACCATTCAAGAATTTTCATCTTCAAGACGTTTGTGTATCATGCCAGAAGGGAAAGCAAGCGAGAAAATATCATCCTGTGAAGAAGATCAATACTGTGAATATGCCACTGGAACGTCTTCTTATGGACCTCTTTGGACCTATGAAACACAAGATAACCTTTGGTGATTCTTATTGTCTGGTAGTTACTGATGACTATTCCAGATTTTCATGGGTAAATATGTTGGCACACAAGAGTGAAGTTCCTAATATCCTCAAGAATCTCCTGACGCTGCTAGAAAATTGTATAATCTAAAGGTAAGGAGAATCAGAAGCGACAATGGCACCGAATTCAAGAATCAAGTTATGGATGAGTATTGTTCTTTAAAAGGCATTTTGCATGAGTAAAGTTCTCGCTACACTCCATAACAGAATGGTGCCTGCTGAGAGGAAGAATAGAACTCTGATTGAAACAGCAAGAAATATGTTAGTAGAATCAGAACTTCCCGTTCCATTTTGGGGAGAAGCTATTACTACTGCATGTTACACGATGAATAGAGTTCTAACAGTGAAGAGACATGGGAAGACATGTTTTGAGTCGCTTCATAAAAGGAAACCAGATGTTTCTTTCTTAGAACCTTTTGGAGCTCCATGCACTATGATCGACCCACATGGAAAGTTTGGTCCGAAGGCTATCGAAGGTTTCTTTCTTGGATATGCTACTCCAAATTTCAGGGTGTGGAATTAGTCTTCGAAGAAGATAGAAGAATGGGGTGAAGTCAAGGTTCAGAGACACACAAAATCAGTAAGAGCTTCGGGTGCTCCTTGGATGTTCGACTACGATGGGCTTTTCAACTCCTTTAATCTGCCAACTATTGATGATGCATCAGTTGCTACTCAAATG
Organism: Scalesia atractyloides; assembly: GCA_947069175.1. Taxonomy (NCBI): domain Eukaryota; kingdom Viridiplantae; phylum Streptophyta; class Magnoliopsida; order Asterales; family Asteraceae; genus Scalesia; species Scalesia atractyloides. Next base: position 41,091,493 of record CAMTDV010000022.1, on the reverse strand, counting down.
CTACTCGAAAGAGATACTGCAGTTGACTCGTCACTAGTTCGACCAATTATTGTTAACCCTCAAGTGTCTACTTTGGTTAACAATCTTGTTCAAAATGAGGAATTCGAAGATGCTGTGGATTATAATGTTTCATCAGAAGAAGATGAGTTTCATGATGCAAACGAAGCAACCACTGGTGCGGTTCCTGGAATTTCGGATGTTACATCAAATATTCAACCTCAAGGGACGACTGAAGGTCATGCATCTACATCCTCATCAAATCCAGCACTCGATTTGACTGTTGATCTGAATATCAACAATCTGGGTATAAACTCTCGAGTTCCCGATGTTCCAGAAACTCGAATTCATAATATCCATCCTCAGCAGAATATTATCGAAAATGTCAGAGTGGTGTGCAGACTCGTAAGAAGCTTCGAAGCAACCTGAATGCTGGATTGTATTCAGAAATCAGAAAATCAGGGAGCAGAATGATTGGTCTTTTGCCTGTTATGTGTGCCAAGTAGAACCAAAATCTTGGAAGGAGGCAATGAAAGAAGACTCTTAGGTTGAAGCCATGCAGGAAGAACTTCAGTAGTTTCAGAAGTTAGGCGTCTAGAAATTGGTTGATCAGCGTTACAACTATGAGAAGATTGGTACACGATGGGTGTACAAGTGCAAGAAGGATGACCGAGGTGTTTTTGTGAGAAACAAAGCGCGATTGGTTGTCCAAGGATTTAATCAGGTCGAAGGTATTGATTACAATGAAGTTTATGCACCGGTTGCATGACTTGAGGCTATAAGAATTTTCTTGGCTTATGTATCCTACAAGAAGTTCACCGTTTATCAGATGGATGTGAAGAGTGCATTTCTTCATGGTGTGGTGGAAGAGGAAGTATATGTTGAGCAACGGCAAGTTTTTGAAGATCCACTCGATCCTGACAAGGTTTGGCTTCTCAACAAGGCGTTATATGGTCTTCATCAAGCTCCAAGGGCTTGGTATGAACCGTTGTCTACCTATCTGTTGAAGAACGATTTTCGACGAGGCTTGATCGACTGTACTCTCTTCATTAAGGAAAGAAATGAGGATTTGCTGCTAGTGCAAGTTTATGTTGATGATATTATTTTTGGGTCTACCAACGATCGAATGTGCAAAGAATGTGAACAGGTTATACAGGAGAAGTTCGAGATGAGCGCTATGGGAGAAATGACTTTCTTGTTAGGTTTGCAGGTTCAAAAATCAAAGGAAGGGATCTTTATCCATCAACCCAAGTACGTCTGGGATATTCTCAAGCGATTTCAGATGGATGACTCAAAGCCGTTGGGAACTCCATTAGCTCAAAATCATGGGATTACTCCAGACGGAATGGTGTGAACATGTGGAACTATATCTCTACCGTGCTATTATTGGATCTCTCATGTATCTAACTGCTTCCAGACCTGATATAATATACCCAACATGTCTTCTAGCGCCTATCAGTCTAGTCCGAAAGTTTCTCATCTGATGGCTGTGAAAAAGATCTTTCGTTGTTTAAAGGGTCGCCTGGACATTGGTCTCTGGTACCCTAAGAATGATAACTTTGATCTGACAGCATTCAGTGATTCTGATCAAGGTGGCTGCAAAATAGATGAAAAATCAACAACAGCAGGATGTCAGTTCTTGGGAAATCGCCTAGTCACATGGCAATGCAAGAAGCAGACTTGTGTAGCTACATCAACGTGTGAGGCTGAGTATATTGAAGCTTCTAGTTGCTACTCTTAGGTTCTATGGATTCAACAACAAATGCGCGACTACAGTTTTGAATTTCTAACTACTCCTATTTTTGTTGATAACGAAGCTGTCTTACAGATCACTCAGAATCCTGTACAGCACTCAAAAACAAAACACATTGAGATTAAGTATCATTTCATATGAGATTGCTATGAAAAGAAACTTATCAATGTTGTTAAAATCCACACCGATCACAAACGTGCCGACCTTTTTACCAAAGCTTTTGACAAATCTTGTTTTGATTATATACTTTTGGTAAATGGCATCAAGGTAAAAACCGAGTAACTCAACTATGGCTAATTATTTCTACATATTTTTCTAAAAATCTAAAACTACAAAAAGATTTTCCAATTTTCTTAGTTTTATATTTTAGGGGGAGAAATTTTCAAAAAAATACAAAAATATGTCTTTTACTTATTTACCTTCTATATTTAAGGGGGAGAAAATTATAAAAAAATACAAAAACAATAGAAAACCCAAAAATCAAAAATGAGTTTCTTGGATAAGTTGAAGATGAAGAAATACACCGGTAAATCTGTCAGAAATGGTTAAAAGCATAGAAAGAAGATTGATAAGTAGCTTTACTTATGATGTATCGGTAGGCTCACAATCAGACGAAAATGTACAGGTTGATATAAACGTAACAGACAGAACGCCAGGTGGGAACCATTCATTGGCATATGGTCTTGGTACCGAAATTTCGTTTGATAGAGTGCCGAGGTTCTGAGATATACGGTCTTTATGCTAACTTATCATCTGGGCATCATGGTTGAATATTCTATCCGAAAAATAACGGTGATGCAAGTCTAGAACTTCCATGATACCATACATACGTGTACATACCGCATACGACCATCAATAAGTGATAAAAATATCATATCCCCAAAATAAGTGATAAAATATCACAGCTTTATGACCTGTTCACGGACTTACTCCTGTGCCCTGCATGCATATGAAAATCAAGTTCCTCATCAATAAGTGATTTAATCACATAAGGCTTGTTTTCAATCAAAATAAGTGAGTATCTCACATCATATATATACGTCAAAACAGATGATAAAGCAGTATACTCACTAGTAAGATTTTCTCTCGTGCATATCTTGATACGGGAATGTGTCGTGAAGTGGTTGAACACCAGCTAGTAAGTATAAATCATACCCTAATCATATCTTCTAATCATGATTACATCTGATAATTCGAGCTTGCATGGACAACAATACCGATTATCATTTTGGATACTTATCTGTTAATTTTGAAGTTTAAAACCGAATATCGTTTTTGACAAAGATTAAAAAGCTGGTTATGATTCCTTTAGCTTGAAACTCTGAAAAAGAGTGTTTTGATATATATTTAGTGTTAGTAATTGTTTTTATCTTTAGTTTACTATGTTGTAAGATTAAGTTCTTTTTAAAATTAGCGAAAGTTGAGATTCAAAAGTTTTTCTACCAAGATACGCCAGAAAACCATTTATTTGATATCACAACTTCATAAAGTAAGGTCATGCAACAGGTTACCCATCGAAGAAAACCAAAATCTGTTCAAAAGCACCTTTCCTAAACATAACTGTGTGATTTGTGTGGATATGTACCAAGCTCATATTTGAAAAACCGGAATTCATATGAGTGTGTATCTCGTACAAATGAACGTGGTCAGTTGTTTGACTTGGTCTTTTGTTTACTCAAATGAGTTGCTCTTCATACAAATTAAGTGTTACCGGTATAGTTTGGTATTTCTTCATTTAGGGAATACATTCATAAGGAAAAGTTATGAAAAATTTTTCATGTGTATTCCCTGATAAATTTATGTTCTAATTATATATCTATTTATTGAGTACAGAATGGAACAAAAGAACATAAACGATAACCAGCTATGAAGAGAACTGAGAAGTTAGAAGAAGAATCTGAAAAGATTTGATGTTTTTGAAAAGTTTGAAGACCTAATGCTCTATTAGTGGATAGCAGATATTCAGGGGGAGTATGTTGATACCAGTGTGAAGACCAAAGTATGAAGACCAAAGACGAAGACCAAAGACCAAGCAACATCCAAGGGGGAGTTTGTTGATACACTTTTGTGTCTGTCGCTTGTTCTTAGTTACATTTGTAATTGTACGGTCTTTGCTCAAGTGTCTGTATAAGTTTGGTTGTGTTGACCAAATCAAGATATCCTTCTACGTTGGTTTCGTATGACATCTTAGTTAGTCAGTGTTAAACGGGTGCACGTGTGCATACCGTTGAGTCTTGTCTACGTCATGTGTGTGACACGTTCTCCAAAGAAAGCATTCTATGCGAGTTAGAATGCTCCGTATGAGCCACATGCTCCGTACGAGCCACATGCTCTGTGCGAAGAAATCATTGTAAACAAGTTGGTTTACATGGTTGGTACGAACCATTCGCTTCGTACGAAACATTCACTTCAAACAATCAATTGGTTCGCACAAGCCTCTATGGGGCAGTGCTTCATGGGTAATAGAATGTTTCGTATGTCTGGTAACGTGCTTCGTACGAATTACCAGCATGGACACTATATAAGCAGAATTGCACCTCTCAGTCAGGGTGCTGTTGGTTGTTCAACTTGTTGGTGAGCTGAGCAGTTAGCAACTCTGGAGCAGACGAAGACACAAGAACACAAGCAGTTTGTTGAGTCGTATGAGCATTGTTTGTATATCTTTGTACTTGTTCTCATCTCTTAATCAAGATAGTGAATCTTTGGTTAATTCGTGTTCTTACTTTACTTTGGTTGATGCATGTCACACCCGGGTCGTAGCGAAAGCGCAAGTGTGTGAGTATTAGGTAATCATTGCATGCAATTTAGTAAACAATAATAACAACAACGATGTCATGCAATTTCTAAGTTTCATTAAACATTTACATCCTTCAAAAGTGAAACCACATTTCCGTATCAGATTACCATTACGAACATCTTTTAAAACACATGTTCCAAAATAAGATGTTGTTTTTATCACAAAGTCATGCTGAGGCATTGACCTCTGTATACCCAAACGAGGTTGGGATATAAAAGGCAAACCCTCCAAAAGGTAGTACATCGTTGTCTTGACAAAATCCCATACCCGGATCCCATCACCAGCTCTTGTCCTGCGTCCTGAAACACATGTAATTTTAAAAAGTCAACATAAAGTTGGCGAGTTCATGTAGTTTAATGTTTTTGTATCAAAATGTCATCCTTGAAAACCTGTATTGTAATCCAAGTATGTTATAAGCATCAATGAGTTAATTAAGGATCTATCAGTGTGTCGCGAGCACCCTGATATACTTGTGCCATAAGTAATTAACCAAACCGAGACTTCTTTGACATGTTGGGATCACAAAAGCACTCCAATGGGTATACCAACCAGGAGTGGAGCGGGTCTCAAACTTAATAGATCTACCTCTTTTGCAACTTGGTCACTAAGTGATTAATGGTTACTATTGTTATTTCCTACATACGCACAGTGATCTGTTATCTGCTAACTCATAGCTAACATACTGTTTTGACATGACATGTTTTCCCCTCAATAGTTTAAAACAAAACTTAAAATAAGTGAAAGGAGGGACATGAACTCACAGTTTTTGCTTTCCGTATAAGTCGTACTATTTATCGATCAGTGTCCGCAACATATGTAACCTACATGCGTGTTGGTTTCATTAGACACCCAGGTCTCAATGGACCTTGTACTCGTTGTTCATCTTGAATTCTTATTATGTGTTTCTTTATTATGATTCAACAACTTAGAATGTTATCATACTGTTGGTAGTTAGTTTGTTCGACTAACATTGTTATATATATTTCTTAAATATATATATATATATATATTGTTTTCAAACCATGTGTGAACTGGGCCTTGACATTCACATGGCATTGGGCCTAGCCCATGTTTTTTGTCTTTGGGCCTAGCCCATGTATTTATGTCCGGGCTAGCCCATGTAATTTATTACTTTGGGCCTAGCCCATGTTTTCTTGTCACCAGGCCTAGCCCATGTAATTTTATGTCTTTGGGCCTAGCCTATGTTTGTCTTTGGACCTAGCCATGTACTTTATGTCTTTGGGCCTAGCCCATGTATTTTTATATCCTTGGGCCTAGTCCATGTATTCTTATATAATTTTGGGCTTTTATTAGTTTTTTGGCCACATCCATGAATACAATGTAATTTGGGCCTAATATATGATTTTCACAATTTGGGCCTAGCCCAAATATATATGTATAAAAGCCCATTTTTATTTTAAGTATTTACTTACAATTTTTTTTCTAACTTTTTATATACTTAACTTTCCGGATTTTTCATTTCGATAACGTATATATTTATGTTGAACGTCTAAATATATATTTAGACTCGTCGTCGGCGTCGTCCGTTATTTGTTCATTTTCGTCGAGAATCACCCATTGTCGTGACGACCTTTCATGCCGGCGATTCACCGGTTGGTCGTCGACACGACGGTGTAATCTTGAATGTTCGCCTATTGTTTGCATCGCTTTGATTGTTTGATTTATTGTTTCGACGCATTGTGAGAATATATTTATTATGTTACCAACACTTAGTGTATTGATTAAGTGTTTGTATTTGTATGAGATTGGGTATTTTTATTGTGAATACCCTAAGTTTCTAATACATACACATACAATACGTATATGTACACATACAATTTATTGGTAACAAATATGTATATAAATACTTGTATTATTTTCCAAGTAGAAATATATATTTGTAAAAGCATTTATTTTTACTTATAAATATATATTTATAACTTTGTTTAAACACTTGGTTATTTAGGGATAACCCTTGTCGTTAGAGTCTACTTAATGACGATTTAAGTCACTAATGGCGTTTAGTCCCACTAATCATGTTTTAATCGCGATTAGATTTTTAGAAAATTTCGCCATAGTTTCCCCTAAGCTATGGCAGTTTTCCACGTTTCAAAAACGTATTCAAAACCTGTTTAAGCTCATAATCATCATCAACAAACTATCTAATATTTATTTTGCACAATTAAACCATCATCAGCTAGGACTTTTTATTGTTAAAAATACTAGTAAATCAAGAGGGTTTTTAATATTTATTAGCCTTTTCAAAACACTATTTTTATCATGTTACTTAACCAAGTTCATGCATTTAACCCCTTGATTACTACACATTTTTAAGGTGATTACAACTTAAATACATATGTTTACTTCTTATAAAATCATTCATATGTATAAAAATTATTTTTAAGTTGTAGTATTTTCATAGATGATGTAGTTGATGATCTTGTTTAGAGTTAAACCTTTTCATGTTTAAATCTTCATTTTTATACTAAATCACACAAGATCATCCAACTTTTATATCATACTTTTAACATAAACAACTTCAACATCCTAACTAACAATCATATAAACATATAATCAACACAAAATAAACAATATTTAGTGTTATTATTATGTTGTGTGTTAGGGTTTTTGATATATCTTTTCTTGATTTTCAAGATGATCAACATGTACACTAATAATCTAAGCATAAACATAAGCTAGATTATGGATGAGTTTAGCTTACAAAGGGTGCACAAGTTCCTTGATCATTATGGAAGAAAATGAAGCTCCTTAGGAGGCCCTAATGATCTCCATCCTTGCTAGCTTCTTTAGGGGTCTTGATTGAGCTTCAAAGTGTATGAAGTGGTGGCTAAGTGGTGGTGTATGGTGATGGTGGTGGAGCCGTGGGATAAGGGAAGAAAGGAGATGGTTGCAACTTTTTTTTTGATGAAAAATGATAAGTAATGTTGAGAATGATGATATATATTTCCATCAAATTTCAACTCCATCACAAATCTAAACACCATACTCTTAATCTTTGATTTTTCAACAAAATCAAGTGGGTGGGGCCCACATGGGGGGGTTAAGTGTAAATATTTATTATAACATGTTTTTTTTAGATATTTAGGTAATTATTTTAAGTATGGTGATTAGGGTTTGATCTTGTATCATTAGCAAATAACTAGGGTTTAGAGTGTTATTATATGCCAATTAATCCACTTGATCCCCTAATATAAGTTTCGGATGACGGAAATGTTGTTAGATCGTTCATCGACGCAATATTCGCTAATAAAGAACTTAATTATTTAGTACCGGAAGCTTTTGTTTTCGACCACCACAATTGTTATGGTGTCTACTTAGTGCACTTCCGACCTAAAAATATGTATAACTAGTTCGCTAGACGAATATACGATGAGCTAGGATGGCCGAAATGTCTTTCGCTCGATCGTTCGATCGATATCGGCACTATTATATTCCGCCGTTGAACTTTTCTGAAAGTTATGTTTCTGTGACCTCATGTTAGTTGAATGGATTCCGAGTTTCAAATGTGGCTTAACTAGTTTGCTAGGCGCCCGGATGAGGCTATCAGCCAGTAAAATATTCGTCGTTTCGACAATCGGCCGCTTTCTGGTCGAATTGTGCATTGTTTGACGAATGACCGGCAACGATGTGTTTAGTGCATTTTTGCTATTCTCACGTTATTTTAGGATTTTAACAATGTTTTATTCTCATTCTCACATTCGGAATTCTCCGAATTAGTCTTGCGGACAAATCGACATTTGTCGCCTTTTTGGTCGAAACGGACACTTTTTGAATTTAGGCGTTGTACCGGAAAGTTATGTATTATTGTAATGGTTGATCCTGAATATGTGTTTTCATTTGTATATGGACTCAGGTATGGCATTAACATGCGGTTATTTCTTGTCCTGATCCGCTTTAGCGGGTTTTCTAACATAGTTAGTGTCACCGCAATTAGTGCGCCCAACACTTTCTACCAATGCTTTTAGGGCATTGTTTGGTTTGTTTCTCATCGTAAAGGAAACCAGTATATGTTATGATCAGATTTACTTGTCCTAACAACGTACGACTCAGTTACGTAATTAAATTACGATAATATGCATGAGATTATGAACTACCAATAGTGATTAAATTGTACGGAATTACGGTTATTTGCCAGTTGTCACATACTCCCCTGTTAAAAAGAATTTCGTTCCGAAATTCAGCTTGAGGCATCCACTGAAGGAGTCTTCTCGAATAGGTGGGGGTATTTTTACTTGATCTGATCTTCACGCTCCCATGTATACTCGGGACCATAACGCGAATTCCAGCGAACCTGTACCAGTTTGATTTGGCTTCTTCTTGTCTTTTGGACCCTCCAGTCCATGACTTCAACTGGTTCTCGGTGATTGTAACTTGTCATCAACATGAATTTCATCTGCTGGAATGATAACTGTGACATTTGTCAGACTTTTGTTAAGATTAGACACATCAAATGGGTCATGTACGTTATTGAGTTCCTCAGGCAGTTTTAACTTGTACGCCACTATAGCGATCTTTCCCAGAATTTCAAAAGGTCCCATATATCTCGGGTTGAGCTTTCCGCGCTTCCCGAATCTAGCTACACCTTTCCAAGGTGAGACCTTTAACAATACTTTGTCTCCACCTCGAAGGATAATGTTTTACGTGTTCGGTCTGCGTAGCTCTTTTGTCTGTCTCAGGCCGCTTTAATACGCTCATGGATCTTAAATATCTTGTCTGTGGTCTCTTGTACTAATTCGGGACCAATAAGTTGTCTGTCATGGACTCCGCCCAACACAATGGCGATCGGCACTTCGTCCGTATAGTGCTTTGAATGGTGCGGCCTTGATACTAGTGTGATAACTGTTATTGTAGGAAAACTCTACCAACGGTAAATGAGTATCCCAATTTCCGCCTAAATCCATTACACATGCCCAAAGCATATCTTCTAATGTTTGAATGGTTCGCTCGCTTTGACCATCGGTCTGCGGATGAAAGGTGTGCTTAAATCCAAGCGAGAACAAAACGAATTTTGAAATGATTGCCAGATCCGTGACACAAAGCGACCATCTCTATCAGAGAGTATCGAGATTGGCACACCATGACGTGCCACAATTTCCTTCAGGTACAGTTCAGCTAGTTTCTCCATACTGTCTTTCTCACGGATGGGTAGGAAGTGAGCTGATTTGGTTAATCGATCAATGATAACCCAGATCATGTCATGACCTCGAGAGGTCCGTGGTAATTTTATAATGAATTCCATTGTTATATGTTCCCACTTCCAAACCGGGATCTTAGGTTGTTGTAATAACCCAGATGGTTTTTTGTATTCGGCCTTGACCTTTGCACAAGTTAGGCATTTCCCAACATAGGTTGCAATATCTCCCTTGAGATTAGGCCACCAATAATATCCCTCAGATCCTAGTACATTTTGTCTGATCCTGGGTGTATTGAATACTTGGACTTGTGTGCTTCATCCAGCACAAAGTCTCGCAACTTACCATAATAGGGAATCCAGATCCTTCCATGAAATATAGAGTTCCATCCTTGTTTGGTTCCAATTGTTTTTCCATTCCCTTTAATGATTCAGCTAGAGTGTTTTCTGGTTTCAATGCTTCTTGCTGTACTTCATGCACTCTGGTTGTGAAGTTCGTCTGTATCGTCATCTCTAAAGCTCGCACCCGTAATGTTTTGACTCGTTCCTTTCTGTTCAAAGCATCTGCTACAACATTTGCTTTGCCCAAGTGATACTTGATATCACAGTCATAATCGTTCAACAGTTCCACCCAACGTCGTTGGCGCATATTCAGTTCCTTTTGGTTGAATATATGTTGAAGACTTTTATGATCAGTGAATATGGTACACTTAGTGCCATAAATAATGGCGCCAGATCTTCAAGGCAAATACCACTGCACCTAACTCCAGGTCATGCGTGGTATAATTCCTTCCATGAACTTTTAACTGTCGCGACACGTACGCGATGACTTTTATCACGTTGCATTAACACGCAACCCAAGCCCTGATGTGATGCATCACAGAACACCACAAAGTCATCGGTACCGTCCGGGAGTGATAGTATCGGTGTTTTACATAGTTTCCCTTTCAATATTCGGAACGTTGATTCTTGCTTTCTCCCCAATCAAACTTCCTGTTCATCTGGGTTAGCGAGGTTAGCGGCTGAGCAACCTTGGAGAAGTTCTCAATAAATCTCCTATAATATCCCGCTAAGCCTAGGAATTGTCGTATTTCCATGGGGGTTCTTGGCGTGGTCTAATTCTATATAGCCTCGATCTTTGAAGGGTCAACATGTATTTCGTTCTCGTTCACCACGTGACCGAGAAATTGCACCTCGCGAATCCAAAATCCGTATTTCGAGAACTTGGCATATAGTGGCTCCTGCTTTAGCAACTCCAAAATAGTTCTTGGTGTTGACCGTGTTCTTCCTCAGTTCGTGAGCATATCAACATGTCATCTATAAAGACGATCACGAACTTGTCGAGGTATGGCTTACATACCTGGTTCATCAAATCCATGAATACTGCAGGGACGTTCGTTAGGCCAAAAGGCATAACAAGGAACTCATAATGACCGTAACGAGTCCTAAACATTGTCTTAGGGATACTTTCCTCTTGGATTCTCAGCTGATGATACCCGGATCTTACATCAATCTTTGGATAAAAGATCGACCCTTGTAATTGATCAAACAGATCGTCAATCCTCGGTAATGGGTACCGATTCTTGATGGTTAACTTGTTTAGTTCTCGGTCGCCTATGCATATTTGGAAGGTTCCATCCTTCTTCTCGTCAAAAGGCACCGGAGCTCCCCCGGTGAGGAACTCATTCTAATGAATCCTTTGGCTAACAACTTTTGAAGTTGTGTAGAGAGTCTTTGTGTTTATGATGGAGCTAATCGGCATGGAGGCTTCACTACTAGTGCTGCTCCTTGCACCAAATCAATGCGAAAGTTGGCGTGTCGTTGCGGAGGTAATCCAGACAAGTCTGATGGAAAGACTTCGAGGGAATTCCTTCACAACGGTTATTTCCTCCAATTTTTGGCTCCTCAGTTTCCTTGTCGACTACATGAGTTAGAAACGCTATGCAACTTTTCTGTAGGCACTTCTGGCCTTCATGTAATTAATGATTCGTTAGGGCGTCCTGTGCTTCTCTCCATGTACTACCAAGGTTTCTTCGTCTGGTATGGGGATGCGAATAGTTTTCTCAGGATAACCTACTTCTGCTCGGTTATACGTCAACAAGTCTATGCCAAAAGCTACATGGTAACAACCTAGATAAATGGGTAAAAGATTTTGATATTAAATTATTGTCCTCCAAGTTCCAAAGTGCATCCTTTTATAAATTCTCCTGACATTGACAAATTTATCATTGGCAAATTCTATAGAATGAGGGGACGTCTATCTTACTTGTATCTAGGTCAAGTATATTTTGAATTCTATGGAGATGAACTAGAATTGGCACAGGTATCCAACAAAATGGATACGTGATGTTGGTTGATAGGAAACATGTCAGTGACCTTTTAATGATTCCCCATGACTCAGGAATCAAAACAGTGTATCTCGGATCTTTGGTAGTGCTTTCAGACCATCTCAGGTTACTATTCCGAATTACGTCTCGGATACCTCATTTCAGACGGATTCCCATCTCATGATAGCGATTCGGATTACCATCTAGGACTATTGTTTCGAATTGGGTACTGTTCCGAGTTGAACCAAAAAGGGTGGGAAGTTAACCGACCGAGTACTAAACGTTTTGGTACATAGAAATTGATCCATAAACGATTTTACAAACCGATTGCATGGTTAGAATCGTGTGATTTTTAGAGAAGAAAAAAAATTACGTTATATATCATTTGATTTGTATCGATGAGACGGTCTAACGCTAATTCTCCATTAGCTATCTTGATAACGTGTCTAATATACAAGACTCTAATTGGAGTATAAGCTTAACATCTAAAGACACTAGCTAAGCTCGGTGTTGGTATCAAAAGAATTGACACGTAATGAATGTATATTAGAACGTATGCATGACGACATCAGGATCTTGTGGGGTATCCATAGTTTCTGCTTGCCCACACTTTAATTCACTTGCCTGATTCATTCTTGAGACGTTCATGCTTGAAGTGGCCTTCATGCCACACTTAACATCCTTTTTCTTGGTTGAGTCTTACCAACTTATTGGTTTTTGTTTTGTGGCTTCATTCACAACACTTCTACTCTTGGCACTTTTGCAAGTGCCCTCTTGAGGAAGTTTTCACTTATCCCTTTTAGGATTTCAGTAAGTTATTGGCATATTTCTTGGAGCTAGCATCAATTATGGCAGCAATTGCCTTCGTTTCTATCATCACGGGAGTTACCTTTCGCTTCCTGTTGCTAGTTGATTTCACATGCATTTCCTTGATAATTTCCAATTCTCAACGCATCCTTGGTGAGACTAACTGGGAGAGTTACTGTTTGGGTGATGAAAGTAGGGTGGAATGATGTGGTCATGTTTTAGTTCTTAGAGGCTGAACCCCAAAGGTAGCGCTCAATGCGTTTGATTTCAAGTGTTCCTAGTATGGAACAATCCTTAAGGATTGTGAAAGGTCGAGTGTAACCAACAACGTTGGCTGCAATCATGATCGATTTCTAGGATCCCGTTTCTACCCTTGGAATTCCAATCAGCAAGCAACACTCTTCTCACATAAGAATCTGAGTCCTCCCCATGATGACCTCTTCGTAGTATCACTCCTTAAAGTTTCTACTGGAGGATTTCACCAAGTTAATGCTGCATTCAGTAGGAGACTCATTGTTTACCTAATCGTTTACTAAGGAGTGCATTTACTCGCACTGCTAACTAACTTCGTTGTCTTTATTTAGCGGACATAACCTACCGCACCTCTTGCACGAGTGAGGTCTCGCGGCTTACAGTCCAGAAAAGCCTTAGAATTTAAAACCTTGTATGATCGCATGTTCAGGTGTAGCGCTGCCACTCTTTCCCAATCTATTGGGATCCGAACCATTTGAACTACCGGTACCACCAGTTTCGTCACTAGTGTGGACTAAGTTACCCTCGTGTCGTGCGATTTTCGCAACTGTATGTCCTTTCATAAGAACTCTAGTTCGGCTTACCTAGCAAGTCATGGATAACCCCTTTTGGGTGTAGACCTTCCTTTTGGCACCATGTTTCTTCTTAATACTCAAGATTAAGAGAGGCTAGACATATATTTGGATAAATATAGTCTACCATGCGCATAAGAATAAAGGATGCCATCGGTCATGGGAACCTTAAGATTGCGTTATTCATACATGTTTGAAACAATGATAACGTGAATAACAACAATTCAAAATTCGTAGTACCTCTTGCGTGTATCGGCCATATGTCTAACTGGAAAGGATATAACTCATAAAGGAGAAGAAACCAAACGGTCATCTTCAACCTTATAGAATGCCTTCCATACTTAGCGGACATCGATCGCCCAAAGTAGGAGAAAAAATCCTTCGCCAGACCAACCCGTGTGACTAATGCGTTGATATCCCTTGAGCTCCACGAGCTCCAGCTAGATTGTTCTAATTTCCATAGATATCGAATAGAATGCAATGGGAGTGTTGAAGCATGGCTCGTGCCATACCATCCCTTGGAATAAGACAAATCAAACGACGGAGTTTAGTGTAATCCCTTTCCAATAAATAAGATGAGGTACCATAGACACCATGGAACCAACCCATGTACAAGAACTCTAGGCCGTTGAGGAAATATCCTCCTTGGGTGGCCAACCAGTTTTTTTCTGTTTAGATGACTAGTCTCAATCGACTGTGATATAGATCGAATGTTAGATCCGAACAAATACGCGTGTTGCTTCTGTATCGTAGGGTGTTATAGCAACCACCCTGTTAGTTTCCCACTAGATAGAAACTCGAACAACTTAACAAGTTCGAATGAGTAGTGATCTTTAACTTGACCCGCATAGCCCACCAGGATTCTCATCCACTGCAAGTATTATTACGTGGGCCCCCGTAATAATAAATTGCCTTGCATTGTCACCCTAGTGTTCTACCGTTCAAAGACAACGATCAGTCAGAGAGAGGACGCTATTGTCTACATACCTTCAACATATAAGGAACCTTCGTGATGGTCCACGTGACATTACACGTAAAAGGTATGTCGTGAGACAAATTTAGAAATAGAGAGAATTTGTAACAATACAACTGGAGGGGCACCTTCAAGATGAGTACTTAACCTTTCCTTGTCTGGACAAGAATGTCGTTATTAGTGATTAATATGGGTCAACGGGACCTCGTCCCACTAATAGAGTTGTCGTTTAAGGCTACCACCACCGCCTCTTCGTCACTACCGAAGCCAGGCATCTCCGCATCTGCGGGAAAAGCAACCACCTTATGTGGAATCGATCCTTAGGTCTCACTTAGGAACCACGTTCGCCATAAGCTCTGCAATAGACGCGAGATCGATATTCTCATTGTGCGAGTCAAGGATAATAATAATATCCATAGTCGAAGGTATTTCGTTCTTGGCAAATATTCCGTACAACACATACAAAAATAAATTATATATATATATATATATATATATATATATTATATATATATATATATATATATATATATATATAAAATCACATAAAATCCTATCTAGCCAGGATTTCTATCTTTTGTAATGTGTCCACGACACATAGTCTTATTATGTAATGTGTCTATATCTCATAGACTAATCATCTATTGATCCTGCTCATTACTTACAGTTGAGCTCGTGTGACAATGAAAACCTTTTTGTTAACTTGTTATAATTCCCAAAACATTTCTGTTATGTTTTAAACTTTGTTTTCATGTGTGAGCCCCTGCTGATTGTAGACCAAACTTTAAATAAAAGTTTTCCGCGGTTCACTACAATCTAAGCTCTGATACCAACCTGTCACACCCTGGTCGTAGCGGAAGCGCTAGTGTGTGACTATTAGGTAATCATTGCATCCAATTTAGTAAATAGTATTAACAACAACGATGTCATGCCATTTCTATGATCATTAAACATTTACATCTTTCAAAAGTGAAACCACATTGTTATCCGTATCAGATTACCATTACGAACATCGTTTAAAACACATGTTCCAAAATAAGATGTTATTTTTATCACAAAGTCATGCTCAGGCATTGACCTCTGTATACCCAAACGAGGTTGGGATATAAAAGGCAAACCCTCCAAAAGGTAGTACATCGTTGTCTTAACAAAATGCCATACCCGGATCCCATCACCAGCTCAAGTCCTGCATCCTGAAACATGTGTAATTTTAAAAAGTCAACATAAAGTTGGTGAGTTCATGTAGTTTAATGTTTTCGTATCAAAGTGTCATCCTTGTAAACCTATATTGTAATCCAAGTATGTTATTAGCATCAATGAGTTAATTAAGGACCTATCAGTGTGTCGTGAGCACCCTGATATACTAGTGCCATAAGTAAGTAACCAAACCGAGACTTCTTTGACATGTTGGGATCACAAAAGAACTCCAATGGGTATACCAACCAGGAGTGGAGCGGGTCTCAAACTCTATAGATCCACTTCTTTTGCACCTTGGTCACTAAGTAATTAATGGTTACTATTGTTATTTCCTACTTACACACATTGATCTGTTATCTGCTAACTCATAGCTAACATACTATTTTGACATGACATGTATTTCCCCTCGATAGTTTAAAACAAAACTTAAAATAAGTGAAAGGATGGACATCAACTCACAGTTTTGCGTTGCGTATAAGTCGTACTATTTATCGATCGGTGTCCGCAACGTATTGGTTTCATTAGACACCCAGGTTCTCAATGGACCTTGTACTCGTTATTCATCTTGAATTCTTGTTATGTGTTTCTTTGTTATGATTGAACAAACTTAGAATGTTATCATACTGTTGGTAGTTAGTTTGTTCGACTAATATTGTTATATGTATTTCTTATATATATATATATATATATATATTATTGTTTTCAAACCATGTGTGAACTGGGCCTTGCCCTTCACATGTCATTGGGCCTAGCCCATGTAATTTATGTCTTTGGGCCTAGCCCATGTTTTCTTGTCACCGGGCCTAGCCATGTAATTTTATGACTTTGGGCCCATGTTTTCTTGTCACCGGGCCTAGCCCATGTAATTTTATGTCTTTGGGCCTAGCCCATGTTTTCTTGTCTTTGGGCCTAGCCCATGTCTTTTTGTCTTTGGACGTAGCTCATGTACTTTATATCTTTGGGCCTAGCCCATGTATTTTTATATCCTTGGGCCTAGTCCATGTATTGTTATATAATTTTGGGCTTTTATTAGTTTTTGGGCCACATCTGAATACTATGGAATTTGGGCCTAATATATGATTTTCACAATTTGGGCCTAGCCCAAATATATATGTATAAAAGCCCATTTTTATTATAAGTATTTACTTACAATTTTTTTTCTAACTTTTTATATACGTACCTTTCCGGATTTTTGTTTCGATAATGTATATATTTATGTTGAACGTCTAAATATATATTTAGACTCGTCGTCGGCGTCGTCCGTTATATGTTCATTTTCGTCGAGAATCGCCCATTGTCGTGACAACCTTTCATGCCGGAGATTCACCCGTTGGTCGTCGACGCGACGGTGTAATCTTGAATGTTCGCCTATTGTTCGCATCGCTTTGATTGTCCGATTTATTGTTTCGACGCATTGTGAGAATATATTTATTGTGTTACCAACACTTAGTGTATTGATTAAGTGTTTGTATTTGTATGAGATTTGGTATTTTTATTGTGAATACCCTAAGTTTCTAATACATACATATACAATACGTATATGTACACATACAATTTATTGGTAACAAATATGTATATAAATACTTGTATTATTTTCCAAGTAGAAATATATATTTGTAAAAGTATTTATTTTTACTTATAAATATATATTTATAACTTTGTTTAAACACTTGGTTATTTAGGGATACCCTTGTCATTAAAGTCTACTTAATGACGATTTAAGTCACTAATGGCGTTTAGTCCCACTAATCACCCCACTAATCATGTTTTAATCGCGATTAGATTTTTAGAAAATTTCGCCATAGTTTCCCCTAAACTATGACATTTTCCACGTTTCAAAAACGTATTCAAAGCCTGTTTAAGCTCATAATCATCATCAACAACCCATCTAATATTTATTTTGTACAATTAAACCATCATCAGCCAGGAATTTTTATTGTTAAAAATACTAGTAAATCAAGAGGGTTTTTAATATTTATTAGCCTTTTCAAAACACTATTTTTATCATGTTACTTAACCAAGTTCATGCATTTAACCCCTTGATTACTACACATTTTTCCATGTTTAAATCTTCATTTTTATACTAAATCACACAAGATCATCCAACTTTTATATCATACTTTTAACATAAACAACTTCAACATCCTAACTAACAATCATATAAATATATAATCAACACAAAATAAACAATATTTAGTATTATGTTGTGTGTTAGGGTTTTTGATATATCTTTTCTTGATTTTCAAGATGATCAACTTGTACATTAATAATCTAAGCATAAACATAAGCTAAATTATGGATGAGTTTAGCTTACAAAGGGTGCACAAGTTCCTTGATGATTATGGAAGAAAATGAAGCTCCTTAGGAGGCCCTAATGATCTCCATCCTTGCTAGCTTCTTTAGGGATCTTGATTGAGCTTCAAAGTGTATGAAAAGTGGTGGTTTTTGGTGGCTAAGTGGTGGTGTATGGTGATGGTGGTGGTGGTGGAGCCGTGGGATAGGGGAAGAAAGGAGATGGTTGCAACTTTTTTTGATGAAAAATGATAAGTAATGTTGAGAATGATGATATATATTTCCATCAAATTTCAAGTCCATCACAAATCTAAACACCATACTCTTAATCTTTGATTTTTCAACAAAATCAAGTGGGTGGGGCCCACATGGGGGGGTTAAGTGTAAATATTTATTATAACATGTGTTTTTTTTAGATATTTAGGAAATCAATTTAAGTATGGTGATTAGGGGTTGATCTTGTATCATTAGCAAATAACTAGGGTTTAGAGTGTTATTATATGCCAATTAATCCACTTGATCCCCTAATATAAGTTTCGGATGACGGAAATGTCGTTAGACCGTTAATCGACGCAATATTCGCTAATAAACGAACTTAATTATTTAGTACCAGAAGCTTTTGTTTTCGACCACCACAATTGTTATGGTGTCTACATAGTGCACTTCCGACCTAAAAATATGTATAACTAGTTCGCTAGACGAATATACGATGAGCTAGGATGACCGAAATGTCTTTTGCTCGATCGTTCGGTCGATATCGGCACTATTATATTCCGAAGTCGAACTTTTCCGAAAGTTGTGTTTCCGTGACCTCATGTTAGTTGAATGGATTCCGAGTTCTAAATGAGGCTTAACAAGTTCGCTAGGCGCCCGGATGAGGCTATCGGCCAATAAAATATTCGTTGTTTCGACAATCGGCCGCTTTCCGGTCGAATTGTGCATTGTTTGACGAATGTCCGGAAATGATGTATTTAGTGGATTCTTGCTATTCTCACATTATTTTAGGATTTTAACATTGTTTTATTCTCATTCTCACATTCGGAATTCTCCGAACTAGTCTTGCGGACAAATCAACATTTGTCGCATTTTTGGTCGAAACGGACAATTTTGCAATTTAGGCGTTGTACCGGATAGTTATGTATTATTGTAATGGTTGATCCCAAATATGTGTGTTAATTTGTATATGGACTCAGGTATGGCATTAACATGCCGTTATTTCTTGTCCTGATCCGCTTTAGCGGGTTTTGCGACATAGTTAGTGTCACCGCAATTAGTGGGCCCAACACTTTCTACCAACACTTTTAGGGCATTGTTTTGGTTTGTTTCTTGCCGTAAAGGAAACCAGTATATGTTATGATCATATTTACTTGTCCTAACGACGTACGACTCAGTTACGTAATTAAATTACGATAATATGCATGAGATTATGAACTACCAATAGTGATTAAATTGTACGAAATTACCGGTTATTTGCCAGTTGTCACAATGCATGAACAAGGAATAGGTTTAACTTGATCCTCAGGTGGATCTAGGGGGAGAAATTTTCAAGAAAATACAAAAATAAGTCTTTTACTTATTTACCTTCTATATTCAAGGGGGAGAAAATAAAAAAAAATACAAAAACAATAGAAAAACCAAAAATAAAAAATGAGTTTCTTGGATAAGTTGAAGATGAAGAAATACACCAGTAAATCTGTCAGAAATGGTTAAAAGAATAGAAAGAAGATTGATAAATACCTTTACTTATGATGTATCAGTAGGCTCACAATCAGACTAAAATTTACAGGTTTATGTAAACATAACAAACAGAACGCCAGGTGGGAACCATTCATTGGCATATGGTCTTGGTAGCGAAATTTCGTTTGATAGAGTACCGAGGTTCTGAGATATCCGGTCTTTATGCTGACTTATCATCTGGTTATCATGGTTGAATATCTATCCGAAAAATAACGGTAACGCAAGTCTAGAACTTCCATGATACCATAAATGTGTGTACATACTGCATACGACCATCAATAAGTGATAAAAATATCACATACTCAAAATAAATGATAAAATATCACAGCTTTATGAGGGAGCTAAGTGCGTCTCTTTGTCGGTACGATGGTACTAACCTGTTCACGGACTTACTCCTTTGCCCTGCATGCATATGAAAATCAAGTTCCTCATCAATAAGTGATTTAATCACATAGGGCTTGTTTTCAATCAAAATAAGTGAGTATCTCACATCATATATACACGTCAAAACAGATGATAAAGAAGTATACTCACCGGTAAGGTTTCTCTTGTGCATATCTTGATACGGGAATGTGTCATGAAGTGGTTGAACACTGTCTAGTAAGTATAAATCATAACCTAATCATATCTCCGAATCATGATTACATCTGATAATTCGAGCTTACGTGGACAACAATACCGATAATCATAGTTGAATACTTATCTGTTTAATTTGGAAGTTTAAAACCGAATATCATTTTTGACAAAGGGCTGGTTATGATTCCTTTACCTTGAAACTCTGAAAAAGATTGTTTTGATATATATTTAGTGTTGGTAATTGTTTTTATCTTTAATTTACTATGTTGTTAGATTAAATTCTTTTTAAAATTAGCCAAAGTTGAGATTCAAAAGTTTTTCTACAAAGATACGCCAGAAAACCATTTATTTGATATCGCAACTTCATAAAGTAAGGTCTTGCAACAGGTTACCCATCAAAGAAAACAAAAATCTGTTCAAAAGCACTTTTCCTAAACATAAATGTGTGATTTGTGTGGATATGTACGAAGCTCAGATTTGAAAAATAGGAATTCATACGAGTGTGTGTATCTCATACGAATTAACGTGGTCAGTTGTTTGACTTGGTCTTTTGTTTACTCAAATGAGTTGCTCTTCATACGAATTAAGTGTTACTCGTATGGGTTGGTATTTCATCATTTAGGGAATACATTCATACGGAAAAGTTATGATAAATTTTTGGTGTGTATTCCCTGATAAATTTATGTTCTAATTATATATCTATTTATTGAGTACAGAATGGAACAAAAGAACATAACGATAACCAGCTACGAAGAGAACTAACAAGTCAGAAGAAGAAACTAAAAAGATTTGATGTTTCTGAAAAGTTTGAAGACCTGATGCTCTATCAGTTGATAGCAGATATTCAGGGGGAGTTTGTTGATACTCCAAGCCATTCCAGTGTGAAGACAAAAGTATGAAGACCATAGACGAAGACCGAAGACCAAGCAACATCCAAGGGGGAGTTTGTTGATACACTTTTGGCTCTGTCGCTTGTTCTTAGTTACATTTGTAATTGTATGGTCTTTGCTCAAGTGTCTGTATAAGTTTGGTTATGTCGACCAAATCAAAATATCCCTATATCTTTGTTTCGTACAACATCTTAGTTAGTCTGTGTTAAACGGGTGCATGTATGCATACCGTTGAGTCTTGTGTACGTCATGTCTGTGACACGTTCTCCAAAAAAGCATTTTAAGCTAGTTAGAATGCTCCGTACGAGCCACATGCTCCATACCAAGGAATCATTGTAAACAAGTTGGTTTACATGGTTCGTACAAACCATTTGCTTCGTACGAGTTAATTGCTTCGTACAAGCCTCTTTGGAGCAGTGCTTCGTGGGTAATAGAATGTTCCGTATGTCTGGGACGTGCTTCGTACGAATGACCAGCATGGAAACTATATAAGCGGACATGCAACTCTCAGTCAGGGTGCTGTTGGTTGTTCAACTTGTTGGTGAGCTGAGCAGTTAGCATCTCTCGAGCAGACAAAGACACAAGAACACAAGTAGTTTGTTGAATCGTATGAGCATTGTTTGTATATCTTTGTAATTGTTCTCATCTCTTAATCAACATAGTGAATCTTTGGTTGCCTCGTGTTCTTACTTTGTTTTGGTTTGCATGCATACTTGGATTCCGCACTCGTATGTGTGTTGCATGAAAAAGGAATAGGTTTAAGTTGATCCTCAGGTGGACCTAGGGGAGAAATTTTCAAAAAAATACAAAAATATGTCTTTTACTAATTTACCTTCTATATTTAAGGGGGAGAAAATTATAAATACAAAAATAATAGAAAACCCAAAAATCAAAATGAGTTTCTTGGATAAGTTGAAGATGAAGAACTACACCGGTAAATCTGTCAGAAATGGTTAAAGGCATAGAAAGAAGATTGATAAGTAGCTTTACTTATCATGTATTGGTAGGCCGACAATCAGACTATAATGTTCAGGTTGATATAAACATAACAGAAAGAACTCCAGGTGGGAACCATTCATTGGCATATGGTCTTGGTACCGAAATTTCGTTTGATAAAGTACTGAGGTTCTGAGATATACGGTCTTTATGCTGACTCATCATCTGGGTGTCATGGTTGAATCTTCTATCTGAAAAATAACGGTGACGCAAGTCTAGAACTTCCTTGATACCATACATACGTGTACATACTGCATCCGACCATCAATAAGTGATAAAAATATCACATCCCCAAGATAAGTGATAAAATATCACAGCTTTATGCGGGATCTAAGTTCGTCTCTTTGTCGGTACGATGGTACTAACCTGTTCACGGACTTACTCCTGTGCTCTGCATGCATATGAAAATCAAGTTCCTCATCAATAAGTGATTTAATCACATTGGGCTTGTTTCCAATCAAAATAAGTGAGTATCTCACATCATATATATACGTCAAAACAGATGATAAAGCAGTATACTCACCGGTAAGATTTTCTCTCGTGCATATCTTGATACGGGAATGTGTCGTGAAGTGGTTGAACACCGGCTAGTAAGTATAAATCATATCTTAATCATATCTCCTAATCATGATTACATCTGATAATTCGAGCTTACGTGGACAACAACACTGATAATCGTAGTTGAATACTTATCTGTTTAATTTTGAAATTTAAAACCGAATATCATTTTTTTTACAAAGATTAAAAAGCTGGTAATGATTTCTTTACCTTGAAACTCTAAAAAAGATTGTTTTGATATATATTTAGTGTTAGTAATTGTTTTTATCTTTAGTTTACTATGTTGTTAGATTAAATTCTTTTTAAAATTAACCAAAGTTGAGATTCAAAAGTTTTTCTACAAAGATACGCCAGAAAACCATTTATTTGATGTCGCAACTTCATAAAGTAAGGTCTTGCAACAGGTTACCCATCAAAGAAAACCAAAATCTGTTCAAAAGCACCTTTCCTAAACATAACTGTATGATTTGTGTGGATATGTACGAAGCTCATATTTGAAAAACAGGAATTCATATGAGTGTGTATCTCGTACGAATGAACGTGGTCAGTTGTTTAACTTGGTCTTTTGTTTACTCAAATGAGTTGCACTTCATACGATTTAAGTGTTACTCGTATGGTTTGTTATTTCTTCATTCAGGGAATACATTCATATGGAAAAGTTGTGATAAATTTTCCGTGTGTATTCCCCTGATAAATTTATGTTCTAATTATATATCTATTTATTGAGTACAGAATGGAACAAAAGAACTTTAACGATAACCAGCTACGAAGAGAACTGACAAGTCAAAAGAAGAAACTGAAAAGATTTGATGTTTCTAAAAATTTTGAAGACCTGATGCTCTATCAGTGGATAGCAGATATTCAGGGGGAGTTTGTTGATACTCCAAGCCATTCCAGTGTGAAGACCAAAGTATGAAGACTAAAGACGAGGACCGAAGACCAAGCAACATCCAAGGGGGAGTTTGTTGATACACTTTTGTGTCTGTCGCTTGTTCTTAGTTACATTTGTAATTGTACGGTCTTTGCTGAAGTGCCTGTATAAGTTTGGTTGTGTCGACCAAATCAAGATATCCTTCTATCTTGGTTTCGTACGACATCTTAGTTAGTCTGTGTTAAATGAGTGCATGTATGCATACCGTTGAGTCTTGTGTATGTCATGTCTGTGACATGTTCTCCAAATAAAGCATTTTATGTGAGTTAGAATGTTCCATACGAGCCACATGCTCCGTACGAAGGAATAATTGTAAATAAGTTGGTTTACATGGTTCGTACGAACCATTCGCTTTGTACGAATCAATTGCTTCGTACAAGCCTCTTTGGAGAAGGGCTTCGTGGGTAATAGAATGTTCCGTATGTCTGCTAACGTGCTTCGTACGAATAACCAGCATGGACACTATATAAGCAGACATGCACCTCTCAGTCAGGGTGCTGTTGGTTGTTCAACTTGTTGGTGAGCTGAGCAGTTAGCATCTCTGGAGCAGACGAAGACACAAGAACACATACAGTTTGTTTAGTCGTATGAGCATTGTTTGTATATCTTTGTACTTGTTCTCATCTCTTAATCAAGATAGTGAATCTATGGTTACCTCGTGTTCTTACTTTGCTTTGCTTTGCATGCATACTTGGATTCCGCACTCGTATGTGTGTTGCATGAAAAAGGAATAGGTTTAACTTGATCCTCAGGTGGACCTAGGGGGAGAAATTTTCAAGAAAATACAAAAATATGTCTTTTACATAATTAGCTTCTATATTTAAGGGGGAGAAAATTATGAAAAATACAAAAACAATAGAAACCCAAAAATCAAAAATGAGTTTCTTGGATAAGTTGAAGATGAAGAAATACACCGATAAATCTGTCAGAAATGGTTAAAAGCATAGAAAAAAGATTGATAAGTAGCTTTACTTATCATGTATCGGTAGGCCCACAATCAGACTATAATGTACAGGTTGATATAAACCTAACAGACATAACGCCAGGTGGGAACCATTCATTGGCATATGGTCTTGGTACTGAAATTTCGTTTGATAAAGTACCGAGGTTCTGAGATATACGGTCTTTATGCTGACTCATCGTCTGGGTATCATGGTTGAATCTTCTATCCGAAAAATAACGGTGACGCAAGTCTAGAACTTCCATGATACCATACATACGTGTACATACTGCATCCGACCATCAATAAGTGATAAAAATATCACATCCCCAAGATAAGTGATAAAATATCACAGCTTTATGCGGGAGCTAAGTTCGTCTCTTTGTCGGTACGATGGTACTAACCTGTTCACGGACTTACTCATGTGCCCTGCATGCATATGAAAATCAAGTTCCTCATCAATAAGTGATTTAATCACATAGGGCTTGTTTCCAATCAAAATAAGTGAGTATCTCACATCATATATATACATCAAAACAGATGATAAAGCAGTATACTCACCGGTAAGATTTTCTCTCGTGCATATCTTGATACGGGAATGTGTGGTGAAGTGGTTGAACACCGGCTAGTAAGTATAAATCGTACCCTAATCATATCTCCTAATCATGATTACATATGATAATTCGAGCTTACGTGGACAACAATACCGATAATCATAGTTGAATACTTATCTGTTTAATTTTGAAGTTTAAAACCGAATATCGTTTTTGACAAAGATTAAAAAGTTGGTTATGATTCCTTTACCTTGAAACTCTGAAAAAGATTGTTTTGAAATAAATTTAGTGTAAGTAATTGTTTTTATCTTTAGTTTACTATGTTGTTAGGTTAGTTCTTTTTAAAATTAGCCAAAGTTGAGACCAAAAGTTTTTCTACCAAGATACGCTAGAAAACCATTTATTTGATATAGCAACTTCATAAAGTAAGGTCTTGCAACAGGTTACCCATCAAAGAAAACCAAAGTCTGTTCAAAAGCACCTTTCCTAACACATAACTGTGTGATTTGTGTGGATATGTACGAAGCTCAGATTTGAAAACCAGGAATTCATACGAGTGTTTGTATCCTGTACGAATGAATGTGGTCAGTTGTTTGACTTGGTCTTTTGTTTACTCAAATGAGTTGCTCTTCATATGAATTAAGTGTTACACGTATGGTTTGGTATTTCTTCCTTCACGGAATACATTCACACGGAAAAGTTATGATAAATTTTTTGTGTGTATTCCCCTGATAAATTTATGTTCTAATTATATATCAATATATTGAGTACATAATAAAACAAAAGAACATAAACGATAACCAGCTACGATAAGAACTGACAAGTTAGAAGAAGAAACTGAAAAGATTTTATGTTTTTGAAAAGTTTGAAGACCTGATGCTCTATCAGTGGATAGCAGATATTCACCGGGAGTTTGTTGATACTCTAAGCCATTCCAGTGTGAAGACCAAACTATGAAGACCAAAGACGAAGACTGAAGTCCAAGCAACATCATAGGGGGAGTTTGTGTCACTTGTTCTTAGTTACATTTGTAATTTTACGTTCTTTGCTCAAGTGCCTGTATAAGTTTGGTTTTGTCGACCAAATCAAGATATCCTTCTGTCTTGGTTTCGTACAACATCTTAGTTAGTCTGTGTTAAACGGGTACATGTATGCATACCGTTGAGTCTTGTGTACGTCATGTATGTGAGACGTTCTCCAAAAAAATCATTTTATGCGAGTTAGAATGCTCCGTATGAGCCACATGCTCCGTACGAAGGAATCATTGTAAACAAGTTGGTTTACATGGTTCGTATGAACCATTCACTTCGTACGATTCAATTGCTTCGTACAAGCCTCTTTGGAGCAGGGCTTCATGGGTAATAGAATGTTTCGTATTTCTGGTAACGTGCTTCGTACGAATAACCAGCATGGACACTATATAAGCAGACATGCACCTCTCAGTCAGAGGGTGCTGTTGGTTGTTCAACATGTTGGTGAGCTGAGCAGTTAGCATCTCTGGAGCAGACGAAGACACATTGTTTGTATATCTTTGTACTTGTTCTCATATCTTAATCAAGATAGTGAATCTATGGTTACCTCATGTTCTTACTTTACTTTGGTTTGCATGCATACTTGGATTCGGCACTCGTATGTGTGTTGCATGAAAAAGGAATAGGTTTAACTTGATCCTCAGGTGGACCTAGGGGGAGAAATTTTCAAGAAAATACTAAAATACGTCTTTTACATAATTAGCTTCTATATTTAAGGGGGAGAAAATTATGAAAAATACAAAAACAATAGAAACCCAAAAATCAAAAATAAGTTTCTTGGATAAGTTGAAGATGATGAAATACACCGGTAAATCTGTCAGAAATGGTTAAAAGCATAGAAAGAAGATTGATAAGTAGCAATACTTATGATGTATCGGTAGGCTCACAATCAGACTAAAATGTATAGGTTGATATAAACATAATAGACAGAACGACAGGTGGGAACCATTCATCGGCATATGGTCTTCGTACTAAAATTTCGTTTGATAGAGTACCGAGGTTCTGAGATATACGGTCTTTATGCTGACTTATCATCTGGGTATCATGGTTGAATCTTCTATCCGAAAAATAACGGTGACGCAAGTCTAGAACTACCATGATACCATACATACGTGTACATACTGCATACGACCATCAATAAGTGATAAAAATATCACATCCCCAAAATAAGTGATAAAATATCACAGCTTTATGCGGGAGCTAAGTTCGTGTCTTTGTCAGTACGATGGTACTAACCTGTTCATGGACTTTCTCCTTTGCCCTGCATGCATATGAAAATCAAGTTCCTCATCAATAAGTGATTTAATCACATAGGGATTGTTTTCAATCAAAATAAGTGAGTATCTCACATCATATATATACGTCAAAACAGATGATAAAAGCACCGGTAAGATTTTCTCTCGTGCATACCTTGATACGGGAATGTGTCTTGAAGTGGTTGAACAACGGCTAGTAAGTATA
Organism: Scalesia atractyloides; assembly: GCA_947069175.1. Classification (NCBI taxonomy): domain Eukaryota; kingdom Viridiplantae; phylum Streptophyta; class Magnoliopsida; order Asterales; family Asteraceae; genus Scalesia; species Scalesia atractyloides. The sequence continues at coordinate 41,063,700 of CAMTDV010000022.1, read as the reverse complement.
AATCATACCCTAATCACATCTCCTAAGCAGGATTACATCTGATAATTCGAGCTTACGTGGACAACAATACCGATAATCATAGTTGAATACTTATCTGTTTAATTTTGAAGTTTAAAACCGAATATCGTTTTTGACAAAGATTAAAAAGCTGGTTATGATTCCTTTACCTTGAAAATCTGAAAAAGATTGTTTTGATATATATTTAGTGTTATTAATTTTTTTTTCTTTAGTTTACTATGTTGTTAGATTAAGTTCTTTTTAAAATTAGCCAAAGTTGAGACTCATTAATTTGATATCGCAACTTCATAAAGTAAGGTCTTGCAACAGGTTACCAAACAAAGAAAACCAAAATCTTTTCAAAAGCACCTTTCCTAAACATAACTGTGTGATTTGTGTGGATATGTACGAAGCTCAGATTTGAAAAACAGGAATTTGAACGAGTGTGTGTATCTCGTACGAATGAACCTGGTCAGTTGTTTGACTTGGTCTTTTGTTTACTCAAATGAGTTGCTCTTCATACGAATTAAGTGTTAGTCGTATGGTTTGGTATTTCTTCATTCTGGGAATACATTCATACGGAAAAGTTATGATAAATTTTTCGGGTGTATTCCCCTGATAAATCTATGTTCTAATTATATATCTATTTATTGAGTACAGAATGGAACAAAAGAACATAAACGATAACAAGCTACAAATAGAACTGACAAGTCAGAAGAAGAAGCTCAAAATATTTGATGTTTCTAAAATGTTTGAAGACCTAATGCTCTATCAGTGGATTGCAGATATTCAGGGGGAGTTTGTTGATACACCAAGCCATTCCAGTGTGAAGACCAAAGTATGAAGACCAAAGATCGAAGACCGAAGACCAAGCAACATCCAAGGGGGAGTTTGTTTATACAATTTTGTGTCTGTCGCTTGTTCTTAGTTACATTTGTAATTGTACGGTCTTTGCTCAAGTGTCTGTATAAGTTTGGTTGTGTCGACCAAATCAAGATATCCTTCTATCTTGGTTTCGTACGACATCTTAGTTAGTCTGTGTTAAATGGGTGCATGTGTGCATACCGTTGAGTCTGTGTACTTCATGTATGCGAGTTAGAATGCTCTGTACGAGCCACATGCTCCGTACGAAGGAATCATTGTAAACAAGTTGCTTTACATGGTTTGTACGAACAATTCGCTTCGTACGAATCAATTGCTTCGTACAACCCTCTTTGGAGCAGTTCTTCGTGGGTAATAGAATATTTCGTATGTCTGGTAACGTGCTTCGTACGAATGACCAGCATGGACACTATATAAGCAGACATGCACCTCTCAGTCAGGGTGCTGTTGGTTGTTCAAATTGTTGGTGAGCTGAGCAGTTAGGATCTCTGGAGCAGATGAAGACACAAGAATACTGGCAGTTTGTTGAGTCGTATGAGCATTGTTTGTATATGTTTGGACTTTTTCTCATCTCTTAATCAAGATAGTGAATCTTCGGTTACCTCATGTTCTTACTTTGCTTTGGTTTGCATGCATGCTTGGATTCCGCACTCGTATGTGTGTTGCATGAACAAGGAATAGGTTTAACTTGATCCTCAAGTGGACCTAGGTGGACAAATTTTCAAGAAAATAAAAATAATATGTCTTTTACTTATTTACCTTCTATATTCAAGGGAGAAAAAATTATAAAAAAATACAAAAACAATAGAAAACCAAAAATCAAAAATGAGTTTCTTGGATAAGTTGAAGATGAAGAAATACACCGGTAAATCTGTCAGAAATGGTTAAAAGCATAGGAAGAAGATTGATAAGTAGCTTTACTTTGTATGGGTAGGCTCACAATTAGACTAAAATGTACAAGTGGATATAAACATAACAAACAGAACGCCAGGTGGGATCCATTCATTGGCATATGGTCTTGGTACCGAAATTTCGTTTGATAGAGTGCCGAGGTTCTGAGATATACGGTCTTTATGCTGACTTATCATCTGGGTATCATGGTTGAATCTTCTATCCGAAAAATAACGGTGACGCAAGTCTAGAAGTTCCATGATACCATACATACGTGTATATACTGCATACGACCATCAATAAGTGATAAAAATATCACATCCCTGAAATAAGTGATAAAATATCACAGCTTTATGCGGGAGCTAAGTTCGTCTCTTTGTCGATACGATGGTTCTAACCTGTTCACGGACTTACTCTTGTGCCCTGTATGCATATGAAAATCAAGTTCCTCATCACTAAGTGATTTAATCACATAGGGTTGTTTTCAATCAAAATAAGTGAGTACCTCACATCATATATATATGTCAAAACAGATGATAAAGCAGTATACTCACCGGTAAGATTTAATCTCGTGCATCTCTTGATATGGGAATGTGTCGTGAAGTGGTTGAAACACGGCTAGTATGTGTAAATCGTACTCTAATCATATCTCTTAATCATGATTACATCTGATAAGTCGAGCTTACGTGGACAACAATACCGATAATCATAATTGAATACTTATCTGTTTAATTTTGAAGTTTAAACCGAATATCGTTTTTGACAAAGATTAAAAAGCTGGTTATGATTCCTTTACCTTGAAACTCTGAAAAAGATTGTTTTGATATATATTTAGTGTTGGTAATTGTTTTTATCTTTAGTTTACTATATTGTTAGATTAAGTTCTTTCTAAAATTAGCCAAAGTTGAGACTCAAAAGTTTTTCTACCAAGATACGCCAGAAAACCATTTATTTGATATCACAACTTCAGAAAGTAAGGTCATGTAACAGGTTACCCGTCAAAGAAAACCAAACTCTGTTCAAAAGCACCTTTCCTAAACATAACTGTGTGATTTGTGTGGATATGTGCGAAGCTCAGATTTGAAAAACAGGAATTCATACGAGTGTGTGTATCTCATATGAATGAAAGTGGTCAGTTGTTTGACTTGGTTTTTTGTTTACTCAAATGAGTTATTCTTCATACGAATTAAGTGTTATTCGTATGGTTTGGTATTTTACGGAAAAGTTATGACAAATTTTTTGTGTGTATTCCCTAATAAATTTAGTTTCTTATTAAATATCTATTTATGAGTACAGAATGGAATAAAAGAAGATAAATGAAAACCAGCTACGAAGAGAACTGACAAGTCAGAAGAAGAAACAAAAAAGTTTGATGTTTCTGAAAAGTTTGAAGACCTGATGCTCTATGAGTGATAGCAGATCTTCAGGGGGAGTTTGTTAATACTCCAAGGCATTCCAGTGTGAAGACCAAAGACCGATGACCGAAGACCAAGTAACATCCAAGGGGGAGTGTGTTGATACACTTTTGTGTCTGTCGCTTGTTCTTAGTTACATTTGTAATTGTACGGTCTTTGCTCAAGTGTCTGTATAAGTTTGGTTGTGTCAACCAAATCAAGATATCCTTCTATCTTGGTTTCGTACGACATCTTAGTTAGTCTGTATTAAACGGGTGCATGTATGCATACCGTTGAGTCTTGTGTACTTCATTTCTGTGACACGTTCTCTAGAGAAAGCATTTTATGCGAGTTAGAATGCTCTGTACGAGCCATATGCTCTGTACGAAGGAATCATTGTAAACAAGTTGGTTTACATGGTTCGTACGAACCATTCGCTTCGTACAAATTAATTGCTTCATACAAGCCTCTTTGGAGCAGTTCTTCGTGGTTAATAGAATGTTCCATATGTCTGGTAACGTGCTTCGTACGAATGACCAGCATGGACACTATATAAGCAGCCATGCACCTCTCAGTCAGGGTGTTGTTGGTTATTCAACTTGTTGGTGAGCTGAGCAGTTAGCATCTCTAGAGCAGACGAAGACACAAGAACACAAGCAGTTTGTTGAGTCGTATGAGCATTGTTTGTATATCTTTGTACTTGTTCTCATCTCTTAATCAAGATAGTGAATCTTTGGTTACCTAGTGTTCTTACTTTGCTTTGGTTTACATGCATACTTGGATTCCGCACTCGTATGTGTGTTGCATGAACAAGGAATAGGTTTAACTTGATCCTCAGGTGGACCTACATTAGTCTCCTCCATTGTAAAAGTGGACTGGGCTTCTGCAATTTATTCTAGTACAGTTTCTTGATGTGAAGATGTAGGTTGTGTGACGATGTTCCCATATACTTTTTGCTTTGTTTCTTTCTACCCTTATCACCACCTATAGTACCTACATCACTTGCACCACCATTACCATCATTATCATCACCTTTTCCCTTTTGAAAACCAAACTTATCTTCGATCATCTTTTTCAAAGTTGGTTCTTCATTATCTAACTCACTATCATCATGGCGCCACTTATCGTTTTGTGGTGCAACATATTCATTTTTTGCTAGAAAACCAAACAATTTACGAGGAGGTGTACTTTCCTTGTAACATTTTGCTGCTACTTCTCTAACTATATTCAAAGAATGTTGCATCATAACCTCAACTTTTAGAACATCGTTGTGGTTCTTCAGAAGATTCGGAAGTTGCATATTCAAGATCATTTGGAGAAAACGAGGATACATCTAAAACTTGTTTCCACCATATCCGATTCTTCTCAGGTTTTCCTTCATGTTTGCAAAAATATACTTTGAAACACTTAATGGTTTGTTCAATGTCAAAGCTATCATCATTCCAACTAAGTCGTTATTTGCCATGTCATAACCACTTCGTCTGTTGCTCAAACACTGAACTAAAACATGTAGAAAGAACTTGTATCGGAGTGGCAACCATGCTTTGTTTAGTTGTCCTATGAGAAAATCTTCAACACATTTCATTCGAAGCAAACATCCACGTTGACATTTTAATGGAAGTGAGAATGGAGCTTCAGGATCATCGTCAAGCTGTAATACTGAGGTAATGATTTCAACAGAAATATCTACATCAAATTCATTCAGTTTCCCATGGATAAGTTCCTGCCCATTCATTTCAACAACTTTAGCTGAATCCCAAAATTCCTTGATCAACGTCTTTTATACTGTAGTCTTATGCGTGATAGCATAATGTATCCTTGAGTTGCGCAAAAACTTCATTATACCGTTTTACTCAGCAAATTATCTTCCGGATCTAAGTAGGCCACGATGTTGTGTCTTGGTTCTGACATAATTTCCACTTCTGACTTGTCTGTTTTCTTCTTTCCAGGCTTTCTTTTATGTTCTTTTTGTTCCATCCTGTACACAAAGATAGCCAGAATAAGAACATAGATACACAAGGAAACATACACTAAAAGTTTTATTACGAACTTTCTGTATGTATGTATTCCCTAGACGAAGAATCTACTGACTCATACGAATAACAATTTATTCGTACGAAGAACAACTGATCTGTATCAACAACTGACTTTGTTAAACAAGTGCTTTACTCGTATGAGTAACTAGCTCGCACGAGCGGCATATTATTCGTGCGAGTGATAATTCACTTGTACGAAGCAACGTTAACTAATTCACACATTGAACTTCAAGTGAAGATTATGTATGAAGAACTTGTTTTTCGTTAAAAGGTTCTTCTCTTAAAGTTTGTTGTTCATGTCCTGCAATGTCATATAGTCAGATAATGTTCAAGTTATTTATCTTTAAGGTATGCCTTCACTGTCAATTATACCTTAAAGATATCAGAAAAAACTTAAAGAGGAGTGAAAGGATGACGTGAGCAAGGTAAAAATAAAGTTGTACCAAAGAACTACATCACCCTTTATACCACAATCTTTACTTCGCACGAAGCACCTCAGTTCGTATGAAGTACTCTCAGTCGTACAAAGATTTTTTTGTACAAAGACACAAGTGGTTCATTCGTACGAGTCATAATCACTCGTACGAGTCACCTTTGATTCTTACGAATCCAAGTTTTTCAAAACCTGACTTTCAGTTCTTCGTGGACCTTAGGTTTTTCGTTAACCTTTTTAGATCTTTGCACATATCCACACAAATCACAAGTTATGTTAGGAAAAGTGCTATTTAAACAAATTTTGTTCTTTGATATGAGTTTTACTGGTTGTAAAAAAGTACTTTATGAAGTTATGCTTAGCAAGACAAATGATTTTTAGGGCATATCTTGGTAGAAAAACTTTTGAGCTTCAACTTTTGCTAAATAAAAAATACTTTTAACTTAAAAACAAAGTAAACTAAAAATAACTACTAATAGATAAGAATAAACTTTATATTTACTAGGCAATCTTTTTCAGATTTTCAAGGTAAGAGAATCATACCAGCTTTTAATCTTGCCAAAAACGAGTTTTTGTTTAAAAAATCAAATTAAATAAATAGGTATTCTACTATGATTATCGGTATTGTTGTCCACGTAAGCTTAGCTTATCATATGTAATCATGATTAGGAGATATGAATAATGTATGAATTATACTTACTAGCCGCTGTTCAACCACTTCACAACACATTCCTATATCAAGACATGCACGAGAGATAATCTTACCAGTGAGTATATTGCTTATCATCTGTTTTGACGTATATGATTTGAGATACTAATTTGAAAAACAAGCCCTATTTGATTAAATCACTTATTGATGAGGAACTTGATTTTCATATGCATGCAGGTCACATGAGTAAGTCCGTGAAAAGGTAGCAGCATCCTACCAACAAAGAGACGAACTTAGCTCCCGTATAAAGCTGTGATATTTTATCACTTATTTTTGGGTATGTGATATTTTATCACTTGTTGATGGTCATATGCAGTATTTGCACGTATGTATTGTATCATGGAAGTTCTAGACTTGCGTCACCGCTATTTTTCGGTAAAAGATTCAACCATGATACACAGATGATAAGCAATCATAAAGACCGCATATATCAGAACCTCGGCATACTCTCAAACGAAATATCGGTACCAAGAGCATATACCAATGAATGGTTCCCAGCTGGCTTTCAGTCCGTTATTTTTATATCAACCTGTACATTTTAATCTGATTGTGAGCCTGCCGATACATCATTAGTAAAGCTACTTATCAATTTTCGTTCTATGTTTCTGATCGTTTTTGACAGATCATCGGTGTATCATCATCTTCTCTTATATTTCCAAGACACTCATTTTTTTTTTTGGATTTTCTATTGTCTTTATATTTTCTAAATTTTTCTCCCCTTAAATGCCGAAGGTAAATAAATAAAAACATAACTAAGTAACAAACATATTTTTTATTTTTGAATTTTCTCATGTTTTTGTATTTTTCTTGAAATTTTCTCCCCCTAAAAATATACAACTAAGAGAAAATGAAAAATCATTTTGTTTTTTAAGTTGTTTAAGAAAATATTTACGAAAAAAGGTTAGCCAAGGATGATTTACTTGGGTTTCACCATGATGCCATAGACCAAAAAAAGATAATCAAAACGAGATTTATCAAAAGATTTTGTAAACAGGTCAGCACGTTGGTGATCTGAGTGGATTTTAACAGCATTTATAAGTTTCTTTTCATAACAATCTCGTATGAAATGGTACTTAATCTCAATGTGTTTGGTTTTTGAGTGTTGTACATGATTACGAGTGATATGTAAAGCAGCTTCGTTATCAACATAAATAGGAGTAGTTAGAAATTCAAAACTGTAGTCGCGCTTTTGATGTTGGATCTATAGAACCTGACAGCAGCAACTAGAAGCTGAAATATACTCAGCCTCACAAATTGACGTAGCTACACAAGTCTGCTTTTTGCATGCCATGTAACTAGGCGATTTCCCAAGAACTGACATCTTGCTGATGTTGATTTTGCATCGATCTTGCAGCCACCATGATCAGAATCACTGAATGCTGTTAAATCAAACTTATCATCCTTAGGGTACCAGAGACCAGTGTCCAGGCGACCCTTCAAATAACGAAAGATTCTTTTCACAGCCATCAAATGAGAAAATTTTGGACTTGACTGGTAGCGAGCTAGAAGACATATTGTGTACATTATATCGGGTCTTGAAGCAGTAAGATACATAAGAGATCGGATCATGGCACAATAAAGAGACGGTTCCACATGTTCACCCATTCCATCAGGAGTAATCCCATGATTTTGAGCTAATGGAGTTCCCAAAGGCTTTGAGTCTTCCATTTGAAATCGTTTGAGAATATCCTAGATGTACTTGGTTTGATGAATGAAATCCATTCCTTAGATTGATGAACCTGAAAACCTAAAAAGAAATTCATTTCTCCCATGGCGCTCATCTCGAACTTCTCTTGCATCACCTGCTTGAATTCTTTAAACATTTTCTCATTTGTTGACCCAAAAATAATATCATCAGTATATACTTGTGCCAGCAATAAGACCTCATTCCTTTCCTTGATAAAGAGAGTATAGTCGATCAATCCACGTCGAAAACCATTCTTGAGAAGATAGGAAGACAACGTTTCATACTAAGCCTGTGGAGCTTAATGAAGACCATATAATGCCTTATTGAGAAGCCAAACCTTGTTAGGATGGATTGGATCTTCAAAACGAGGCGGTTGCTCAACATATACTTCTTCTTCAACTACACCATGAAGAAATGCACTCTTCACATCCACTTGATAAACTGTAAATTTCTTGTAGGATGCATAAGCCAAGAAAATTCTTATGGCCTCAAGACGTTCTACTGGTGCATGAACCTCATTATGATCAATGCCTTCTACCTAATTGAAGCCCTTGACAACCAATCTTGCTTTGTTTCTCACAACAACACCTCGGTCATACTTCTTACACTTGTAAACCATCTAGTACCAATCTTCTTGTAGTTGTTAGGCCTGTCAACCAATTTCCACACGCCCAACTTCTAAAACTACTGAAGTTCTTCTTACATTGCTTCAACCCATGAGTCTTCTTTCATTGTCTCCTTCCAATATTTCGGTTCTCCTTGGCAAACATAGTAGGCAAAAGACCAATCATTCTGTTCCCCTGATTCCCTAATAGCCGAATACAAACCAGCATTCTGGTTGTTCCTTAGCTACTTATGTGTTTGCACTCCACTCTGGAGATCAAGTATAATATTCTTCTGAGGATGGGTATTATGATTTGAGTTTCAGGAACATCGGGAACTCGAGAATTTATACCCAAATTATTGATATTCAGATTGCTGGATTTGACGAAGATGTAGATGCATGACCTTCATTCGTCCCTTGATTTTGTACATTTGATCTGACGTCCGAAGTTCTAGGAACCGGAATAGAAGCAGCTTCATTTGCATAATGGAACTCCTCATCTTCCGACGAAACATTATAATCAGCAGCATCTTCGAATTCCTCATTTTGAACAAGATTGTTAACCGAAGTAGACACATTTTGGGGTTAACAATAATTGGTCGTACTAATGACGAGTCAACTGTAGTATCGCTTTCAAGGAGCATTTGAGTAGCTGCAGAAGCATCATCAAAAGTTGGCAGATTAAAGGAGTTAAAAAGTCCATCGTAGTCAAACATCCAAGGAGCATCCGGAGCTCTTACCGATTCATTGTATCTTTTAACCTTAACTTCACTCCATTCTTCAATCTTTTTCGTTGACAAATTCCACACTCTAAAATTTAGAGTAGCATATCAAAGAAAGAAACCTTCAATAGCTTTTGGACCGAATTTACCATGTGGATCGATCATAGTGCATTGAGCTCCAAAAGGTTCTAAGAAAGAAACATCCGGTTTTCTTTTATGTAACAACTCGAAACATGTTTTCCCGTGCCTCTTCACCGTAAGAACTCTATCCATCGCATAACATGCAGTACCCACAGCTTCTCCCCAAAATTGAACAGGAAGTTCTGATTCTACTAACATAGTTTTTGCAGTTTCAATTAGAGTTCTATTTTTCCTCTCAGCGACACCATTTTGTTGTGGAGTGTAGCAAGAACTGTACTCATGTAAAATGCCTTTAGAAGAACAAAACTCATCCATAACATGATTCTTGAATTCGGTGCCATTGTCGCTTTTGATTCTCCTTATGTTCAAATTGTACAAATTTTCCAGTACGTGAGGAGATTCTTGAGGATTTCAGGAACTTCAATCTTGTGTGCCAAAACATTCACCCATGAAAATCTTGAATAGTCATCGCCTGCAGATGCATCATCAAAAGTTGGCAGATTGACGGAGTCAAAGAGTCCATCGTAGTCAAACATCCAAGGAGCACTCGGAGCTCTTACTGATTAAGTGTATCTTTGAACCTTAACTTCACCCCATTCTTCAATCTTTTTCGTTGATAAATTCCACATGCTGACATTAGGAGTAGCATATCCAAGAAAGAAACCTTCGTAGCCTTTGGTCCAAACTTACAATGTGGATCAATCATAGTGCATGGAGCTCCACAAGGTTCTAAGTAAACATGAAAACTGCAGGCAATTAGAAATGAAGACTGAAGACCAAGCAACAGCCAAGGGGAGTTTGTTGATACACTTTTTGTGTCTATCGCTTGTTCTTAGTTACTTCTGTAATTGTATGGTCTTTGTTTATTATGTCTGTATAGTTTGGTTTATCTTGACCAAATCAAGATATCCTCCTTTCTTGATTTAGTACGACGTTTAGTTTTGTGTTGTAAAACAGTTCCATGTGTGCATGCTATTAAGTCTTGTGTACGGCATGTCAGTTAGCACGTTGTTCGAAGAACACTTCTTAGTAGGAGTGAAAGGTGCTTCGTACGAGCAAGTTGTTGCTCGTATAAGCCATTTTCTGTTCATACGATGATACTCTAGTCGTACGAGTGGCCCCTTTCAACAAGCTCTTTGCTTGTTCATGCGAGCCAGTTCCTGTTCGTACGAGCCGTGGGTTGTTCGTACGAGCAACCAATGCTGAAGGTTCTTCGTAACTTATAGTGGTCCGTATGACCAGCAACATTCTTCGTTCATTGTTAACTTGAATTGTGTTGGATGGTCGTGATTAATTTTGGAAAGGTTGTGATTTCCTTGTTTGCTGGGTCGAGTACATTTACTCTTGAAGTGACCTTTTTCTCCACATTTGAAGTGAGTAACAGCATCTTTATCAAAACCATACTTTGTATCTTTCTTGCTTTCCAAACTTGTTCTTCCAGTTCTGCTCATATAGTCTTTTGCTCTTCTGACCGCACTTGAAAACACCCATTTAATATCCATCAACTCCATCTCATCTCTGTCTATTTGTTGATAGTCTTCATTAGTCAAATTGATGTTTCCAATTTGACCAGCGACTAGTCCACAATAAGTACTAACCATGGTGTTTAGAAGTTCCATGTGTTCACAAGCAACTTCTACACTGACCTTGGAAAGATGTGATGTATCAAGTCTGATGGTATTAGGATTTGCATGTTGAAAGTTGTTACATAGAAAGCTTGTTGAGAAGCTGGTTGTGGAACTTGAGGTGTAACAACTTGAGGTTGTGGTAAAAACGCTTTGGGATCAATACTTGACCATAGGTTTGAGTACTTGAGCCAGCAGATTGATCTGCTTGAACTGGTGGTGGTAAAAAGGGATTAACATTTGACACAAACGCGGTTTGAAGTTTTGGTTGCTGAGTTGTACCAACACCTGTGTTAATACCTCCAAAGTACATTTCAGGGTTTTGGGGAATAGAAACTCTTTTTGCTGTTCCAGATTTCTTCTTCATTTTTGTTCTCCAGCTTCTGAACAAATTCATAAATACTAATCATATCCAAAATGCATGTATGCTTTAGTAAGTCAATAAATTGACTCCATTTTGGTAGTAAGGTGTCAGCAAAACACACCACGATTTCTTGTGGAGATGCTAACAGTTTGTACGAATACACTTCACTGAGCAGATGGTAGAAACGGGTTGTCATATCGCTCAATGTCTCATTTTCAATGAACAGAAAACCTTAAAACTCTTTCTTTAGCAGATCATGTCGTATTTTTCTTGTTGAAGCATTTCCTTTCCCTCTTGCTTACAAAGTATCCCACAAATTCTTGGTGGTGGTACAGTACACAAACTGATGGTAAATATCTTTATGAAGTGCTTGTGTAAGGATAGCAAACGCCTTTTTTTTCTAAATCAGAGGCCTTTTATCATTTTCATCAAAGTTGGCTAAGGAGGTTGGATTTGATCCTGCTTCTTCGAGAGATTCCTTATATGGTGTAGTAAAAATGTCTATAATTCTGTATTTTCGCCAAGAACATATTTATGGAAACGGATTTTCCATGAGGGATAATTGTTCATTTGATACAATTTTGGTGGACGGTTATTACTTCCTGTTTCACTCTCGCTTATAAGAAGAGTCTGAATGCTCTGATTTTGATTTGCCACACATGCCCATTGATTAGCGGTAATCATGGTTGTGTGCTGAGCCATTAGTGATTTAACCCAGGAGGTGTGGAGCATTGTGATGAGTCTTGGTTTGAGTTTGAACTACTCCCCCAATCCCAAGGATTAGTACCCATTTTGTTTACTTGTTTATGAAAGTAAAATTAAAAATTTGAAGATTAATTTTTAAAATAATAGTCTACTTTTAAAGTTCACAATTTTAAAAACCACAAAGTTTTGAAAAACTGGGACACGAAAACCAGGTTGTTCGTACAAATAACTGTCTTTCGTGCGAGCAACCTATGCTTCGCACGAACAAGGTTCTTCGTGCGAGTGACTTGGTCTTTCGCACGAGCAGTCTTGTGCTTTGTGCCGATAGGTTATTCGCTTATGTTTGGTTTTTCGCCGGAAGGAATTTTTTTACAGGGTTGGTTGGTGAAAATTTCCTTTTCTAACCGAGACTTGTTTCTGAGTTTGTTAGAAAGTTGTCAGTTGTCTACACAATTTTGATTCAGACGACAAACATTCCAATGTCAGCTTTTCAGTCAAAACAGTCAAGTCTAGAGATTTCGTCAACCCTAAAAGAATATTCTGGTAAGTTTTCCGGCAGGTATTTCAACGGATACTATGTCCAACTAAACTTTGATAGAAAATCTCAATAAAAACCGTATCCTAACATGTCTCCATGTATTCTAACAAGGTTTTTTATAAAAATTACAACAATTTTTACCTAAGTTTTAAACAAGTTATCTTTTAAAAACTTAAGTTTCTTGTTAGAAGTTCAGGAACACTTCCAGAAACCCTCACAACTAGCTCAGGCACAACACTAAGCTTGGTTTTTAAACAAGGAAGAAAGCCAGAGCTCTGATACCACTTGTAGGTCCACTTGGAGGATCAAGATAACCTACTTCCTTGTTATTGTAACACATATACGAGTGCAGAATCCACGTAAGTATGCAAACCAAAGCAAAGTAAGAAACACAAGATAACCAAAGATTCACTATCTTGATTAATAGAAGAGAACTAGTACAAAGACATACAAACAATGTTCATACATACTCATGATATACTCTTTGTGTTCTCACTCTTGTGCCTCACATGTATCAACACACTTCACTGAGAAGTGCATGTCTGTTTATATAGTGCCAACACCTAGCAACAGTACGAAGAATGTTGCTGGTCATACGAACCACTATAAGTTATGAAGAACCTTCAGCATTGGTTGCTCGTACGAACAACCCACGGCTCGTATGAATAGGAATTGGCTCGCATGAACAAGCAAAGAGCTTGTTGAAAGGGGCCACTCGTACGACTAGAGTATCACTCGTATGAACGGCAAATAGCTTGTACGAGCAACAACTTGCTCGTACGAAGCACCTTTCGCTCGTACTAAGATGTGTTCTTCAAGGAACGTGCTAACAGACAAGTTGTACACAAGACTTAATAGCATGCACACATGCAACTGTTTTACAACACAGACAAACTAAACGTCGTACTAAATCAAGATAGGAGGATATCTTGATTTGGTTAACATGACCAAACTATACAGACATAATAAACAAGGACCGTACAAGTACAGATGTAATAAGAACAACCGACAGACACAAAAGTGTATCATTATTATTGGAAATTTTTGTGTGCGCAGGTCAAGAAGTCTTCGTTTTCTCCATTCCATGACATTTGTTCTTTATTATATGAGAAAATTCTAGAGATTGCAGCTTATAGAGAAGTACTTAATTTTTTTAGCCGTTTACTAATTACCAAGGCCTTGACTGACAAACATACGGCCTATTAATCGCATGTCGATTACTTTGGGGATGTCGCAAAATATGATGACGAAGATAATGCTATAGTTTGGCAATGAGAATCAACAACAAATATATCCAAGTGAAAATCACTGAAGATCTAATTTTAAAAGTGTTAGATTTCAAGGACCGTGCAGAAGACCCTACTGGTTATCCTGAATATATGGTCAAGGGGTGCTTCTATAGGATAAATATGCAGGATTTGTCAACGCAACACCTTTCAAGAAAGGAAATTTGAGTGCTTCTTTCCGATATATTGCACACTGTATCATACATGCTCTTAGTCACAGAAAGGGAGGTTTTGATGATTTGATTCATTACCAAATGTGCATGATTACAACTCTAGTCCTCAATCAGCCGCACAACTTCTCGAGGCTTATATTTATGCAGATGGTACAAAATATTCAAAGAGAAAATTCCTTTAGTACCCGAGGTTCATACAGATGCTGCTGGATCATCTCCACAAAAATCTGAAGAAAAAGAAAGAAGATATTCTGAGGCTCGAACACATGGATGTGTCTACTATGAAAAAGATGAATCTTCATTTGAAAGCCTTCCCGAATGCTAAGCCAATTTTTGGAGCTATTATAGACACCGCCCAAGGGGAAGTGGAGAAAAGACGACAGTGAGTTGAAAATGAAGAGATTGATGCGTTAGGTGGGTTTGTATCTAAGAGAAGAGCTTTGTTCACAAAAGAAGATAAAAAGGGGAGCAAGGGGACAAAAAGAAAACAAGTTGCCACATCTTCTTCCTTGCCCCTCAACAAAAGAAGTGTACATCTGTTGGCACTAGTTTGATTGATGAGCAAGAGAGTGAAGAGAATATTGAGACCGTTGCTGCTGACATAGAGCAACAAGCATTTGGTGGTAAAGCTGGTGGAGATGAAAGCCCTTCCTCCTCGAGTACTGATTCCGAGGATAGGATTGCCGCGGAAAAAGAAAGAGCAAAGAGAAAGAGTTAGAGCGGTTGGCAGAAGAACGACGAAAGGCTGAGGAGAGGAAAAGAAAAGAAACAGGAGAGGACGATACTACTTACATACATCTGAGTCTGATAGCGATACTCCTGTTCTCAAGACATCTAAGAGGCCAACAACAAAGCGTTTGTAGACGACAGCATTTAGAAAGACAGACTCGCAAATAGTGCGTTCTAAATGTAAACTAAAGAAGAAAGCTGCTGAAGCATCTACTGTTGAGCCAACACCTCCATCACCACCTACTCAACCATCTACTGTTGAGCCAACAAGCTCCATCACCTACTCAAAATCTCAAACTCTGGTTTCATCGACAAATGAGGCCATTACGGAGGATGCAACCACCACAAGTGAAGCTTTTATCAATCTATCTGAAGCACCAAATGAACAATCTGGATATCAAGCTGTGCCATAGTCAGTAACCAAAGATCGATATTCTGCAACAAGCCCTGTAGCTCAGAACAAAGATTGAATACTCACAAGTAAGCAACGATCTAGGGGGAATTTGTTAGGACGTTTTGAGACCATTGGTACTTGATTTTAATAGTTTAGAGCTTGTTTGTATTAGTTAGTAAAACTAGAGGGGCTAAATGTGTAATTCGTGATATTTGTAACAAGGGCGGCGTATTTATGCTCCCAGCGTATTTAATAAATAAGCTAGGTAGTCAGGTGTATATATATGCTGATCAATGAAAACCCTAGTCCAAGGTTCTTGGACAGATTTTGTGATTGTTCTTGTGTTGTGCTTGTTGTTCTTGTACTTAATCCGAAATATCCAGGTGCATTCAGTGATTATATCCTTTGGGAATCTATATACAACACTTGTTGTTTGATCCATACAAGAATTCTTCATCTTTCGGGTTTCTTAACTTTTACACATTCAAACAACTAATCTATAGTTGTTTGGGTGATAATAATCAACCATTGGGATCCAAATCTGATTTGGGACTTACAAATTTGATTTTGATTTCGGAGATATTCCTAGAGGTGAATAGTTTACGGCAGATATGTTCAATGACTCACGGATTACAGAGCTAGAAAATCAAGTCATGTTGAACAACATTAAGATTGCCAAGCTGCAGGAGTGTATAAAGGGTTTAGAAGAAGATCGACAGAGTCTTGAGGCTGTATTAGCAAGTTTAGTATGAGAAGACGAAAGGCTACGGAAGCGTATGATAGAATAAGATGAAGAACGCATCAGGAATTAGAGAAAAATGAGATTGTTTCAGAAAATTCTTATCAAAAAGCTCAGGATTAATCTTGTAGCGGAAACCGATGAGATTGAGAGGGAGGAAGCAAGAGAAAGGTGGCAGAGCGTGAATGATTGGGTGATTAGAGGGTTTTTTTCATACTTAAATCCTTCTGGGTGTATTTATCTTTGAAGGCAACGTAGATAAACTTGAATATAGCATTTTTAAACTTGAAGATCGCGTAATTAACAAATACACCGGCCTAACACCAGCGGATTTGTTGATTTCAAGCGAAATAGTGTCAGCGTAACTAATCGAAGGAGACTTCGAAGTCAGTTATAAAAATCCTCAGCGATTTTATCACGGTGATCGGCGAATTTAGCCAAACTCACGTTTGTTTGCGTGTTTCAGCGGATTTAGCTATTCTCGTAGGGTAAATTCGCCAAGAATCTCTAGCGTATTTGTTACTTGCAGCGTATTTGTTCTCTGATCTTTTAAGCTCCAGCATATTTAACCCAAGATCAAGATTTTGAACTCAAAATCAACGAATATGTTTCTCAATCAACTTAACCTAATAGCCCAAAGCCGAATTGGAGACAGGAACAACTACTAGACCTCCCAAGGTGAAAGGATCTGAAGACTTCAGTAGTTGGAAGAATCGAATGAAACCGTTCTTTGAGTATACATACTATACTCAATGGATGTCTGTCACAGTAGGACCGCATGTTCCTATGATAATTCGCGAGATGTTCGAGCAAATAATATAGACCCTTCAACATTCACTGAAGAGGACATAACTCTCATTCAACGCGATCGTAGGGCTCATGTTGCTCTAACAATGGTTGTCCAAGGACGACAACAATCTGTTCGAAGAATACACTTCAGCTCATGAACTTTGGTTGGCCCTCATTGATCACTACGAAGGGAATGAAGAGTTTAGGAGTGTTCGTGGTGAAAGCTTGTCAGATCGTATCAGTCGATTTTTGGGAATGCTAACAAAAATGAAGAAAGTAGGCAATCTTGTTGCAAACTATGCCTCCATCAAGAAGCTTTGGACTCTCTCCCAAAAGAATGTAGCCTACAATGTATGATGATCAAAAGAACCTTTTTGACCAACACTACTCCTGTCACACTTTCAGAACTGATCAATACTCTAAAGGCCTTTGAGATGTCCCGCGTCAAGAGAGAGATGAATCAAGCAGGATACTCTAAAAAATCCATCGAATCCACTGCTGTTGCGCCCAAAATTATGGCATTCCTTGCCCCCATAACCTCTTGTGGTTCGAATCCTCAAAGTGCTACCGCATCCTACCCTAACGCTTCCGCAAGCTCTCCAAAGGCCCCATCATCTAACGAGAAGACTACTATGGTCGGTGATGCTCAAGCACTCAAGATATCCACCAAACATGTTGCCTTGTTTAACACCTTCCTGAGTAGCTATGAAGCTCTAATGTCAGGTGAGCTAAAAAGAGATTTTCTAACTGTTAAAGACAAGTATCAGGTAGATCCGGATGATATGGAGGAAATGGACTTTAAGTGGCAAATGGCGATGATCACCCTACGATTAAAGATGTTTCAAGATAAAACAGGAAAGAAACTGGCACTGGAAAAGCTGGTTTTGAGAAGTCTAAGCTGAGATGCTACAAATGCAAGAATCTGGGTCACTTCAAGAGGGAGTACCCACTGCTGAAAAAAGAAAATGATGAACTCGTTCCTACAAGAAGGCCAATAGCTATCGAAGGGAGTGATAGTGTTGCTAATAATAACCCAAAAGCTTTAGTGGTGGAAGACTATGACTGGGCAGAAGAAATAGTTGAGGCAAAAGGAGAAGTCAACAAAGAACTCATGGCAAAAATCTCTACTGCATATGTCACGTCTTCATCAAACTACGTGGAGAAGCAAACTGCTAGAATTCCCAAGGATGACAAAGGTTTAAAAAAGCATAATCAATCCTACTGAACCGACTTCAGAGAAGGGAAAGCAGAAGTCTGAGAAGACTGATTCTAAAAAGGCAGCCCGATGAGCAACCAGCGACGACAAGAGTGAGAAAGCTGGAACTTCTACAGCCGCCATGAAAGCAGAGTCTGCAAAAGACACAGAGGATAAGGATTTCGTAAACAGCATACCATATGAATTTAAAGCAAAATTGTGCTCCCAACCATGTTTGAATGTCGTGGCACATTACAAATCACTCAACCGTGACCTGATTAGAGAAAAAGAAAAAGTTTTGAAATTTAACCAAGAATTGAAAGAAAACGAAGCTGCATATCAAAGAATGTTGAACTCAACTCTCGCTGAGATGTAGACTTTAAAAGACTTCGTTTTTAGAAAAGATTTTATCATAAATGATTTAACCGAAAGAATAGAAATATCTCAAAATGAAAATAACAAATTGCAAATCACAATTGATAAATGGAAAGTTACTCAAAAGGCACTGAGTGATATTGAAAATTGCCAATGACCAACATTCATGAAGAATGGAATTAGATACAAGGATAAGCTCGGAAACGAAAGAAAAATCTTTCCACCACCGCACAGCAAAAACTATGTGCCTATGCCATCTCCTCATCCTAAGAATGACTTAATTGATAAACATGATCTGTTAGCTCAAAATATCTTTCACAAAAATGAAAACAGTACTAACATTTTTTTAAGTAATGCAGATATGTGTAAGCGTAAAGAAGATGTGTACGATGAGGATGATGACTGTGGAGGTTTGAAAATAAGAATTCTTTACTCCGGCGACAATTATTCTATAGTTAACTGGTTTGCCTGGAACTGTAACAAGAAAAACAGTACTTCTATTCGGGATAACTATAATAGGTTGACTAGGATGGATGATTGTAATGGTTGTATGCCTAAATTTAATATTCAGGATAACTGTAATGGCCATGTGCCTACATTTAGAACTCACAACTCAGTGCATGCTGTGGTTGAAAGTCGTGACTCAAATTCTGTTTTTAATGATGAAAATGTTGTGCTTGAATCTCCTATTTTTGTCCCAGAATTGAAGAAAAACAGATTTGGAAAGTTCCTTACAGAGGGAATTGCCGAGTTTGTTCCATCATGTACAGGTACATCAGAGACTGATAAAGATTCAACTCAAGTAAGAAATAGTGATGACTCATGTACGACAACTTCAGAAAGTGATGAAGAAACGTTTAGTGAAAATCAAGAATCAATCTCATCATCAGATGGTAAGATCATTGAAGATGAAGTTGAGGATGAAAATTTTCTTGACAAGAAAATGAAGAAAGTCAAAGCTATGTTGCATCATCAGATAACACTTCAAGCAGCTCGAGACTCTCATCACATATATCATCTTCACCCGCCGTGTCTACCAAAAAGAAAAGATCAAATTGCAAGTAATGTTTTCGTTGTGGTCATTTAGGAAATACTACGAAACATTGCAAGAGCAAGAATTTTCTAAACATAAACAAGATTTTGTAAAAAGTGTCACTGATCAATTTGATAATCTCAAGAAATCAGTAAAATGCATAGTAAATACAACTTGTTTTTAGAAAATAAAAGCAAATTTTACCGTTCAAAATCATGATAGATCAAACTTGAAGCAAGTCTGGGTTTTGAAAACTAACTAACATGTACATATTTGTGTTTGTTGTCATATAATAGAATAAACTGCAAAAATGGCTTCGAATGCTCATGGAATATATTTGGCACGTTGACAGTAGATGCTCGAGGCATATGACCAGTTTGAATGATCTCCTGAAAAACTTTCGAGTCATGGATGGCGATTTCAATTATTTTACAATCTGATGAGCGTATCACAAGTGTGCGAAAGGAATTTCAGTGTTGTTTAACTATGTGGAATGCTTATTCCTCAAACTCGAATATTCCGTTCCTGCCAAAATGATTATGCTTACAGCTCCTCGTCAAAACAAAACCTATGTTCTCAATATGAAAAATGCTAAATCCAATAAGCATATGACGTGTCTTATCTCAAAAGCTTCAGAGTCGGAATCACTGCTTTGGCATAGGCGGTTGAGGCATGTGAACTTCAAAAATATGAATAAGCTTTCCAAATTAAATTTCGTAAGAGGATTGCCTATAAAAGAATTTCCATTTTTAGAAAAATGTATCGCATGCGCCCAAGGCAAGCAACACAAAAAGCCGCACAAACCCAAAGCAGTGAATACCTATCTGCTCCATTGCAATTACTACACCTGGATCTTTTCGGCCCTTTAAGTGTTAAAAGTTTGGTGATTACAGATGATTTCTCTCGTTTTTCATGGGTATATTTTCTTGAAGCCAAAAGCAAAACAACACCCACTCTCAAGAGCTGAATTCCCATGATTGAAAACGTGATCAAGTTGAAGGTCAAATCTGTCAGAAGTCACAACGGATAAGAATTAAAAATCAAACGTTTGTCTCCTTCTGTGAAGAAAAGGGAATACGACTTCAGTACAGTGCAACCAGAACTCCTCAGCAAAATGGCGTAGCAGAACGAAAGAATAGAACACTCATTGAAGCTGCTCAAACTATGCTCGCGGACTCCAAGCTTCCTATCATTTTCTGGGCAAAAGCTAGTCAACACAGCATGCTATGTTTTGAATCAAGTTCTCATCATTAAACCTCATGGAAAAACAGCCTATGAACTTCTTTTCAAAAGGAAGCCATGTTCTTGTACACTCCTCCAATTGAAGACAATCTCATCAAGTTTGAAGCAGTCGGTGATGTATGCTACTTCATGGGCTACTCATCTTCTCAAAAGGCGTATCGAATTTACAACAAACAAACCAAGATGGTGATTGAATCATGCTACGTCGACTTTTAAGAAGGAAACTCCACCAACACTAGAAGCTCTCCAAATTGGTTTTATGATGTAGACGTTGTATTTAACAGTTTCGACATTGATGAACCACTCAATGAAACCGAACCTGCCGAAACAACGCCAATAAAGCCATTGTTTGATCCTTCAAACATTGGTTTCACTCCTTCTACAACTCGTTTCACCCAGTTCTGCCGATCCAATCCTTCCTGTTGATGAACTTAATGGCAACACTTCGGCTGATGATGCATCTGCATGTGATGCTTCAACTTCACAGCCGATTGTGAATGAACCACATAAAGAAGAAGAACCTCCGATTATCTACGTTGACAAACACTTCTCCATTCTACCTCAACAAGTTGAGACTCACACCAACGCAGGATACAAGACAAATCGAAATCATCCAATTGGGAATGTCATTAGTTCCGTGGAAGATGGAGTTCAAACTCGTGGTCAAACACATACCATCAACAATAGATTGTATGTAGCTTTTCTTTCACAGTCTGTACCATGAGACATTAAAGAAGCCATTCAAAATTCTAGCTGGGTGTAAGCAATGCAAGAAGGGTTATCTCAGTTTTGTAAGCTTAAAGTCTACGAATAGTTGATCTACTAGATAGAAAGTATCCCATTAGCACCAAGTGGGTATTTCATAACAAAATGGACGATCGTGGTGTAGTCATTAAGAATAAGGCAAGATTGGTAGTTCAAGGCTTCCGACAGGAGGAAGGGATTGATTATGAGGAAGTTTTTGCTCCGGTAGCACGTTTGGAAGCTATTAGAATATTCTTAGCCTATGCTTCATTCAAAAACTTCAAGGTGTTTCAGATGGATGTAAAGAGTGGGTTTCTATATGGGAAGGTGAAGGAAGAAGTCTATGTTTGCCAACCTCCGGGTTTTGAAGATCCTCACTTTCCTGCACACTACTATAAGCTTGACAAAGCTCTCTATGGTCTTCCTCAAGCTCCTCGAGCCTGGTATGAGACTTTATCAACATATCTTTTGGAATGTGGGTACACAAGAGGTAAAATTGATATGGCTCTCTTCACGAAAAGGATCGGAGATAATGTGATGCTAGTGTAGATTTATGTAGACGATATTATTTTTTGATCAACTGATGAGGCCCTATGGAAGGAGTTCTAGAAGGTTATGAAGGCAAAGTTCGAGATGAGCATGATGGGAGAACTTTCGTTTTTCTTGGGATTAGAGGTGAAGCAGAGAGAAGACGGTATCCTCATTCATCAAGAGAAATAGATCAGGGATATTCTCTCTAAGTACAACATGAACGACTGCTAAATCGCCAGCACACCATTTGCAGCTCCGACAGAACTCACATATGATCTTCAACGAAAACCTGTGAACAAGTCCTTCTATCGCTTGATGATAGGCTCATTGATGTATCTGACCACAAGTAGGCCTGACATTATGTGGTTTGTTTGCCTCTATGCACGATTTCAGACGGATCCAAAAGAATCTCATGAATCTGCTGTCAAACGAATTTTACGCTATCTGAAAGGAACACCCAAACTCGGACTGTGGTATCCTAAAGATAGTAATTTTGATTTAATTGCTTGTTCTAACAGTGATCATGCAGGTTGGAAGGTTGACAGAAATTCCATCTCCGGAGGCTGTCGATTCTTAGGAAATCGTCTCATATCATGGCAAACCAAGAACAGACAACAGATTCAACATCTACTGCTCAAGCCGAATATACGGTAGCTTATAGTTGCTGCTCACAAGTTCTTTGGATACAAAATAAGTTGCTGGGTTATGGAATCAACATCATGAAACTCTGATATTCATCGACAACGAAGCGTGTCTAGGAATTGTGAAGAATCCTATCCACCACTCCCGAACAAAGCACATTGAAATTCGCATTCATGCGATCCGAAATGCGTATGAGAAAGGATACATTCAAGTGGAGGCGATGGATACCATGCAACAAAAAGCTGATATTTTCACAAAAGCCTTCGACAAAACCCACTTCAAACAGTTGGTAACCAGGTTGGAAATGGTCAATTTCCTTGAGTGGAAATGACTTGAGTCTTCATAACTGTTTAAAAAAAATGTGTTCCCAACAAAAGGATATTATGCAACTTTAAAATTTCAATTTCAAGCTCGGACTTTTGAAAATCAAATTTAAAGGGGGGAAGTTTTCCAGAAAATTAAAATTAGCATAATTTTTTTTTAAATTTAATCTTTTGATTGACACCTACTTAAAAAATGATAAAAAACTGCTGACACTTTGTTTGTTCTTAAAACAGAAATCGATTGAGGTGCCAAGCAATGACGTGTCAGTAGATTCAGCAATACCATCGGGTAAACTGCGAGTAGGCGACAAAAGTTAATGCTTACACAAGAATTCTGGATACCCACAATGTTGTGCAATTTGCGGGTAATACGTTGCGGTGTATGGCTTAATGGTCTTAAATCTTGCGTTGATAGATTGCCAAAATCTAAGATTTCAGGTCTTTATATTGACTAATCATTCGGGGATATCATAGTTGTTATTTTGCTGCATCAAGATATATGCTGACCTAGACACAATTATAATATCTTTGAAAAAGAGCCAATGTTGCCAAAACCCTACATAGATGAAGCCCTCATTTGATAATCATTCAAGTGCTTAAATCGTATCATCTATGGTATCTGTCTTAGCCCTCGTTAGACATTGGTCTCTCTGCTGTATGAAAGTACCGACCTGATCACCAATTGTCTATTGTTGAAATTCAAAAATGAATGAAGTCAATATACTCACCCGCTATGAGGAATCTTTGTGCATACCTTGATCACGGGGGTGTGTCCTGATGTGGGTCAAGAGAATCACGGCTAATGTGCGGAACAAGAAAGCCACCATAATGGAGGACAACGTGCGTAGGTTGCTCAGTCTTGGAGATGATCGCAAAGACCCACTCAGAGTAAAGAAAGATGATATACTAGACGGCTTCAAAGGAATGAGATATGTCGGAGATTTCAGAGAGAAGAATGAGATTAAGCGAAAAGGCCTCACAAAGGATTGGTGAATTTTTCTTCACGTGTTTGCAATGAGCTTAGCGCACAGAATGGGAGGCTATGATGGTTTGACCCTAGAATGGTCAGCTGCTACGCTCAACCTATGCACCAGACAACCGTTCAACATCTCGGGTCTTATCTTCTACAGTATGGTTGACAACGCAAACTCTTCCACATGGGCTATGTATCCCCGTTTTTTTCTACTTCTCATTAATGACCAGCATCCAAATCTCACATACGATAATGACATGTACAATTTTCAGTTGCCGACTGACTGCCAAATCATGGAACTGAAAAACTAAAGAGTGGGTGATGCTTCACCAGTGGATGTATAGAGAAGAGAGATTTCCTCTTGTGAAAGCTGCGTACGAAAAGTATAGAGAGGGTGTTAAAAGAAAGAGACATGCAGAAGTTAAAGATGAAGCAGACGAAGAAGAGTAAGAAAAGAACAACTAATCAGAAAGAACAAAGGAAAACACCTGTAAAAGAAGGGGACTCCTAAAAGAAAAGGAAAGACAACCCTACTCAAGAACGTTTGAGGGAGAGCAGCTTTCGGGTCGGTGGCACTAGAGAACATCGGGAGCACATTGAAAATCTACATGCCATTCATGAGGCAGAAGAATGAGAAAGAGAGAAGCAAAAGAAAGAGGCGAGAGATGACAGAACTGAAACGCCAGTGACGTTCACTACCGAACAAGAACAATTAGATGAATTTGTTGATCAACTAATTATAGACCCAGAGGCTCCCAGCAGATCACCTCCTCAGAAACAGAAGAAAACAGGGGAAGGGCTGTTAAAAATTGCTCAATCAAAGCGGATGCCTCAGCAAGTTCCTCTAAGGCGTCGCCCATTTCAGGAACTGTATGATCAACTGTGAAAGGACATGGGATGGGTCCTGCTCAAGAAATATGTCTTCTGAAGCATCAAGTAAGCTATACTAATGTGATCTGTGAAAAGCTGAAAGAGCAGAGAAAGGAAAACAAGGAGCTTCATGCTATGTCAAGGAACAAACAAGATTTGTCAGATTTCAGCAATATTGTATGGAGAAAATGTACAGAATGATATGTGAACTATGTGCCAAAGCAGATATACAACCAATGTTCTCAGCTACAGATATCTTCGACTATGAAAAGTTTAAGATTGAGGAAGACAAACAAAAGGCTGAGGACGTAGAGAAAAAGAAGAGACGTTTAGAATATGCGGTGAATGTTACCGAAGAAGACGAAAGTGAGGAAGAGGAGGTGGATAGAGATGAGATACTGCCATTTGTTGAATGAGGATTGGAGGAAGATATTATATATGAACTAAGGACGGTGATGAAGTAACTCCAATACATCCAGAGTGGTTCAGAAAAGAAAGAGAAAAGCTTCCTGATTTTTATCAAGTTGTCAAATGGAAACATAAGTTACTGACATGATAATTACTTGGAAGTACTACAATCTGAAAGGGATGTTTATTGTGAAAGACGAGGTAGAGTAATCCAACACTTCAAATTTGGAGCTTACATTAAAAGCCTTCCTCGATGGGATGTACGTGAGTTGGGTAGGTTAGACATGAGAAACCCTACAAATAGTAGTGTTGGTGCTGATTTTGAAAGATTGATCTTGAGAGAATGCAATAGGGGTTTTACCAAGCGACAGCGCCCTCGCAGAAGGGTATCAAAGACAACGGAAGATCCGATTACTGGAAAAGGAGTGGTTACATGGGTTATTGATCCTGCTAAAGTTGAAACCAAAGTCAAAATCCCACCAGCACAACCTGTGATGCTCATAAATTTCAAGAAATGGTTCTACTACGGGAAAACAAGAGAAGTAGTGATCAGATCTGATTTTAACGAAGATATTCCTATTCTAGACCCGATGGATGTCTTTATGTTCTGCCTATCTGATCTAAACATTCTGTATGGCCAAAGATTCATGTTGGTGCCGAAAACGAGTATAAAGAGGAAGGAATGTTGTTCCAAATGGCGGTAGAACGAGCGAGAGAAAGAAAGATAGAAATGATGGACATCGTGACCAGAATTGAGAAACAAAAGGAAAAGGAGGAAGCGAGGAAAAAGAAAAGAAAGCATAAATCATCAGCTCAGCAGAAAGCTCCATCACCAGTTAAGTCGCATCAAAATCTCAAACTCCGGTTTCAACCACATATGAGGCTTCTACGAAGGATCCAACAACCACAAGTGAAGCTTTTATCAATCTATCTGAAGCACCAAATGAACAATCTGCAGATCAAGCTGCGCCACAGTTAGAAACCAAAGATCGAGATTCTGCCTCAAGTCCTATAGCTCAGAACAAAGATTGGAGACTCTCAAGTAAGCAACGGTCTAGGGGATATTGTTAGGACATTTTGAGACCGTTGGTACTTGAGTTTAATAGTTTAGAGCTTTTTTATAATAGTTAGTAAAACTAGGGGGCTAAATGTGTAATTCATTATATTTATAACAGGGGCGGCTTATTTATGTTCCCAGCGTATTTAGTAAATACGCTGGGTAGTCAGGGTGTATACATATGCTGATCAATGAAAACCCTAGTCCAAGGTTCTTGGATAGATTTTGTGATTTCTCTTGTGTTGTGCTTGTTGTTCTTGTACTTAATCCGAAATATCCAGGTGCATTTGGTGATTATATCCTTTGGGATTCTATATACAACACTTGTTGTTTGATCCATAAAGAATCTTCATCTTTTGGTTTTTTTAAATTTTACACATTCAAACAACTAATCTATAGTTGTTTGGGTGATAAAAATCAACCACTGTGATCCGAATCTGATTTGGGACTATAAATCTGTTTTTGATTTCGGAGATATTCCTGGGGGTGAAGAGTTTACGGCAGATATGTTCAATGACTCATGGATTACAGAGCTAGAAAATCAAGTCATGTTGAACAACATTAAGATTGCCGAGCTGCAAGAGCATATAAAGGGTTTAGAAGAAGATTGACAAAGTCTTGAGGCTGTATTAGAAAGTTTAGTATCGGAAAACGAAAGGCTACAGAAGCGTATGACAAAATATGATGAAGAACGCCTCAGGAATCAGAGACAGATGAGCTTGTTTCAGAAAATTCTTATCAAAAAGTTCGAGATTAATCTTGCAGTAGAAACAGATGAGATTGAGAGGGAGGAAGCTATAGAAAGGTGGCAGAGCATGAACGAATTGCTAAAGAGTTATCCGACGCTCAAGGAAAGTGGAAAGAAAAGGTTGGAGAGGATCCTTTGAAGGAAAAAGCTGTGCCAGATTCTGAATCTACGCCAGTATGGATTTCATTTTGATAGGGAGGATCCTTTGATAGAGTTGTGTATGTGCCTCCAACGATGGATTTCATTTTGATAGGGAAACCGAAAGTTGTCGAGTTCGATATGTCAAATCTTTCTGAGAAACACCGAGAGTTATTGAATAAAAGAAAGATGATAAAGGAGATTGATACAGAGATTGACTCGTTTGATGAAGATCTTGAGGAAGTTGATGAGGACTTAGACGAAGCAGGTGATGCATCAAAGACAAAACCTGATAGTGATAGGAAATTTGATGATAGTGATCAAGGAGGTTTGGGTATTCTTGTAATAGATTTTGGACTGAATGATAATATTGATTATTCTATGTACTTGGATGGTTTGGCCAACCAATTTGATGATGACCAAGGTCAGGGAAGTCGTGTGATGGATCGAAGGATTCTCAGCAGACAGGAATTCTAATAGTGATTGCTATGTCCTATTGTGCCTAAACCAAGGATCTGTACTTGGAACATGATGTAGAAGAGGGAGAATTTATCCATAATTATACGAAGGAAAAGGTTGCAAATATGTTAGGTGTGGATGAAGAATCATTTGAATTTGACTTCGAAGATGAGCTCAACGACATCAATGCTATACAGCCTGAAAATTATCTCTTCCAACATATTTCTGAAGCACATGACTATGATAAGGTTTTCGTGGAGGATGATTCCAATGACGATAATACTACAAATGATGCCGGTGAGGGTACGGATGACTTCCCAACCTTTAGTGAAATGTTGTCAGCCGAAAGCGATGATCTGTTGAAACGTAAAGAAGTAGAGGTTATGAAGCAAGGAAGGGTGCCTAAACGATTATCGAAAGAGGAGATAGCTGAGATGCACAAATTGTGGTTTAAGGAGTTACTTGAAGAGCATAAATTCAAGCGTCCCCTAGCATTCTTCACTCGCGATGCTGATGTTTCTCTAGGGGATATTATTAGCTAGGGCTGGATCAAGGAATTAGATGTTTATGCTATAAAGAGGGAATACTGGCTCTAGTACTTTCGATAATTAAGCGACCTAAAGACCCTGTCGTGCTTGGATATAAAAGAGCTTGTGGAGACTAAGATGATTAATCTGAAGATGAAATTTCATGACTAGCGGATGTGGAAATTGATAAAGCTTGAAGCTACACACGGTTTTAAACGCTGGAAGCCGCATATCCCCAAAAGAATTTCCAAGATTGATCTAGTAATGAAGGAGAAGGATGTTACATTGATTGTGAAAAGGCCAAGAGTGATGAAGAATATGCCTCTGATCAAAATGGAACAAGATTTTCACAAGATATTCAAATGGTGGAAACTATGATTCGAGCACAGGCGAAGCAGTAATTTGTGTTCAACCGGATGAAGATTCTAGGAAAATTACAGAAGAACTATCTGAATCCGTCATTGCGCACAAACGTATATATGGTTTATGACGTGGTATTCGAGTACTAGACTCGGTGTGGCTAGTAAACTGCTCAGAGAAGGACATTGAATGTCTATTCTATGTGAAGATCAGTTATGAAGAGAAAGACAAAGAGCAGGCACTGCAATTCCAGAAGATTGTTAATGTTTTTTATGCTAATGATATACATTAAGGTAAAACATGGAACACTTCATAGAGAAAGCTTGAAGAAAAGGAGCAGCAGAAAAAGGAGAAGAATGTTGAAAGGATTGCTGAGAGAGTAAGGATCGCATCGCTGAGAAGCTTTCGGTTTGACAACACGTACAATCAGCCTCCTCCTATAGACCAAACGCCGATATCATCTAAAGAGCGTCGTAGGCCACCGAAACATTTCTTTGGATGATAAATGACAAACATTTTTGAAGAATTTTGAAGACTATCCAAGACTACCACAACATCCAAGGGGGAGTTTGTTGGTGCATAATATCTATTGCCTACGTCTAGGATATGTAGGTTGTGAATATAGGGCTTAGATTTGTCATTTCTATATGTTTATTTAATGTCTCGTACGAGTGAGCTGTGGTGGCTCATACGAGTGACACCTCGTCACTCGCACGAGCCAACAACCTCACTCCTGTACGAGCCATGTTGGCCTATAAATAGTGGAGCCTGAGTGTTGTGTGTAAGCTGTTGTGTGTGTGACTACAGTGAAGCCCTGTCCATTTGTTTACTCGTCTGTAACTTTCGCGTTTATTAATATACGAAGTAAAGGCGTTTAAGCAGCATACTTGATTGTTTGTTTGTCTAACTCGCTAGCAATGAATTTCACCTCTATTAGCTAAGTCGAATCAATCCGGTGCTCACAGAGGAGAGACGATCCCTTCTCACATTGTATCTTAGGAGCCTCTACACATTCACTCAACTAATTACTTGAATAGCGAGACCCATGCCTTACGGGTCTTGGGTGGGTTTACACAGATAGCTTCACACACACTTTTACTCTGTTTTGCAACATTCTGTTCAATTTTGCTTGAAGATTCACTAGTTTTAATGATTGAAACTTTAGTGTTGACTGGTTTCACTTCATTTGTAGATTCATTGTTTTGTTTCAAAATCTGTGTTCGTACCAACATCCATGATTTTCGTTTCAGGTCTTCTTGAGAATTTTTAACATTATAAAAGGTTTAGATTATTTTGTGGACACTGACTAGTGATATGTCCAACTTGATTGAATCGAAAGAGAGTTCTTCTGTCTATTATAACAAATGAACCATCAACCTGTTCACTTTGTTTTCGTTAAGCAAAAAAATTCTTTATTTGACTGTTTGCTGAACTGGCTCTCTTTTTCACTTTCCGAGCTAGTTCCAGAAACAAAAGTCTTTTTCTTCAAAAATTTTGAATTTCCAAACATGTTGTTATTTCTCGTATCGTATCCTGAACCGTTTCTCCCATGATAACAACTTTTGTGTTGATGATTAGAATAGAGGTTTTTTGGCTTAGAATAGTAAGATTTATCTCGTTTAAAGTTTGAAAATCTTTGTTCTTTTGTTCAATTCTCAATCTCAGACATCTCAATATCTACTAACTTGAACACTTTTCTTACTCTATTCATGTTCATGTTCTTAATTGGAAACTCATCATTAGAGTATAGCTTGTCAGATCCGTACATTTGATACCTCACAACATTCGGATCATCATTCAAACTATTATATGATTTTGGAATATAATTTTTGTGAAAACTATCATTATCTTCAGAATGTGAACTTGGACTTGTTTTCTTAAAGTTTGATTAAGCACTTCAAAAACCTTACTATCAATTTTATTTTCCAAAACCTTGTCAACAACATTTTTTATGTTTTCTGATCACATTCATTCTTAGACTTGGTATAGGTCTTTTCGAGATTTTTAGGCAGCTCATCTATCTTTTCGGTTTTAAATTTCAAATTAAGCGCCTTTTCCACCCCGTCAGGCTTTTTCCTTGAATAATTATTCCACATCAGGGGTGGAACTCGATCATAACGAAAACCTTTGTTTTGATAACCATCCACATCATCCCCATTTCATCTTTTCCTGTTGGTTTTGGGAGGATGTGATCCAAAACATAAGATGTTGTTGAATAACTGATTAGCTTCTTATCAACTCTTTCTGATTCAATCCTAATTGTTTCTAGCTATTGTTTTAATTTGGCAATCATGTCAATATGATTATTTATTGCAATTTGTTTCTTTGTGGATGCACTTTATGTCCGTCACTGTGAGAATAGGCTAGAAAGAGTGTGTATTGAATATTCTATAGATTAGATACAAACACACGAAAGTGTGAACGAGAACTGGCTCGTACTAGTGACAAAGTGACAACATGTGACTCGTACGAGTTATAAACATCTCACTCGTATGAGTGAGCTTATGTGGTTCGTACGAGTGACATCTTGTCACTCGTATGAGAAACCATTCGCACGAGCTACTCATGTCTATATATAAAGTTCTACCGAATCAGTACTATCATAATCCCAAACTTACGTCTAGAACCGCCGTCACCAGGACCCACAACTGGTATCGGAGCTACGGTACCGATTCATTCAATCTAATAGTTGATGAATCACCTACGCTCATGAATTTTGGACGTATTAGGGGTTTTAGACGTAAAACATCAAATAATCGGGCAATCCACAGACATAATGTAAATTGAAACTATAGGATTGTTATAAACTGATTTTCGACCAGATCTTTGCAAAATCATCTTGAAATTCGAAGAAATAAAGATTCTGGATCGAAAAGAGGTAATTAGTTTCGTTTGTATGAGTGAGCCTCTGTAGCTTGTACGAGTGATAATTTGTCACTCGTACGAAGAACCGCTCGTACGAAGCACCACTCGTACCAAGTGTGGCATGAAAAAAATTTGGTGACACCGTCTAATTCGGGCTGTTCGGGGGCGAGTGCCTATAAATATTTGGTGATTACAATTTTTTCGAGATTTTAACGTCTAATTCGGGCTGTTCGGGGACACTGTCTAAAGCTTCAGAGTATAGATTTGATGATACGGTCAAAAAAATGTTGAAGATATTGGAGAAATCACTGTTACCTTCACATAAAGTTGATCATCTGGTGTAGTGACTCTTAATGGGCCTCAACGTTAAATCTGCATTTGATCAAAACTACAATTTTGGGAAATTTTTTGCAAAAATGAGGGGGAATAAAAATTTTCACATATATGTTAATATTTCGGCATTCTTGAAATTCTTGACCACGCAACAGTATCCGGGTAGTTCCGACACAGAGCATCTAAGATTCATTAGTGATGAGATAAAGTTGATGTCTATTTTTCGTGAGAGTGGGGTTGCATAACTAAGTCTTGGAGGAGTTGTTCATCGGATTCAGTAGTTATGGTCATGTTGATGCCTAAGTCTTCGTACAAGCTGGTTACACACGACTGCTTAGTGGTACAAAGTATCCAATTTAACTACGCAGGGCAAATGAACTATTTTTTAGACTAACTGGCAGAAAATAAGGATGCTTTGTGGTTTCAGTTGTCACCGGGACTAACGAGGAAGGCTATATACTTGCAATTCATGACTAAAGAAGATGATATAATAAATCTTTCAGACAAAAAGCGTGTACAAGTCGCTCACGAAATAGACTATACATTTGGAGTTTCGTGATCAAAGGATGTTCAGAATTATCAGATCATGATACAAATTGATGCTTAAGGGCTAAATACCTGATCCTCGATGTGGAAGTGGATGCACATATGACTGCTTATCTTTAATTCTGCAAGGCAAATGAACTATTTTCAGGACTAACCGCCAGGAAATGAGGATGTTTTGTAGTTTCAGTTGCCCCATTCTAGCGGAGATAGCTATAGATCTGTTATTGTGACTAAAAAGGAAGAATGTATTACTAGTCGCCGAAGATTGTTTCTCAGATTCGATGTGCTACCAGATAATATATTCCGATGATGATTTGCTGATTGAGAAGATTACCGATTTGCTGGTTAATCTGATTACGAATTTTGATTCCCATGCACCTCTCAGTTCAGACATTGTCTTTTATAATTGCCCTTTTCTTTGCACTTCAAACAAGTAACTTTGGATTTTTCAAATCCTAGCTTCGAGTAAGGAACTCCGAGACTATTTTGCCCAGTAATTTCCATGAATCTTTGAGCTCTTTGAACTCTACTCAACATATACCATTTTATATCAATTAGTTCTAACTCCTCCGGGTCAATTTAATCGTAATGCTCTTTCATCATGTTGGGATTTCCGATCCTTCCTGCTACTAAACTCTCATACGACTCCAAGATTGAAGCAAGTAATGCCATGTGCTATTTTGCTGTTGTTTTAGTGAAGTCTTGAGCATTTTGAAGATTTATGGCAATGTTGCTTACAAGATATGAGCATTTTGAAGATTTATGGCAATGTTTCGTTTTGAAGGTTTATAGTTCTTCGATCTTTGTGATGACTAAGGACATTGATTTGGGGTATTCGACTCTAAACTGGATATGATGAGAGCCCACTTCCACTGTTTGAACTATTTGTAGAAGATCCAGATGAATCGTCTGCACTGAAAGCAGTTTGGATCTTTGGACTTTGAGCACTAGTCACACTACTACCTTTGATGTAAATATCCACGTCTAGTTGGATATTTGCACTCTTCATTATAGCCATTTTTCGGAGTTCTAGCTCATGTCCTTCATGTTTTTAATAAACTTCCCAAGATTCAAACTACTATATTCCTAATTGTTCTTCAAAATCATTAAGTCAACCATTCACCCTATGGCAATGCGTCGGCTAACTTGTCAACCCACTCTTCATCTTCCTTTTGTATAATTAACTGTTTCATCTCCATGACCAGATGATAGTACCTTTCTACAAGCTGCTTTATAGTTTCTCCTTTTAAGGCCATGAATATGTCAAACTTCTTTTTATTAAAGCCTTTTAACTTGTAATCATTGACAAAGTGCCTTGAAATTTTACTTTTAATGTGTTCCAAATGGATTGTGCATCTCCTTGATGTTGGAGCAAGCGTGAAAATGTCTTCTTTTATCGCTTGTTGCAAAAGGTTTAACATCTTCTTTTCTCTGATAAAGTTTTTTTTTTGGTCGAAATGAACTGAATTAGACTTTTCTAAAGTCCATTCTCTCTATTGAGAGCAGTATATTTTTCTTTGATTGAATACCAGCAGTCTAAATAATTGGCTTGAACCCAATTTTCGAACCTTTCATGCCACCCTTTGAAATCTTCCATGTTCATTAGTTTTGGCTGCTTCGTCATCATCCCCATTTCGTTATCTAGGTTTAAATTTTGAACTACCGATGTGGGGGTTGTAGAGAAAGCATTATAAAACTCGTTCTCCGTTTTCGACAACTGGTTCGTGCAAAGATACACTTAAATGCGAAGGTAAATTTGGTGCGAAGGAAGACTTATGTGAAGGTAAACTTCGTGCGAAGGTACCCTTGTGCGAACTAAGACAAGAAAAACAACCAAATCTTTATTACGTCCGTGCGAAGGTAACAGTGACAAACATTTTTTAAGTTTATCTTCGTACGAAGGTAAAGTTGTTATTTAAAAAATTACGTTCGTACGAAGGTACTTAGTTTGTACAAACATATTCCTACATGCGAGGATGAAAGTTCAAGTTTTCTCATTTTTCAGCGTTTTGGTCATGATTTCGATTGAATTTTGGTTAAATTTTTCAAAGGTTTTGTTAAAAACGTATTTTATGAAATCCTTGAAAAATTCAGTCCATTTTGATGGTTAAATCTGTGATTAATGATTAAAATGAGAAAATAGAGTAGAACAGAAGTCTTCGATTACTGAATCTTGTTGATTGTCTTCAGATATTAGCCTCTAAGCTCTGATACCACTTGCGAGGATCGTTTATCCATAGACAGCTCAGGTCTAAATCAATTAACCTAGTCCATAATCGTGCGGAATCCGATTTTAGTTACGCGACAATAACAAGATTATTAAATTATATGTTTTCATTCACTGTTTAAACGTTTACAATTCAGAAAAACAGGACAGAGCTGCACTATCTAATCTGCAAAAACATCTAACTAACCCGAAGTCGACATACATATTTATACGATCACAACCTTTGTACGGACTAGGGTAACTACCCCCGTACGAACCAACATTTACCTTCCTACGGACTAATTGTTACCTCCGTACGAAGTAGTACCTTTGTACGGAGGTAGTTACATACAAACAAACACAAAATCTAACATTAAATCCAGTTACAAACTCAACACGACTCGTAGACGCAGGCAGCAGACATATATATCAACAACGTCCAATTTCTTTTCTAACTTTTCTTTTAGATCAAATATCATACACATTAACAGATTCACGTCACTTTGTAATTGATTGATGGTTTGATCCTTGCTAGACACTTGATCTTGTAAAGATGAGAACTTAGCGCCTTTCAGAAGAGAATCTTGTTCTAACACAACCACTCTCTTTTGTAGCTTCACCACATCCACATCTCATCACTATCAGAATCTTCAGTGAACTTTATTTTCTCAATAGCTTGTAATTAATTTTCTTTCGTGTTCTAACAAACCACCACTCGAACTACCACCAACATTAAACCAAACGCAACTCAAACTTTTGGTTTTGATCTGTGGTTGTCTCTTGAGATGTGGATTCAAAAATATCTGGCATAACATTTTCTTGGGTTGTTGCAGTTGCAACTTTCGGCTCTGTTTGTGTAACAGGCTCAGTTTTAGCAAAAGGGCTCACATGCTCAATAATACTTGGTTCCGGATCAACTCTTTTCTCTTGCGTGATACTAAATCAGTATCTTCAGTAGTATCATCTTGAACTTGCTCTTCTAACATATGGTCAGCCACAGGAGGAGGATTCCCTTGGCTTTCATTTAATGACTCGATTCATGCAGTAAGATTTTCTAAATTCATTACAGGTAGTTCTTTAACAGGTGACATAGCTTGCATCGATTCCATCAATTCCACATCACTTTTAGTGCCTTCATCATCAGTAATCATATTCTCCGTCTCAATCTGTTGTTTTACCTCAATTCCCACAAACTGTATATCTTGCTCTTCAAGCGACTATGGCATATAGTGGTGCTGGAGCTGGTACTTGACCTACAACTGGTCCAAACTTTCCATGTTTCTCTAGTGCATACCTTCCCAAAAATTGATGCTTCTTTTTAGTCTCTCGATTTCTTTACACTATGTTAAAACAATTCGGACCCATCGGCTTCAAATTCAATAAGTTTGTACTCTTCACCAGTTCTGGATACTTCTAATCAAGGATCATCTCAACAAAAGGTGGATAAAGCATAAGTATCTTCTTCTTCAGGTTCTCTGACATTCTCTTCATGTTATAGAATACAAAAAAAGAGAAATTGTAATACCATTTGTTCACAAGAGCAACCATAGCAGAAGTCTAATCTGATTCAACTTATCTAATCCACCCTTGTTCTCCGATATGCAAAGCAAAAATACATGCAGCGGCAACCTCTTGTACGGTGGAAATAACTTCTTTAGAACAGTAGGATACTCACCTTTATAACTCATTCTTTGTAAGGCCTTCATCACTTTATTTCTTCCGAATGACGTTAGATGATTGGTTTAATCATTAAACTTCAACACTTCATGAATCACAGCTTCTGTACTAATAATATGCTTACCTTGTATGTTGGCTTCTATTGAAAAAGCACCTTCATCTCCACTCCTGTTAACCTTGACAGCCAACCAAAAGTCTCTAATCATGTCTCTTCAAATTATTAGATTGGCTTTCATCGTTTGTTTAATTTGGCTCGAGTTTAGTTTGACAATCATAGAATTGGATTCTCCATAATGTTCCGGTGGAGGATTTGACAAATATCCAGCTTGGTTGTGTGATGTCACACCCCAACCGATGACGGAAACATCGAAGGTGAGACAAAATAGATTGCTCAAGGCATCATAACACTATTTATGACAATATTTAAATCAAACCAATTTCATTTCATAACAAGATTGTCAATTACAACAAGGAAGTTAAATACAATAAGTTCAACAACATAAATCCTAACATTCTAGATGTGTTTCCACATGTTCCCTACTAAGTTCATCATGATTAACATCCTTAACCTGCAACGTGTTAAAAGTATAGTTCAATATAAAAGGTATTGGCGAGTAGACAAGTTCGATATAGTATAAGTATGAAAAGATTTAAACGAATCCACTTGTTAAGCTAGCATACTAGATTAATGTAAACAAGGCATGCAATCTGTAGATCCACTTGGAGGATCAAGATAACCTACTTCCTTGTTAATGTGACACACATACGAGTGCAGAATCCATGTAAGTATGCAAACCAAAGCAAAGTAAGAAACACAAGTTAACCAAAGTTTCACTATCTTGATTAACAGAAGAGAACTAGTACAAACACATACAAACAATGTTCATACGGACTCAGGATATGATCTCTGTGCTCTATCTCTTGTGCTATCAATGTCTTAAGTAAATCAACTCCCAAGTCACTTTGAGAATGCATGTCTTTTTATATAATGCCAACACCTAGCAACAGTATGAAGAATGTTGCTGGTCATACGAACCATTATAAGTCACGAAGAACATTTAGCATTTGTTGCTCATACGAACGACCCACGGCTCGTACAAATAGGAACTGGCTCGCACTAACAACAATGAGCTTGTTGAAGTTGGCCACTCGTACGACTAGAGTATCACTTGTACAAATGGCAAGTGGCTTGTACGAGAAACAACTTGCTCGTACGAAGCACCTTTCACTTGTACCATGAAGTGTTCTTCGGAGATCATATGAACAGACATACCGTACACAAGACTTAACAGTATGCACACATGCAACTGTTTTACAACACAGACAAAATAAACGTCATACTAAATCAAGATGGGAGGATATCTTGATTTCGCAGACACGACCAAAATATACAGACACAATAAACAAAGACCGTACAATTACAGACGTAACTAAGAACAAGCGACAGATACAAAAGTATATCAACAAACTCCCCTTGGATGTTGCTTGGTCTTCGGTATTCATCCGAATTGCCTATTGTATCAACAAACTCCCCCTGAAAAGTTTCTTTCCAAAGTTGATTGAGATTCCAGTTCATCAATTTTTCTAGAATCATCAAACCTTTCCTGTTTCCTCTTGAGTGCCACTAGAGGTAACTGGATCGGTCACGATCTACCGTACATTAGACTCTACCACTGGAGTTGAAGCATAAACTTTTGGTTGCGAGGATGAGGTGAAGCATCAGGATTATCAGGGTCTTTACTGATTACATTTACATTTGATCTCCTGAGCTTTGCATCTTTCATTCCATAGATTGTTCACCCGCTTTCTGCTCATTTCAAATATGTCTTTAATACCATTAAAGCCTTCAACTAGTGTAGAATTTCGAGAATGATACCATTCTCTTAAGTCATTATGCTTAGCAATTAATGTTTCGGCAGATCGTTGTACAGCCGCACTACGTTCTTTCAGCCTATTCAATTCAATCCCATGAGAGTTATCAGCTGCTCTCATCTGTTGTAGCTAGGTTGCCCTTTCAGCATCCGCAGCCTTCAATCGCTCATTTTCTTTTCTTAACAGCGCAATCTCATAATCCTGTTTTCTAACAGTCTCCTTCAAGGAATTTATGTCCAACTGTTGTTTGATAACTGTGTTTCAATTTGAAGACATAAACTATGACTACTTGTTAATCTGCATTGCCACAACTTCCAACTGAGAGAACAGAAAATCCATCTCTCAACTGTTCCATTTTAGAGAATAAATGACAGCTTCGTTTTGTATTCTGTTGATGATTTATGGACTGGGATTGTTGAACAGATGAAGTAGTAGGTCATGATTGAACAGGAGTAGTTTTAGCCGAAGGTGTTTCAACTGCTGTGGTGTTTGAAGGTTGTGGTTCAGAGGTTTTAGTGGGCTCCGTCATTACAGGTTTAGTCTCCTCTGTTGTAAAGGTAGAATGGGCTTCTAAAGTTGG
Source organism: Scalesia atractyloides (assembly GCA_947069175.1). NCBI lineage: Eukaryota > Viridiplantae > Streptophyta > Magnoliopsida > Asterales > Asteraceae > Scalesia > Scalesia atractyloides. The sequence goes on along the minus strand of CAMTDV010000022.1, from coordinate 41,025,158 downwards.
TTCCAGTATAGTTTCTTATGTGAGGTTGTAGGTTGTGTGATTTCAGGTTGTGCCGATGCTCCCTTATCACAACCTGTAGTACCTACATCACTTGCACCACCATCACTATCATCGTTACCGTCATCATCATTACCTTTTCCCTTTTGACAACCAAACTTATCTACAATCATCTTCCTCAAAGTTGGTTCTTCATTATTAGACTCACTATCATCATGGCGCCACTTATTGTTTTCTAGAGAAACATATTCATCATTTTCCAGAAAACCGAACAATTTACGAGGAGGTGTGCTTTCCTTGTAACGTTTAGCTGCTACTCCTCTAAATATCTTCAATGAATGTTCCATCATAACCTCAACTTTTAGAACATCATTGTCGTTCTTCGGAAGATTCAGATGTTGCACATTCAAGATCATCTAGAGAAAACGAGGATACATCCAAAACTTGTATCCACCAAAACCAGTTCTTCTCAAGTTTTCTTTCATGTTTGCAAAAATATACTTTGAAACACTGAACGATTTGTTCAATTTCAAAGCTACCATCATTCCAACTAAGTCGTTATTAGCCATGTCATAACCGCTTCTTCTGTTAATCAAACACTGAATTAAAACATGTAGAAAGAACTTGTATCGGAGTGGCAACCATGTTTTGTTTAGTTATCCTACAAGAAAAGCTCCAATACATTTCATTCGTAGTAAACATCCATGTTGACACTTCAACGGAACTGAGAATGGAGCTTAAGGATCATCGCCAAGTTGTAATACGGAGTTAGTGATTTCAACAGAGATATCTATGTCCAAGTCATTTACTTTTCCGTGGATAAGTTCTAGTCCATTCACTAAATATAGAAGGTAAATAAATAAATAAGAGTCAACTAAATACAAGACATATTTTTGTATTTTTGTATTTTCTCATGTTTTTGTATTTTCTTGAAATTTTCTCCCACTAAAATATAAAACTAAGATAAAAGAGAAAATCTTTTTGTATTTTAGACTTTAAGAAAATATTTATGAAAAAGTGATTAGCCAAGGAAGATTTACTCGAGTTTCACCTTGATGCCATTGACCAAAAGAAGATAATCAAAACGTGGTTTATGAAAAGCTTTTGTAAACAGGTCGGCACGTTGGTGATCGGTGTGGATTTTAACAACATTGATAAGTTTCTTTTCATAACAATCCATATGAAATCATACTTTAATCTCAATGTGTTTGGTTTTTGAGTGTTGTACAGGATTACGAGTGATCTGTAAAGCAGCTTCATTGTCAATATAAATAGGAGTAGTTAGAAATTCAAAACCGTAGTCGCGCATTTGCAGTTGGATCAATAAAACCGGATAGCAGCAACTAGAAGCCGAAATATACTCAGCCTCACAGGTTGACGTAGCTACACAAGTCTGCTTTTTGCACTGCCATGTGACTAGGCGATTTCCTAAGAACTGACATCCTGCAAATGTTGACTTTGAAACAATCTTGCAGCCACCATGATCAGAATCACTGAATGTTGTCAAATCAAACTTATCATCCTTAGGATACAAGAGACTAGTGTCCGGGTGACCCTTCAAATAACAAAAGATTCTTTTCACCGCCATCAAATGAGAAACTTTTGGACTGGACAGGTAGCGAGCTAGAAGACATGTCGGGTACATTATATCGGGTCTTGAAGTAGTAAGATACATAAGACATCCGATCATAGCACGATAAAGGACGGTTCAACATTTCCCCCATTCCATCAGGAGTAATCCCATGATTTTGAGCTAATGGAGTTCCCAAGGGCTTTGAGTCTTCCGTTTTAAATCGTTTGAGAATATCCTCGACGTACTCAGTTTGATAATGAAAATCCCTTCCTTAGATTGATGAACCTTCAAACCTAAAAAGAAAGTCATTTCTCCCATTGCGCTCATCTCAAACTTCTCTTACATGACTTGCTCGAATTCTTTGCACATTTTCTCGTTTATAGACCCAAAAATAATATCATCAACATATACTTGTATCGGCAATAAGTCCTCATTCTTTTCCTTGATGAAGAGAGTACAAATCGATCAATCCACGTTGAAAACCATTCTTGAGAATATAGGAAGACAACGTTTCATACCAAGCCCGTGGAACTTGATGATGACAATATAATACCTTATTGAGAAGCCAAACCTTGTCAGGATGGATTGGATCTTCAAAACCAGGCAGTTGCTCAACATATACTTCTTCTTCAACCACACCATGATGAAATGCACTTTTCACATCCATTTGATAAACCGTAAACTTCTTGTAGGACGCATAACCCAAGAAAATTCTTAAGGCCTCAAGACGTGATACCGGTGCATAAACCTCATTATAGTCAATGCCTTCTACCTGATTAAAGCCCTGGACAACCAATCTTGCTTTGTTTCTCACAACAACACCTCAGTCATCCTTCTTACACTTGTAAACCCATCTAGTACCAATCTTCTTGTAGTTGTCAGGTCTGTCAACCAATTTCCATACGCCCAACTACTAAAGCTGCTAAAGTTCCTCTTGCATTGCTTCAACCCATGAGTCTTCTTTCATTGCCTCCTTCCAAGATTTCAGCTCTACTTGGGAAACATAGCAGGCAAAAGACCAATCATTTTGTTCCCCAGATTCCTTAATTGCGAATACAAACCAACATTCTGCTTGTTCCTTAGCTGATTATGTGTTTGCACACCACTTTGGACATCTTCTATAATATTCTGCTGACGATGGGTATTATGGATTCGAGTTTCAGGAACATCGAGGACTTGAGAATTTATAACCAAATTGTTGATATTCAGATCAATAGCCAAGTAGATTGCTGGATTTGACGAAGATGAAGATGCATTACCTTCAGTCGTCTCTTGATTTTGTACATTTGACGTGACGTCCAAAATTCCAGGAACAGGACCAGAAGTAGCTTCATTTGCATCATGTAACTCATCATCTTCTGACGAAACATTATAATCAGCAGCGTCTTCGAATTCCTCATTTTGAGCAAGATTGTTAACCGAAGTAGACACTTGAGGGTTAACAATAATTGGTCGTACTAATGACGAGTCAACTGCAGTATCATTTTCCAGTAGCATTTGAGCAGCTGCAAAGGTGTCATCAAAAGTTGGCAGATTAAAGGAGTCAAACAGTCAATCGTAGTCAAACATCCAAGGAGCACTCGGAGCTCTTACTGATTCAGTGTATCTTTGAACCTTAAGTTCACCCCATTCTTCAATCTTTTTCGTTGACAAATTCCACGGTCTAAAATTTGGAGTAGCATATCCAAGAAAGAAACTTCGATAGCTTTTGAACCGAATTTACCATCTTAATCAATCATAGTGCTGGAGCTCCAAAAGGTTCTAAGAAAGAAACATCCGGTTTTCTTTTATGTAACAACTCGAAACATGTTTTCCCATGCCTCTTCACCGTAAGAACTCTATTCATCGTATAACATGCAGTAGCCACAGCCTCTCCCCAAAACTGAACAGGAAGTTCTAATTCTACTAACATAGTTCTTGCAGTTTCAATCAGAGTTCTATTTTTCTCTCAGCGACACCATTTTATTGTGGAGTGTAACAAGAACTGTACTCATGTAAAATGCCTTTAGAACAGCAGAACTCATCCATAACATGATTCTTGAATTCAGTGCCATTGTCACTTCTGATTCTCCTTATCTTCAAATGTACAAATTTTCCAGTAGTCTGAGGAGATTCTTGAGGATTTCAGGAACTTAACTCTTGTGTGCCAAAACATTCACCCATGAAAATGTTAAATAGTCATCAGTAACAACCAAACAATATGAGTCACCAAATGTTCTTTTGTTTCATAGGTCCAAAGAGGTCCATATGAAGACGTTCCAGAAGCATATTCACCATGTTAATCTTCTTCACAGGATAAGACTTTCGAGCTTGCATTCCCTTTTGGCACGATACACATACGTCTTATAAATGAAAGTTCTTTACTGGTATACCATTCACAAGATTATTTTTCACCAAATAGTTCATTTTCCTCAAGTGAATGTGTCCCATTCATCTATGCCAAAAGATTTATTCCTTTCGGTTGCTTTTGAGACAAAGCATGTAACTTGTGCAGAGTAGTAATATCTTGGCTCATGTCAAGAATATACAAGTCATTAATTTTTGGAGCCGACAGGAGAATCCATTCTTTGGGAATTTTGAAACTAGGTTTTAGCACACAACATCCAGCATCATCAAAATGAATCATGAACTTCTTGTCATAGGTTTGAGAAACAGTCAGAAGATTGTTATCAATTTGATGAACATAATTGATCTTGTCAAAACTAACAACACCATTGGAAACCATTCCTTCTCCAGTGATGTATCTGCCCTATCTCCAGCAAAGGCAACATAACCACCACTAATGCTTTTCACATCATAAAGGAGCCTTAAGTCGCCTGTCATGCGCCTTGATGCTCCACTATCAACAATCGAATGACTACTCGTTGTTCCTCCTGGAACACCCTGCACATTACATTACCCTGTTAGTTTGAGATGGGGACCCTAGCCTTAGTGCTCTTGGTTCGACCGTTATCATCAAGAAATGTGATTCCTATTTCTTGATGATTTGGAAACTTTGTGTGTCCCCCTTAAACATTATCGGTTTTTGGTTTCCAAGATTGTTTATGTTTACCAGATTGACTATTATTTACAGATTTAAATACTTCTGGTTTTATTAAACTTGATGAACTTGGTTTCCTTTCAAAAACATCCGGGTTTAATGCTTTTTCAATTATTTTAACTTGTTTACGTCTCTATTTTTCTTCTTGTTCACATTTGTCTTGTTTAGGTGACACAGATCGATGTTGGCAAGTGGTTTCAGAAGGGGCTTTTTCAACAAACTTCGGTTTTGCTGGGTTGGTACAATTTTTGATTATGTGGCCAAACTCTCCACACTTAAAACATGTTCTCCTTTCAACAAATTTAGGAGATCCTGTTTGATGACTTGATGTTGAACTTGTGGGTCTAGAGGTACTAGGTTCATCTTCACATCCATTTATATGTTGATTGTAATTGTTTTGACTGATACGTTTTAAAATCTTGATTTGATTTACAAAATCAATATTAGACATGCTTTCAAAATTCTCGATTTTATCAGTACCAGTTGAAATCACAAATTTAACATTCTTTAATATCTTCTTGTACGAGCACCTTTAGCTTCAACCTTTGGTTGTGATACCTTAGGTTTTTCAGCTTGCTTTTCTTGTTGATTTTCATTTAAAACGAATAATGGTTGTGACTTGATTGGATCCTTCTTTTCCAAAAATTTGGTTGTTGAGTTTTAAAAAACTTGATCAATTGAAGTTGGATTTACATTTTTGATCGGAAAGTCTTTGTTTGAGTAAATTTTCATATCTCCAATCAAAGTATTCAACAAATTATCATTTTCAGATGTAGACGCACTAGTTTTGACATATTTCATAGGATCATTCCCATGATTTTCAACAGTTTTCACATTGTGAGTAGCAGAAATTTCTACCCCTTTTTCTTCATCAAGAGATTGATCCTGATCAATTTTCTCTATCTCATCATCTGATGAATCATCTTCCTCTATTATAGATGGATTTTGATCAACAACAGATGATGAGTTCTCTGGTCTTCTTGGTTCTTCTGAGGATTTGTCCAGCTTAAACCCTAATCCGGCTGGGTTCAAAACGTGGCATTTCCTCTTCATCAGGTAATTTTGTATAATTGTGTTTCAATGGAGGTGGACACGATTTATACCCAATGTATTTGACATCTCCCTTAAGTTTTTGAACGTCAATGATGTGATCAAGCATATATCGGGAGTTAGAATAACTCTCAATTTTAGTTTAATGTCATCATGTTCCCATTTGGAAATGGCTAACTCCTTTTTCGTTTCTTCAAGGATATTAATATAGTTATTAATTCCTGTTTGCTTGTTCAAAATTGTTTTTGTGAATTCAGAAACGCTTTTCTTGAGGGTCTCAATTACACATTTGAATTCTTTTTCATTTCTAGTTAAAGCCAGATTTGCCTCTTTGCATTTTGACAGTTCAACTACTAGGCTTTGATTGTGACTGTTTTTTGTTTCAAATTTAGTTTTTAATTCAGAACAGTCACTGCATATTTTAGGAGAGTCTGATTTTACTTGACTTGTTGAACCTGCAACATTAGCCATGAAGGCAGTATGATGAGAAAAGGATGCATTGTTTGTAAAGATTTTCCCCATTTCCTTTGATGCAATTTCTGCTTTCCTTATCAAACTAGCCTTTTAACTTTTCAACTTTTCTACTTCTTTCAGCAACTCTTTGACCTCAGTATCAATCATTTCCCTGACGTCTGAATCAAAATCCATAACCACCTACACTCGAGCTTTCCTCATCAGAACTCCCATTATACCCAGAACTATAATCATCATCAGAAGTGTCAATATTGTAAACATGTTTGATCTGATTGATTATCTTGGCATAACATGCAGTTCCTCCTTGATTCTTGTTTCCCAACTGAACTGACAAATCGCATCCTTCATCTGCTTGAACTACTAAAGCTCTGTTTGTGTTGTTTGAAGGCCCTGACTAGTTGGAGTTGTTTGGGATGTTAACAGCTACTATTCTTCGTTCATTGTTAACTTGAATTGTGTTGGATGGTTGTGATTGATCTTGGAAAGGGTTGTGATTTCTTTTTTTGCTAGGTCGAGTACCTTCCCGCTTGAAATGACCTTTTTTCTCCATAGTTGAAGCAAGTAACAACATCTTTATAAAAACCATATTTTGTATCTTTCTTGCTTTCCAAACTTGTTCTTTCAGTTCTACTCATGTAGTCTTTAGCTCTTCTGATCGAACTTGCAAACACCCATTTACTATCCATCAACTCCATCTCATCTCTGTCTATTTGTTGATAGTCTTCATTAGTAAAATTGATGTTTCCAATTTTACCAGCGACTAGTCCGCTGTAAGCACTGACCATGTTGTTTAGAAGTTCCATGTGTTCCTGAGCAACTTCTACACTGGCCTTAGAAAGAGGTGACGTATCAAGTTTGACGGTATTAGGATTTGCAGGTTGAAAGTTGTTACCATAGAAAGCTTGTTGTGGAACTTGAGGTGTAACAACTTGAGGTTATGGTAGAAAGGCTTTAGGATCAAATACTTCACTATATGTTTAAGTACTTGAGCCAAAGATTGATCTGCTTTAACTGGTGGTAGTAAAAAGGGATTAAATTTGACACAAACGCGCTTTGAAGTTTTGGTTGCTAAGTTGTAACACCTATGTTAATACCTCCAAAGTACATTTCAGGGTTTTGTGGAACAAAAACTCTTTTTGCTTTCCAGATTTCTTCTTCATTTTTGTTCTATAGCTTCTGAACAAATTCGTAAATACTAATCACGTCCGAAACACCTGTATGCTTTAGTAAGTTAATAAATTGACTCCATTTTTGCGGTAAGGCGTCAGCAAAACGCATCACGATTTCTTGTGGAAATGCTAACACTTTGTATGAATACTTTCACTAAGCATATGGTAGATACTGTTTGTCTATATCGCTTAGTGTTTCATTCTCCACGAACATGAAACCTTCAAACTTTTTCTTTTGTAGATCATGTCTTATCTTTCTTGTTGCAGCATTTCCTTCCCCTCTTGCTTCCAAAGTATCCCACAAATTTTTGGTGGTGGTACAGTACACAAACTGATGATAAATATCCTTATGAAGTGCTTGTGTAAGGATACAAACACCTTCTTCTCTAAATCATAGGCCTTTTTATCATTTTCATCTAAGTTGGCTAAGGAGGTTGGATTTGATCCTTCTTCTTCAAGAGATACCTTATATGGTGTAGTAAAACATGTCCATAATTCAGTATTTTGGCCGAGAACATATGTATGGAAACGACTTTTCCATGAAGGATAATCGTTGATATGGTTCAATTTCGGTGGACGGTTATTACTTCCTGTTTCACTCTAGCTTATAAGAAGAGTATGAATGCTCTGATTTTCAGTTGCAACACACGCCCATTGATTAGCGGTAATCATGGCTGTGTGCTGAGGCATCAATGATTTAACCCATGAGGTTGCAGAGCATTGTGACGAGTCTTGGTTTGAGCTTGACTACTAACCCAATCCTAAGGATTATTACCCATTTTGTTTTCTTGTTTATGAAAGTAAACTTAAAAATTTTGAAGATTAATAATAACAATCTACTTTTAAAGTTCACAATTTTAAAAACCACAAAGTTTTGAAAATTTGAGACACGAAAAACGGAAGACAAAGAAACTCAGTCCTTCGTACGAATCAGTGATTCGTACGAGTTACTGTTCTTCGTACGAACCAGGTTGTTCGCACGAATAACTGTCTTTCGTGCGAGCAACCTATGCTATGCACGAACACGGTTCCTCGTGCAAGTGACTGGTCTTTCGCACGAACAGTTTTGTTCTTCGTGCGGATTGGTTATTCGCACGGAGGTCTTTCGCAGTGATGAATCTTTTTGTAGGTTGGTTGGTGAAAATTTCCTTTTCTAACAAAGACTTGTTTCTGAGTTTTTTCGAAAGTTGTTAGTTGTCCACACAATTTTCGGTTAAAAAGACAAACATTCCAATATCAGCTTTTAGTCAAAACAGTTAAATCCAGAGATTTGGTCAACCCTACAAGAATATTCCGTTAAGTTTTTCGGTAGGTGTTTCACCGAAAAATATGTCCAACTAAACTTTGATAGAAAATTTCAAGAAAAACTGTATCCTAACATGTCTCCATGTATTCTAACAAAGTTTTTATAAAAATTTTCTAGATACAACAAGTTTTACCTAAGTTTTAAACAAGTTATCTTTTAAAAACTTAAGTTTCTTCTTAGAAGTTCAAGAACACTTCTAGAAACCCTCACAACTAGCTCAGACACAACTCTAAGCTTGGGTTTTAAACAAGGAAGAGAACCAAAGCTCTGATACCACTTGTAGGTCCACTTGGAGGATCAAGATAACCTACTACCTTGTTATTGTAACACACATACGAGTGTAGAATCCACATAAGCATGCAAACCAAAGCAATGTAAGAAACACAAGATAACCAAAGTTTCACTATATTGATTAACAGAAGAGAACTAGTACAAACAATACAAACAATGTTCATAGAGACTCAGTATATGATCTCTGTGCTCTCAATGTCTCACATAAATCAACTCTCAAGTCACTTTGAGAAGTGCATGTCTGTTTATATAGTGCCAACACCTAGCCATAATACGAAGAATGTTGCTGCTCGTACGAACTACTATAAGTCACGAAGAACATTCAGCATTTGTTGCTTGTACGAACGACCCATGGCTCGTACGAACATGAACTGGCTCGCACTAACAAGCAATGAGCTTGTTGAAATTGGCCACTCGTACGACTAGAATATCACTCATACGAAAGGCAAGTCGCTCGTACGAGCAACAACTTGCTCGTACGAAGCACCTTTCACTCGTACCATTAAGTGTTCTTCGGAGATCATACTAACAGATATACCGTAAACAAGACTTAACAACATACACACATGCAACTGTTTTACAACAGAGTTAAAATAAACATTGTACTAAATCAAGATAGGAGAATATCTTGATTTGGCCAACACGACCAAACTATACAGACACAATAAACAAAGGTCGTACAATTACAGACGTAACTAAGACTAAGCGACAGACACAAAAGTGTATCAACACGATCTATAAGTCAACCCTTGCATGTTACCGCAAAATAGAATAAACTTAACATGACCTTAAGAATATGGGCGGTGCGTCACTCCTATAGAGTTATACATGTTAAGGGGGAGGCTCGTACATAGTTAATGAAAAATAGCATCATATAAGAGTGATCCAACTATAAAAATCGATGTATCACAGAACTATAGCATGTATAATGGATTGTTTGTGTGATTGCATAAAAGTATAAGTGTGAATGCGTGTATTTTGATATACTAACATGTTGCACCCAAAGGTGTAAAGCATAAAAGGGGTGTTCGATTGTGCTCACGGTTTTGCAAGCTTCCACTTGGTATTTCCGTAAGGGGTTGGGGGAGTTTGGAGGGTGGAGCACCGAGTTATCCTACAAGAGGAAAACATAGGTTGGTAAGTATTCGAATGATCACGGAGAATTAGGAGATTTAAATACACTAGAGTGTGTATACGAGAAAATAATCATCTAAACTTAATACTCGTTCTTGACACTATAATACCAATTCGGGTTGATGTGTTTTCAAGGGTTAGGATACCCATTAGAATCGTAACGAGAGATTAAGTACTTAGGTGATGTAACCTAGTACCATAACGGACAATCATTTGATTATCATCAAGGGTTCGGTTAGTGTGTGTGTATATATATATTATATAGTATACGTAATCATAATTATCATGGAAGTTCATAGAAGTCATGCATGGAGGTAGGAGGATAACATTCCTTTAACCTCTTTTGTATAGTTCACCAATGTACAAGTCGTCACAAGAACGACGAGGATGGTCATGAATAAGTTAAACATAAAGTAAAAGACAAAAATAATTAAAATCATCAAGTGAGGTGCTGGATTGAAGGTAGGATAGCCAAGGCTTCCAAGTAATCACACACTACCAACTTAAGTCTTGTTTCAGGACCAAGCTTGGAAGGATACAACACTGGTGGGTTGAAACCCTATTAAAACGAAAAGTTCTTACACGTGGGACCTCAAATATGGTCGTGTTCCAAGTTGGTTTTCCTTGGGAAAACCTATGAAAGCATTCCAAAAGGTAATTCAAGTGTTAAGAAAGAAGGAAGATCAAAGAAGAGAGGTAAGGGTCAGTTAGAACTCATTTTGAAAGTCTTGAACTTTCAGATGGAGAGAGAGCTTTAGAGACAAAGAGAGAAGCGTTTGAGGTGTAAAATGAGAGTGGTAGGAGGTGGGTATTTATAGTTGAGGTTAGAAGGGTTGTTGGTTGAGTGCATTTAATGCAAAAAATATAAAATTGGACCAATCCATGGTCTAGAAACCACTTTCTCCGGATTATGCCATTTTTTGTCCTTGAACTTAGTTTATCTTTCATTTCTGGCTATAAGTTGTCATTTTTTCATGTATAACGCATATAAGTATGATTTGAGTGTCGAGTTTGAATGTATGAGTCTTTGCAGGTATAACAAGTATCAGTTATATAACATTGAATGCATGTAAGACATGTATATATAACAAGTATGAATTTTTATTACGATTCAAGTCTCGGGTTATAAAATTGGGAAAAGAAATACGAATTGAAGTTTCCATAAATAGAAATACGATTATACTTTCTAATTAAGGAAATTACGAAAAAGCGAGGCGTTACAGTCTCCCCTCCTTATGAAATTTCGTCCCGAAATTATTTCAAGAGGAAGACTTTGGAAAGATGTCATTTTGGTGAAAATGTTTGGCCAAAATCAAGATTTTAAAGTTTAAAGTTTTTGCGGAGTTCATGTATAAGTGTGTCAATTGTATCGAAATCTTGAAGGATAAAAATGGTAGGTTCGTGAAAGTAATTTGTTTGACTTAAGGTGGTTTTGAGACACCAACCGTAAACGTGTATAAGGATAAGTAGAAACGTGTATGTGTGTGTGTAAGCAAGTGAGTTTGACTGGGTCTGGACAACTCATTGGAAGGAATATTTTAAAAGAGTGCGACCTAAGAGGAAGGTTTTAGTATGACTAAGGATGTATTTTGATTAAAATGAGCGGTCCGCACCGAAAGCTGTAAGAAAAGTTTTGTAAGTTCTAAGGCGTATTAGTAAAATCACTTGTTGTAGAAAAAAAATGTTTATTGGAGAGAGCTGGGATGGTAAATATTTATGGTTTCTAAAAGGTTTTGGCGGTAAGAGACCGACTGGTTGAAGTTTACGCGTAGATAAGAGTGAAAGATAGTTTTAAAAGAACATAAACATTTTGACTAAATTGAGCCGGTGGGTACGTTTATAAAAATGAATTGAACGTTTTAGGCTGATTTGCTGTAAATAAAGTTTAGATGAAAGGTTAAGGGAAGAATTGGGAATATCGTGGTATAGTAGTGAATGATTCGGTAGGTGTATGTGAGGAGTAAAATTGGTATGAATATCGGATAAAATGCGACAAGGAATGTTGAGAGACGCTAGTGATAGTTGTGGCGGTTAAAGCTAACGATTTTGAGAATGAAGCTTTGTCATGGGTAATCGAGTGCTAATCATTTCGAAGTGGGGTCACCAAAGTTTGTGATGAATCAAATGTATTTAACAAGGTCCAGAAAACATCAAATTTCTCATGGCACGTTTTACGAAAGTCTGGTAACATGGTAGGGATACTTATATATAGGAAGTACCAGCGGCGTATCCACCATGTTCACACCATGTTACGTCTGTGTCGCTATTCGGTGTCATGTTACGTTCTTTGTTGCGATACACAATAGAACCCACTATGGTTTTCATGCGCCTACCAATATAATCCCGTGTGCACCCGCGATTATTTTGGTTTGTGCATGATCCGCATAGTTTTTACCAGTAGTGTACAGGTCAGGCTACATCTAGTATTACAAGCAACAGGTGTGTAAGATAGTGCATAAAAATTAAGTATTCAAGATTGTATGCATGTATGAGTGTGTCGAACGTAGGTGAAACCATTCGGGTTATGCCTACTTATAGATTTCAAGTATGATTACCAGGTAGTGCGAATGTATAAATTTTGAGTATGATTGAAGACAAATACGTATAACATTAGCATGTACCATCGAGTGTATATGTGGAATAAAATGGGATTTAGCATATATAAGTTCCATGGAGTTGCGAGTGTGTAAAATACGAAGTGTAATGGTGATGTGTGTAATATTTTCATGTAACATTGACTGCACAAATTGAAATGTGTAAGGCGATATGCATGTGTGTGGTTGCTTGAGTCAAAATATTGAGCTGGTTGAAATAAAATAAGTCGGGTTTGTTGGGAATAAAGGACCAAAATTGTGAATATCGAGTGAATATTGAGAAAAATATTAATTTTTTAACTTTTTTATGTAAGATGTGGTTTGTAAAAAGAAATGCTACTTTTGTTTTAAAATTTTGTATTCGCATACTTCGTAGGTTATCCGATGTTATGAAATTTTCTTGCCCATGTCTTCAAATTTATATTTGCATATTAGCGATTTTTAAAAATGTTGTAAAATAGTGAGCTTGCTTTATTTTTATATTGATATAAGGAAAATTATGTTTTGAAAAATCGCTGAAAACTTGGGTTTCGAAAAGTATTTTTGCAAAGTGGACTTATACGTATGTCAGAGAGAGTTTTCATTTTCGTTGGATTCTTGTTGAAAATAAAATGTATTTAGAATGGTAGTACAAAGTGAGTGTGTGTGTGTGTGTTTTTTTTTTTTTGCAATTGGACGATTCATGAAAATTGAGGGCAAGAGGTTCATTTGACCAACTAAGTTGATAGGTAGCATTTCATGAAGTTTTTGAAAATTGTGAAAGAAACGTTTAAAGTATCATTAGGGGTTTCGTGTGTGATTTACGTAAATAAGTTGTAGGGTGAGAAATTGTTTAGATAAAATAATAAGGTTCGAGGTTTATGCATAATTGAGAGAATTGAAACAATGATAAAAGGTTTGAGTACAAGTTTTGATATAGTGATCGTTACGAAAATAGTCGAGTTGTAGTTGGACTTCGAATCATTTCTCCAACTTGAGTTTTGCAAAAAAGACATCTAGGTGATCGACAATAAAAATCACGTTTAAGCATGTAGGTATCTCATAACACGTATGAGTTCACATGGATGACATAAGCATAACAAGTATTCAAAAGTATAAACAAGTATGATTACGTAAGGAGTATAAATTTAGTTGGTTTGTGAGGATTATTATTCTTTTTTATTGCGATAGACGTGCGAATTGTGTGTCGGGTTAGAAATAAACGAGGTAAAAGTATTAAAAATAAAAAGAAATTGAGATAGCATAAAAGATAGGCTTACTAAAAATATTGGAGTGCTTTGGGTTGAGAAGCGTTGACTATTCTAAAGTGAATCGAAGATCATTTAAATTAGAGGAACGTGCTTTGGCCTATAGGTAAAATGCTCTTGTCGAGAAGCGATTAACGGCATTTCACCCTTCCAGTTACTACACTTATCTAATTGATCAAAAATACAAAACTTTGGCGAGATTGAAAATTGAGGAGTGGGACTAGTTGACAAAGTGAGGGTTTCACCCTAACTTGACAACATCGTACCCTAAGCGTGGTCGATACTTACCAAACGAGGAGTGAATTCCGACTCATTGGCAAGGGTCCACTAGAGTATGAAATAGAAATTTCCCATCAAGATAAAGATTTCACTCCTAGCTAAATGGTGTAATTTCGTGTAAAATCGAATACGCGGATTGAGAGTGATCACCAAAGTGCGGGTTTCACCCCTATTTTGGTGAAGTCGTCTTGTTTGTAATATGAGTGTCTTCAAGTCTACAAGTGTGTCATTTGTGTAAATGTCTTAGGAAAGACATGTTGTATAATTAAGAAAAAAGAAAAGATAGGAGCAAATAGGAAGAATTAACATTTTAAGCATAAATCAAGAATGGTCAAAATTGGACACTTAAACTATAGACTGGGTCGAACAAGGCAATTCTACCTAATTCCCAATAGTTATGGCTCTGATACCAATCTGTCACACCACAACCGATGACGGAAACATCAGAGTGAGACGAAATAGATTGCTCAAGGCATCATAACACTATTTGCGACCAATATTTAAATCAAACGAATTTCATTTCATAACAAGATTACAATAAGGAAGTTAAATACAGTAAGTTAAACAACATAAATCCTAACATTCTAGATGTGTTTCTATGTCGTCCCTACTAAGTTCGTCATGATCAACATCCTTAACCTGCAACATGTTAAAAGTATAGTTCGATAAAAAAGGTATTGGCGAGTACACAAGTTTGATATAGCATAAGTATGAAAAGATTTAAACGAATCCACAATGTTAAGCTAGCATACTAGATTAATGTAAACATGGCATGCGATCTATAAGTCAACCCTCGTGTGTCACCGAAAAATAGAATAAACTTAACATGACCTCAAGAATACGGGCGGTGCGTTACTCCTATAGCGCTATACATGTTAAGGGGGAGGCTCGTACGTAGTTAATGAAAAATAGAATCACAAAAGAATGTTCCAACTACACAAATCGTGTATCACGTAACTATAGCATGTATGATGGATTGTTTGTGTGATTGCATAAAAGTATAAGTGTGATTGCGCGTATTTTGGTAGACTAACATGTTGCACCCAAAGGTGTAAAGCGTAAAAGGGGTGTTCTAGTGTACTCACGGTTTTGCAAGCTTCCACTTGGTATTTCCGTAAGGTGTTGGGGGAGTTTGGAGGATGAAGCACCGAGTTATCCTACAAGAGGAAAACATAGGTTGGTAAGTATTCGAATGATAACAGAGGATTAGGAGATTTAAAGACACTAAAGTATGTATACAGAAAATAATCATCTAGACTTAATACTCGTTCTTGACACTATAATACCCATTCAGGTTGATGTTTTTTCATGGGTTAGGATACCCATTAGAATCGTAACGAGAGATTAAGTACTTAGGTGATGTAACATAGTACCATGACGGACACTCATTTGATTATCATCAAGGGTTCGGTTAGTGTGTGTGTATATATATATTATATAGTATACGTAATCATAATTATCATGGAAGTTCATAGAAGTCATGCATGGAGGTAGGAGGATAACCTTCCTTTAACCTCTTTTGTATAGTTCACCAATGCACAAGTCGTCACAAGAACAACGAGGATGGTCATGAATAAGTTAAACATAAAGTAAAAGACAAAAATAATTAAAATCATCAAGTGAGGTGCTGGATTGAAGTAGGATAGCCAAGGCTTCCAAGTAATCACACACTACCAACTTAAGTCTTGTTTCAAGAACAAGCTTGGAAGGATACAACACTGGTGGGTTGAAACCCTATTAAAACAAAAAGTTCTTACACGTGGGACCTCAAATATGGTCGTGTTCCAAGTTGGTTTTCCTTGGGAAAACCTATGGAAACATTCCCAAGGGTGATTCAACTGTTAAGAAGGAAGAAAGATCATAGAAGAGAGGTAAGGGTGAGTTAGAACTCACTTTGAATGTCTAGAACTTTCAGATGGAGAGAGAGCTTTAGAGAGAAAGAGAGAAGTGTTTGAGGTGTGAAATGAGAGTGAGAGGAAGTGGGTATTTATAGTTGAGGTCAAAGGGGTTTTTGGTTGAGTGTATTTAATGTAGAAAACAAAAATTGGACCAACCCAGTGGGCTAGAAACCACTTTCTCGGATTATGCCATTTTAGTCCTTGAACTTAATTTATCATTCATTTCAGGCTATAACTTGTCATTTTTGCATGTATAACGCATACAAGTATGATTTGAGTATCGAGTTTGACTGTATGAGTCTTTGTAGGTATAACAAGTATCAGTTTAAATGATTGAATGCATGTAAGACATGTATATATAACAAGTATGAATTTTTATTACGATATAAGTCTCGGATTACAAAATTGGGAAAATAAATACGAATACAAGTTTCCATAAATAGAAATACGAATATACTTTCCAATTAAGGAAAGTACGAAAAAGCGAGGCGTTACATGTTAAGCTTGATATCTAACTTTCGTTATCAACCATTTTCTACCCAAAACTAACCAAGTTAGATAAACGTCAAAACTCAGTTGACTAGCAAACATAGTCAACAGGTCAACCAGTCAACAGGTCAACATGATCAACAGGCCAATTTGGAAAAGGTCAATGGTCCAAATCACTATTTCAAAAAATCAATTGTTTCAAATTAATGACCCTTGTCAGATTTTCCAAAAACTTTCTGACATTTCAGATAAATCATGTTTTGAACACAGATTATCCGAAATGCCTGATTTATCCGAAATCTATCCGGAATAGTTGAAGGTTTATCCGAAATGCAGAAGAATTAACCAAAATCCATGATGTTCTATCCGAAACCTACAAATACCTTGAAGATTCGAATAAGTCATTGAATGTTGAGAGAAAATTCAGAAAAGTTATAAATGTTTACTGGTTCAAAATGGCCTTGTTCTAATGGGCCTAGTCCATAGGCCCAATTCAGAACATTGCTATTTGAAAACAATTTGGGCTTGGCATGTTAAGGCCTAATTCAAAACAGTGTTTTCGAAACTAGTTGGGCCAGGCATGTGGAGGCCCAATCCAAAACTTGAAAACATGTTTGGACTTTATCTAAAAACAGTTCAAACTGACAGAAAAACAATATTTGTCAAATTCCAGGATCCGACCAACCGAACAACCTTTTAAAGATACACAAACACATATATGCTTAAAGTAATATTATACTATAGTACCCGTGTGTTTCGTTCCATGACATACCCTCGTGATCAATGTAAGCATAATAATTCATCGTAGCAAGTGAGCATACTGAGTTCACCCATTTAATTTACAACGTTAGACTATTGGTGAACTGGTCAGTACTTTCGTATAGCAAAGTGACCAAAATTTTTGTCCAATGAGGGTTAGGCAAATACCTTTTTGGTACGAATATTGCTTTCCTAAGCACATAGAATTCCCTCGTATGAGTTTTCTTCCACTAAGGTTCTTCGCCTTTTTTTGGCTTTTTTTAAGATATCCTGATTGTGCGTAGGTCTGCATATAGTCTGGATGCAACAGACGGACCGCTAAGATATCCCCGGATGACTCCACAGTATAAAAACTCAAAACCTTAGACGTTGCTATCTATCAACGTAATATTTAAGACCATAAGATCATACGCCAATGGTATGTTACCCAATAGTTTGTTATGTTTGTATCACTTAGTATCTTTTATCACTTTGAGTGTCAATCTTATCGACATATCACATTAGATTATAGTCTTTTCAGCTATAACACTTTACATGTGTCAGTCAAGCCCTTTAGCACGAACATTTATTTCATTTCCTAGCAAATATTTATCCCCCTAAATTTGTGCAAAAGTAGAATACTTTATGCTCAAATTTACTTATTTTATTATTAATAACCCCCCTCCTTTCTTTGTACTGATTGCTCTGTCAGTGAAACTCATCATTTTCAAAAGATCCACAAGCACTTTGAATCTAGAGTTACTGACATGTTTTGTAAAAAGATCCACTGTATTTACATCAGTTTAGATTGTTCAAGTTTAACAAGTCTTCTGTCATAGCAATTTCAAATGAAATGAACCTTGATATGAATGTGCTTAGTTTTAGAGTGAAAGACAAGTTTTTCATGATCATTATCACAATAAATAGTAGTGTTAAGATAAGTCAAACAGTAATCCTGAAGCGGTGTTGCATCCAAAGAACCTCGGAATAGTAGGCTGATGCTGCAACATATTCTGCTTCCATAGTTGAGAGTGACATGGTTTGTTGCTTCCTTGCATTGCCACGAAATAAGTGTGTCTTCCTAGAACTAGCAACCGGCTGATGTAGACTTCATGTCCCTGTCTGTCCTCCAAGGTTACTGTCAGAAAAAGCAAAATGATCAAAGTTCGAATTTATAAGATACAAGAGTCCAAGTTTTGGAGCTCCTTTGAGATATCTAAAAATTATTTTAACGACAGTAAGATGAGAAAGTTTAGGGTTAGCCTGATATCGAGCACATTGACAGACGACAAACATAATGGCTAGCCGACTTCTAGTTAAGTACACTAATGAACCGATCATAGACCGGTACAATGTCTTGTTAACCAAGCTTCCATCAGCATCCTCATTCAACAATGGCCGTTCTACCATGGGTGATTCCATATGTTTCGAATTTTTCAGGTTGAATTTTTTCAACATTGTTAGTTGAACCGAATATGATGTTGTCCACATAGATTTGAACAAGAATATGATCCTTGTCAACACGTTTGATGAACAATGTTTGATCTATAGTCCCTCGAGTATATCTGTGAGCAAGCAGATGCTTTGTCAAGGGCGCATACCATGCACGAGAAAATGCGAGTAGCTTCTAGTCTTGCCACTAGCGTGCACACCTCATCAAAATCCAGTCCTTCAATTTGCCTTAAACTTTGTACCACTAATGGTGCCTTGTTTCTCACAATCATGCTAGTGTTATCTTGTTTGTTTCTATATACTAGCGGTTCCGAGAGGACGTTTTTCTTTAGGCAACTTCACCAACTTCCAGACTCCCGACTTCTCAAACTGATTAAGCTCTTCATGCATTACATCAACCCATCAAAGTTCCTACAAGGCAATATCAATACTTTTTGGTTCAATCTGAGAAATGAAGTAAGAATATAAACATGTATTAATATCCCCCGATTTGCTGTAGGTTTGAGCACCGACATCCACGAGACCAATAATGTTCTCAATTGGATGATCTATCTAAATACGTTGTGGTATCGCCATAACAGGTGCCTGCCAGTGAGGTTGCAAGTTGGAAAAGCTTCCTGATGCTATTCAAGTTTTGTTCGCCCTCATTTAATGTAGTCGCAGTGTTGTCCACCGGCGGATCAGCATGCAATCAGATGGAATCAGCTCCGGAAACACTGAAGTTCCATGGATGCTGGGATTTGAGATTCCCGCATTCGTCTGTTGTGAAGCATCTTCAACAGTTTGAACTACATCATCAGGGGAACTTGATTGAGTGTTGGATTTAGAAACCAACTCCTGAATCTGTGAAGTATGAGGCGATGCGTCTGTAGCTTCTTGGAATCTCGGTGGATCCACAATAAGTTACTTGAATGAGTCTTGAAATGACACTGCTTCATCTTCCTGTGCAACTAGAATAGGTATCACTAGATTGGAGACACTTGCATTTGTAACCACATAAGGTGAAATATTAAAAGACTTAAACAGAGAGGAGTAATCATATAACCAATCAGGTCCAATTCGTGCATCTTTGGGATTCTCTTCTAGCCAATCCACGTTATAGGCCTCCACAATTTGCTTCTTAAGCTTATTGTAAACGCGATAGGTAGTATTTTTCGAATATCTGATGAAATAGCACGGATCTCCTTTTGCTTCAAATTTTCCCTTGGCGTCCGTAAGTAGAAAAACACACGGACAACCAAAGTTATTAAATCTTGTAAAGAGGGCTTTTGTCCTTCAACAATATCAAAGGGCGTTTTCATGTGACATTTATTAAGCAATGCATGATTTTGAACATAGTAGGCAGTGTTCACTGCTTCTACCTAAAATATCAATGGAAGGCCAGAATCTATCAGTATCGTTGGAGCAGCTTCAATGAGAGTTATATTTCGCTTTTAAGCAACACCATTTTGTTGAGGAGTTCGAGCAGCACTATATTGACGATCAATTCCATTTAAGGAACAAAAATCATTCAGCTCACCATTGTTGCATTGAATAATTTTCATCCTCTCATTCGCATGATTTTCCATGAGAATGATAACCTGCTTGATCAACCTTACTGTTTCACTTTTGTGTTCTAAGAAAAACAACCAGGTGAAACATGAAAAATCATCAGTTATAACTAAAAATAAGCCTTTCCTCCGATGCTCAGCACATTAACAGGACCAAAGAGATCCATATGAAGCAATTCGAGAAATTTTGAAGTCGTGTACATGAGTTTAGACTTATGAGGCTTGCGATGTTGTTTCCTTTGAGCACATGATTCACATTTTTCAATCTGCATGAAATCCTTGATTTGTAGGTTTCTGACTAATCTTCCTTTTTCCAGACAATTAAGATGCTTCATGTTGAGATGACCTAGGCGATGATGCCATAACATAGTGTCATGTTCAACAATTTTTTAGAAAAGACATGTGACTTGATTAGTAGGTGCTTTATTCATGTCAATGATGTAAGCATTACCCCTTCTTTCTGCTTTAATGAGAAGCCAATCATCCGGTATAACAATACTGGTTTCAACACTACACAACCCTTTTTGGTGAAAAGAACCTCCAAACCTTTATCACATATCTGAGATGCACTCAAAAGGCTATGTTTCAATTTTGGAACATAATTCACATCTGAAAAGCTGAGAACCCCATTGCAAACTGTACCCTTCATTGTAATTCGTCTGGCTTCACCTCCCTCAATGTTGGCAAATCCACCATTGAATATTTTTATGTCATTTAACTGGGAAATGTCTCATGTCATGTGCCTGGAACAGCCACTATCGACAAACCAAACTCGGACGACGACCCTCCATAGTCGTTCCTACACATACAACGGGATTAATTAGAATCGGAAACCCAGGCCATGGTTGATCTGTGTTGACCATCACTGTCAGTATAAGAAACCTCACGAAAGATCATATAATTTTTAATAGAATTAGGGGTTTGTTAGGATGTAGATGATTGTGACGACTATGAACATTCCGACTGGGATCTAACAAGAATTTTAGGTTTTTAAATTTTAGAGTCAGTGTTACTAGAAATAGTTTTAGATGATGTTCTTGATTTCGTTGACTGATGTTGGAAACCCTGCATGTTTGTAAACTTTTGATTATATTTCATTGCTAGATTCCAGTCTGCATCAGATAGCTTAGCTTGAGTGAATCAATTTTCAATGGATCGATAAGGCTTAGCCGTCTGATGATGTGAGTTCTTCGAGTTAGGCATGAAAGGACGATGAACGCAGTTTTAGCTATGTGCCCTTGAATTCCACAATTAAAATAAGTTTTTCTTTTGAGAAAAAGACATTTAGTTTAGCTTGTGTTATTCTAGTGAGCTGATTAGATCTCTTCTTTCCACTTGGTGCTGATTGCTTATGTGCATGGTTGGTGTTGGATCTAGTGGACCCCATAAAAGAACAGATGATTAGAAAGCCAAAATAATCTATAACTACTAATCATAAATAAACAATGCTTTGAAGATCTGCTCTTCCCAATGGCAAATTCTTATCATCTGCTGCTCTAAAGTCTGTTAAAGCTAAAGCCTATTTAGAGAGAACTGTGAAGATATACTCTGCTTGAAGCCAAAGGTTGCTAAAGAAAACCTCTAATGAAGACTAAATACCTTTGAGGCAAAACTATGCTGAAGACCAATAGAGGATAAAGCTCAACGGAGGTTAATTCTCAACAGATGATAACAACAAAGTTTTATTTGTAATTCAATGTAACAGTGTTTAGGTTTAGCAGATATACAGTCTGTTAGGTTGTTAAATGTCATTGTCTAGGTGACGTTAGCTAAGATGCTTCAGATGTTTGCTTTGTACTATAAATAGAACAATGCATGTACTGTTCTATTCATCACTTTCCTTCTTGACATTCTTGTACGAACAAATTAGAAGTGATTAGGCTGAAGGGAGTTGTAATCTTCATTCATACGTGAATTATAATTTACAAAAGCATGTTCATGAAAGCAATATCTTATTTGTTGTGATTCAAAAGTTTATCATTTCGCTGCACTATTTCATCATTGTTTATCTTCTTTCATTATTTCATCTTAACTTTCACCACAAATAAACTCAGATCCTAATAATTGGTATCAGAGCCTTGTCATTCAAATTTGATCTAAACAATCAATTTGATATAAACAGATCAGCTCTCACTATTGTATTGTTTGTTCGTTGAATTTAAATAGGGTAAAAGTTTATTTACGTTCAAAGTATTTTAAATAAAAACATGTTTGTAAACAATCAAAAATGTCTCAAGATTCACAAATCCACACAACATTGTCACTATGTACAAACCTCTGATATTTGTTAGATCGGAATATAACATCTGGCAACGTTGGAGGGTCACATACTTGCTCAGTAGAACATGGGTTGCAGAAATCGGTTATCTTTGGACCACATGTTCCAATGGTACCAGTGCTTATGATCCAAAAGTTCAAGTACCTAAAAAGCTAGAAAACTACTTTGAGCAAGATTTTCAGAAAATCTAGTTGGATACAAAGGCATTAGTATCCTTGCTACGACTTTTCCAAATTATTTCTATGTTGGCCTATTGCATTGCAACAATGCTAAGGAGTTGGATGCTTTGAAGGAACAGTTTGGTGGTACAGAGAAAGTTATCGAAAACAACCAAAAAGTTTTAAAACAACAGAAACATTTTGTCACATTAAAGGAGAATCATTAACACAACAGTTCGAGTGGTTTAGTCGTCTAATAAGTTAAGTAAAACTGGTAAATGGTAATTATCCTAATTCAACCTTGAATAGCCGATTTCTAAGGTCATTACCAGATAATTGGGACACTATTGATTTCATAACTAGAAACTCTGTTGGTTTCAAGGAGTTTGAGTTTTATCAGCTTCATGGTAAGCTCTTGACTTATGAGAGAAAGCTTAACCAGAAAAATAAGCTTCAAGAGTTAGGGAAAGTTGTTGATGACTATGCTTTTGGTAGTATGATACTTTTTGGTTAAGAGAAAACCTCTTGTGGAAGTAAGGATAAATTTATAATCATTGTATTGACATAACATCTGGTGGAGGTTTTACCTATAATTCTTGCTCACATAATTATGCTTTTATAGCAAATGGGGAAAACCAAGTTTCTTACAACTTATCCTTTGAGTTAAATGATCTTCAACATTTAGATCCCACTAATTTGGAATAAATGGATATCTTGCATCAACTTGCTTTGCTAAATGTAAGAACTAGGAAATTTTACAAAAGAACTGGTAGAAAATTTCAAGGGTTGCATGGGAGATTAAAAGTTGGGTTAGATAAATCTAAAATCAAGTGTTGTAAGTGTAATAGGCTATGTCATTTTGCTATAGAGCCCATGAGCTAAACAAGTGGCCCTATTGTTGCACATCCAAATCCTAGACCTCAAATCACTCAAAACACTGTCCACACATGCAAAATGCTGCTCACTTTACACACCCTGCAACCACTGTCCAGTACGGTATGTCCAAACCACTGTTCCTCAGATACAATATGTTCAAACCCTAGTTCCCAAGGTTCAAGTGCAACCTACACCACAAAGCTACACAAACCTCCACTCCTGTAGAGAACATTCAACAGAGCTTCTTTACACAAGACTTTGTTGATTGGAGTAGCTTACATGAGGAACTAACTTATGAAAATTTTGCTCCAGTTGCCAATTTTGAAAAGAAACATGGTGAGTTTTGCTTTATGGCACTAGAGACAATATTAGAATGGGTTGAATCTAAGGAAGTGGTTTCCAATATTGATGTGGCTTGTGAAAGTGTTGAAACAGATGTTTCAGAAGAAAAGGTTGGTGAAGAAATGGTAAATTCTCTGTCAGACCCATGGGATTCTAGTGTTTGTGAAGGAGAACCACCTCAAGTCCATGCAGACTTATGTTCATACAAATGTATTATTGGTTTTGAAAACATTAAAGAGGTGAATGAAAACCTTAGAAACAAGATTTTAGATTATAAAATTTAGTTTGAAAAACTTGTTAAAGGTTTAAACTCAAAACTGTTTGAAAAATAAAGTAAAATCAGCAGTCTCAAACATGAATCAAGCATAGCTAAGGATCAACTCCAAACTATGATAGAAAAATATCAAAGATGTAAAAAGGAGCTTGAATCTACCCAGATCACTTGCAAAAAATGGGTAGAATCCTACAAAGGTTTTGAATTGATGTTAGCAAAACAGATCAAAGGAAATGTTTCGAAAAAATGACCAAATTTCTCAAATCAATTCTATAAATGATTCGGGTTTGGTTGAAATTATTCCAACAAACATGGCTTGTCAAGAAATTAAGGTCACCGAACCAAATGAAATTAATTTTTTTTGGAAAGACCTGAAGGATCCTAAACTTTTGAGGAAATTGAAAACTATCAATTCAAACCAACATTGTCAAATGAATGTGACATTCTAGAAAATTTTAAGCAAATGGATTTCTCAACCATTGAGGGGTGAAAGCACCTAAAGTAAAAAATCATTCCCTTAAAAGACCTTCCAGCAGATGTTATAACATCTATTGATAAAAAGGTTGAAAAAGGGAAGAGATAGAAAAAATAACCAACTTGTTTTGTGACATTTGTGAAAAGAAAAACATGTAAATAAAGATTGTTTTCACTTAAAAGCATATGACATAACAAGACAAGTGTGATTATTGTTGCACCCTATTGTACTATCTGTGGGAAGAAAAATCACAAAACTCAATAGTGTTTTATCTCAAAAATTTTGATGTTAAGAAAAATGAGTATAAATCCAAAACACTTGAGAGTCCACATGCTAGTACTAAAAAAGGAAAGACCAAACAAACCTTTGTCAAGTCCAAAATCTGTTACAAAAAAATTAAGTATAACATCTGTTCCAAGAGAGGTTCAGGTAATAGATGCACCACCTGCAAACAAATTTCCGAGAGGATACGGTCAACCACCTTATAATAGTGTACCACTTGGTTATGAAATCTATAAAGACATTCAAAACCATGAGTAAACAAGCATCCACATGGCTATAATCATGTGAAGGAAATGGTTCACAATAGATGTTTCAAAAATCTGTTCAAAACTATGACCATTTTCCTAGACTTGAAGCTGGAATGTCTGTGACCCATCCAATGCCATTTTGGCTTTGGACATTCACCAAAACTAATTTGTTACTAATGTGCAGGGAGCTTCTACTTGCCATGAGAGTTTATGGTATGTAGATAGTGGAGGCTCCAAGCACATGACAGGATGTATGTGGGAGGATCATCTTTCCTCTGAAAGCATCGGACCGGACTTGAACTAACTAACGTGCGTGGAATTCATCATTAGCAAGTTGACAATGATCAAAACTACTGTATAAATTCTTCTAGTTCTTTCTATTAATAAACGTTGAAGAATACAGATGTAAATTGACAGGGCTTCGCCACAATATCATAAAAACAGCTACAGACTCAACACCCTTAAGCTTCTATATATAGACATGCTCAACTCGTACAATGGTGGAAGGGGTAAACTCGTATGAGGTGACCCTATAACAAACAAAATGTAATAAAATCTAACATTTTAAGCCCTTTTACATGTATGACATTACCCTAAGAAGTAGGCTATAGACCTTCTGCACTAACAGTGTAGAGCCTTTCTCAAAGATTTTCTAACACATGAAGGGGGTGATAAATCCTTTGGTAACAATTCAAAGGGGAAGGTGTTAGGGTTAGGGACAGTCCAAGCAGGGAAACTTAAGTTTGAAAATGTCAATCCTATTGACAATCTTAAATTTATTCTTCTTAGTGTGTCTCAAATGAGTGACAAAGGCTATGGGTCATTCTTGAATAAGAAAACTTGCATAGCTGAGAGCAAAGCATAGCCTTTTTCTCATAAGAATGGCAATGTGTATGTGATTGATATGTTTAAAGGTAATCCAATGTCTAATGCTTGTCTGTTCTCAGTTGCTTCTAACAAAGAGACAAAACTACGGCATAGAAGACTTGGTCACACAAATCTCAAAACTAGGTCTTGTAAGAGGTCTTCCATCAAAACAATTCACATGTGATGAACATTCCGTTTCCTGTCTAAAAGGTAAACAACATAAAAGTTCATACAAATCCATTAACGAGTCCAAAACTAGTTAGTGTTTACGATTGTTTCAAATTGACTTGTTTGGCCCTGTTAAGATAATGAGTCTTAAAAAGAAGAGGTATTGTCTTGTTAAAATTGATGATTTTTCAAGGTTTACATGGACTTACTTTTTTCACTCCAAAGATGAGACTGTAGGTATTTTGCAGGACTTTGTAAGAAAAGTTGAAAAGCAATTTGATATGTGAGCAAAAATCTTCAGGACTGATAATGTAACATAATTTAGAAATAAGGAGTTAGATGGTTTATGTGTGTCAAAAGGGATTGTAAGGCAGTGCAGCATCCCAAGAACACTAGAACAAAGTGGGGTAGTTGAAAGTAAGAATAGAGCTCTGATTGAGGCTGCCAAAACAATGCTTGCAGATTCAGGTTTACCCTTGTCTTTGTCGGCAGAGGCTGTAAACACTGCTTGCTATGTGCAAAACTGAGTTTCGATAAACCCTAGACATCAAAAGACTATTTATGAAACTCTGTACAAAATCAAACCACTAATCTCTAATTTCAAGATCTTTGGCTGCCCATGCTTCATTTTAAACTTTAAAGATTCTATTCCAAAATTTGCAGCCAAAGTAGATTGTGGTTATTTTCCTGGATACTCAACTATGCCAAGGCCTAGGTGTGTAGAAGAGACTTTGAATGTGAAGTTCAATGAACTTTCTTCTCTAAAAATCCAGTAAATCCTGCAGAATTTTTTTATTTAGATATATTTACATTTGAATATGTGTCTATTAAGACTAATAATACAGGTACATAACAATATTCCTATCAAGATTATGGATATGACATTGTGATCCCAAAATATAAATTCACTTCCACCACCAGAGGAACAAATGTTCAAAACGATTGTCAAAACTCTATCACTACCACATCAACATTTGTTGATCCCCAAACCTCGGCCACCTCATCCAGCCAAACCACTGTTGACAAAAGTCAATCTTCTGTGAACAAAAGTCAATCAATTTTTACACCTATCCCACCTATACCTCCACCTCCATTCCAAACAGATGTTGGCTCTTCAAAATTGTCAACAGATGTTAGCTCAGATGATTTCCATCTGTAGCCTTCCACCCCAAAATGCCATTGTTCCATACAAGAAATATCTAATCTACCTTAAAAATCACCCACCAACCGAGTTATTGGAAACATCAATGAAGGGGTACTCACAAGAAGTCAATCCCAAAACATTTGTCTTTTTGCTAGTTTTCTATCTCTCACAGCAACTTGTCAAGCACTAGGAGGCACTAAAAGATAACAGTTTGGTAGAAGCCATGAAGGAACAGCTCCTACAGTTTAAATGATAAAAAGTATGGGAACTTGTACCATTACCTTAGGATATATGTCCAATTGGCATAGAATGAGTCTTCAAGAACAAAACAGATGAAAGGAGGATTGTTGTAAAAAACAAAGCTAGGCTTGTGGTTCAAGGCTATAGACAAGAAGATGGCATTGATTATGATAAAACATTTGCTCCTGTAGCAAGACTAGAGGCCATCAGATTGTTCTTAGCTTTTGCTGCCCACCACAACATCAAGGTGTAACAAATGGATATCAAATGTGCATATTTTATGGTAAAATCAAGGAAGAGGTATATGTATGCCAACCCCTTAATTTTGAAGATGCTTTTTATCCAGATCATGTTTACAAGTTAAACAAAGCTTTATATGGCCTAAAACAAGCACCTAGAACCTGGTATATAACTCTATCCACCATTCTCTTATCATAGGCTTCATAAGAGGTAAACTGATAAGACATTGTTCTTAAAATGGAGAGGAAAAGATTTAATGTTTGTCCAAATTTATGTGGATGACATCATTTTTGGATGCACATGCAATGCCATGTGGGAAGAGTTTAGAGAACTCATGACAATAGAGTGTAAGATGAGTGCCATGAGTGAACTTCAAAGCTTTCTTAGTCTCCAAGTTAAACAATTGCAAAATGGTACATTCATTCATCAGAGCAAATATGTCAAAGACCTATTAACAAAATTTGATATGAATGATTGTAAACCATGTAGTACACCCATGGCCACATCAAAATTGGTCACTATTGATGATAAAGATGACTTGGTTGATCAAACACTTTACAAAAGCATGATTGGGTTTTTATTGTACCTAACTGCATCGGTCAGACATCATGTTTACAACATGTGTTTGAGCCAGATCCAGTCAGCACCTGGAAAGTCCAACCTTATAGCTGTTAAAAGGATATTCAGATACATAAAAGGTGCTCCCACTGTTTGTCTTTGGTATCCTGGTAATGGAAATATTTAGCTTTTAGGTTATTCAGATATTGACTTTGCTGGTTGCCATGCAACAAGGAAGTCCACATCAAGAGGATGTTAGTTTATAGGCAATTGCTTGGTTTCTTGGCAAAGCAAAAGGCAAGTAGCAGTTTCAACATCAATAGCAGAGGCTGAGTAAATTGATGCTTCAAGATGTACAACACAACTCATGTGGCTTCAAAATCAATTGCTGGATTTTGTTTGTAACTGTTTTAAAGATTCCTCTCGTGTTAGATAGTCAAGCAACTGAAAAAATTATTAAACATCTTGTTTCACATTCTACAACCTAGCACATTGACATCAGACATCACTTTGTGAGGGATGGCAATGAAAAAGATTTGATTTATGTACACCATGTTCCAACTAAGAATCAACTGGCAGATGTGTTGACAAAGGCTTTAGACCCATCCACCTTTGAAAGCTTGATCTCTAGGATGGCATGCTAAACATGGATTAAAAGCAATATATTGTTTTCCATGAATAAAAAGAATTAAAAATGTTTTCAGAAAATAAAAAATCCATCCTTAAAAATAGCTTTAAAATTGATAATTTCTCAATAAATCCTTAAAGTCTATTCTAAACCACTGTTTCTAAAACCTTTGTTTGGCTTAAACTTATCCGTTGTTAAAAAGGTATCCTCTACTTTCATTCACCACTATCCATAACCTTTGATGCCTATTCTCTGATAGATTAAAATCACCATTGTTCCCAACCTTTGTTGCTCTCCAGTAGAGGTTATCAAACAACTGTCTTCCATAATCACAACAGAGGTTCAATGTGGACATATGTTAGCTATGAGATCTTTTAAACAGATGTCACGTCAGCATTCACTTTTTCTTTTATATATATCCCTGTTCCATCCAAACAGAGCTTTTACTGTCGATTCAAATTAAAAATTCACAAAAAACGATTACTACTAACATCTTCTTCAGTATTCCTTACTTTCTATCTCCGATCATGGCTCTGCACATCAAATTGCCTCATAACTACCTCCCCACTTTCGAG
The DNA here is from genome assembly GCA_947069175.1 of Scalesia atractyloides. NCBI lineage: Eukaryota > Viridiplantae > Streptophyta > Magnoliopsida > Asterales > Asteraceae > Scalesia > Scalesia atractyloides. The sequence continues at coordinate 40,995,524 of CAMTDV010000022.1, read as the reverse complement.
AAAACCGAAAAAAATAAATCCTTTCACTCAATAATTGATGTTTGACATCATCAAAATACAAAACCATACTCACTGCCGATGCACCAATCTATGTGGATACACTCCGACAATTCTAAGGTAATGCTGAAGTTCAACTTCAATATAGAAAGCCCTATGCTATCACGTCAAAGATTGGAGAAACTCTTGTTCAAATATCCCCATCTTCCATATCCACAACATTTGCATTTAAGGACCAAGAAGGTAATAATTCTTTTGAAAAATAGTCTCTTCACACAAAGTTTATAGAAAGAGGGTATGAGGTCAACTGAAAGGAGGTAGAATTTTTAAACCTCAATATTGTAACATCCGTCGAAAAACGGGTTTCCAAACCCGCTTCGTTTGTTAATCGAATATCAAGTTATAAAATTTTGTTGCGTATTTATGGTTAATTTTAATTTTAAACAATACATAATTAATAAACATTTTAGAATTTAAAAACTATAATTGTTAAAAAGTAAAAATAAAGTAAATAAAAAAGAATTTAGGCTGCCGGGTTTCGAACCCGGGTCAGCCGGAAGATTTAATCATCACACAACTAACCACTCCGCCACTTAGTTCTTTTGTGTAAACAAGGAAACAAATAAAACTTAACTCTACCCGTGAAATCATCTGTTTGCGCCAAAACTGAAACCGCTCATCGGCTTTCAACTGTCCAGACTGTTGAGTGTTCGCTATGACTGATTATAACCGATAAACCCACGTTCTTAATCAATTCAGTCTTTATTGAACTTGATTCATATGATTTTCGGGTTTAATAACCGAAATCATTTACCTCCAAATTTACACCGGTAATATCATTGTCTCACAACTCAGAAACACTCACAGAATCTCCAATTTCATTTGCGCTCTAATTTCTGTTCGTCGGAATTCGTTTTCTAATATCGCCAGACTTTCGCCGGAAAACCGTGACATTCATAGAATCGGTAAATTTCTCAATTCTTTCATCTTCTATCTATTGTTAGACTTATACTAACTCAAAACCTTTAACCAGAATCGGTTCCAGACGACGTTACCGGTTATTCAGCACTCGCCGAAAAATTTCTGAAAATTCCGAAATCGTGCTGTGAATCGGTACAAACATCTAAACGCTCAGGTAATTCTTGTTTAGTAATTTAATTTTACAATTAGTTAATCAAAACTGTTAATTGGTCCACTCAGACGGAACTCATAAAACAGAGCCGAAGACTTTTCCGGAGTTCTGAGAAAAATCATCTTTCCGGTACATTCATTTCCAAATCGTTCTCTATCCGTTACATTTCAATCATTTATAAGTTTCGTTAATTGAATTAAAGAAGAACAGTCGAATATCAATTGTCTGGGTTGTTTTAACAAGAAGATAAAGTTTAGGTTGTGTATATATTTAATATAAATCGGGTTATATCTCGGTTAGACACACAGTCCAGTGGTGGACTGTGTGCATTTGAAACATAGAGATACCGAGTTCGAGTCTGTCCTTGTTCCGATTCGTCACAATATTCAAACCTTTTTATAAAACTCAAATACGGAACCTTTCAGTTAGTATATAAGAGAAATAAAAACAAGTATTTTAACCAGGTTAGACACACAGTCCAGCGGTGGACTGTGTGCAAAGTTAAACCACAGGTCACGGGATCGAAACTCATCATGCACACCGGTTCGACATAATTAAAATCCTTTTTAAAATAAATGAATTCTGAATAAATTAAATAGTATATAAATATAATTAAAAACAGAAATATTTCGGGTTAGACATGTAGCTCAGTTGGTAGAGCTGCGTGCACGCGTACGGGAGGTCATGAGTTCGAGCCTCACCCAACGCATACATACACAAGTCCGAACCGGTCAACAGTCAAAGGCAATGGTCAACGGTCAACGTCAACCCAAAAAGTCAACAAATTTTTTTTATATTTTTATTTATTTATTTAATTTAAAATCAATTAAAAATACTTAAAAATAATGTTTTTAAAGTTAGAAAATAACCTTAAACTTACAATAATAAATCTAAAAACCCTATTAAAATTGTTAATAAAATCCACTTATTTACCATACCTTTTCGTTATTATTTAGGTTAGTTATTCCTCGTCGATCAACCCTCTAAACTCGTGCGCATTCAACATCATCAAACGAACGCACCCAATGTGAGTGAAACTCTACAAATTCCCCGTTTTAATCACTTTTTGGGGTGTATCATGTGTCTTATTATTTATTTCATTTAAACACTTGTGTATCCATCATATCCATGATCAAATGTGTAATCAATATGTATCAACTGTTTGTGTGGTTAATGTTAAGATTAAATTTATCATTTTCAGTACATACATCATCATAGGCCGTCTGTTCCCCATTACCTATGAGCGGAACCGTTCCCCATTACCTATGAGCTGTGAACGAGGCGTTGCCAACATACGATCGGCTCCGTTTGATTGAGCCTTGATCGCACATACATCATCATAGGCCGTCCGTTCCCCATTACCTATGAGCGGAACGTGACCGTTGCCAACATATACATTATCATTCATGTCATTTGCTCATGCAATGTGGTTTGTTATTTGTTATTGTATGTTTATTTACGTTTGCTCACATGTGATTATTGCACAATTTTTCCATGTTAAATATAACAAGAAATCAATAATAAATGTTTTCTAACAAGGTTCACTCGCCAACTTTTGTTGACCCAAAAACCCCCATTTTTACACATGATACAGGTGATCCAGTTGCAGCAAGAAACATATAGGACGGCTAGAAGAATAAATCAGTTTAGGCTTTGGATTGTTTGCTTAGTTACTTTTTCCTTGTAATTGTATGAACTTGTTTGGAATATTGAAGTCGTAATTTTGAATTTAATAAATATGAAACATATTAGTAAACATCATGAGCTTTGGTGATATACCCAATTATGCCCCGACTCTTATTCCGCTGCGGGTCGGGGTGTCACAGATTGGTATCAGAGCCATGACTATAGGGATATAGGATAGGTTATTAGACCCTTAGAGCCTATACTATAGTTGATTAGAATTTTAAAATTGTTTATGTGTTACATACAAAATTCATGATGTTTATATGCTTTATGTTTATTGTTACATTCAATGTTATGCAAGCATGTTCATAAGTACATATTACTATACAATGCTCATCATGAATCATATCCTCATAACATATCATATCCATGAGAGCACACACCACACAATTTCCATGATTTTTGCAACGATTTTGTATTTTTTTCAAATCACATCAAAGTGAGTTCTCATGACGGGCATGTAGTAACTGGAAGGGTACAAGTACCGGTAGTCGGAACGTCCTGTCTAGGCTTGGCATTCGTATAAATCCAAAATAAAGGACCAGTTTGCCTACCTGGGGACTAACGATAAGAGTACGAAGGACCTATTAGGCCAAAGCATGCTATACCAAACGTCGTGTGAGCTAACCCCACTTTGAGTTGTCATTGTGTCTACACCTGGACACCCTTCGACCATACATCTCGCAAACATATTTCATGGTTTTCATTCGGGTGATGCGAGTGTTAAACCGCTAACACCAATGTGAATCCTACTAAGCCAATAGTCATGGGGGCCCACATGACTATACAGGTGATGGTATGGGGGACATTGGAGGCCCAAACATGAGCAAACCCAAGACATCCTATGGATGTAGTGCATTATTGATGTTTATGTAATTTTTTTTTAAAACGACACATGACACCTAAAAAGACTCCTTAAACCCACAAACTTCTTATGTATATTCCTGTAGATGTCGGCTAGGCAACAACGTGGGGGTAGAAGGTCAGGAAGATCAAACGAACGCTTGGCCACCCAAATCGCAAAACAAATGGCCGTAGTGCTTCCTGACATCGTAATTCAAGTCCAACAAGCTCTCGCCACAAATCCCATCAATCCTCCCCATCAAGAAGACCAGAACTTTGACAACCCTCCCTCCAAAAAGTGCTCTTACAAACACTTCAAGTCTTGCGATCCCCCGAAATTTGAAGGGACCGAAGGTGTCACTGCTCTCCTCCACTGGTTTGAGGAAATGGAAAACACCTTCCTCAATTGCGATTGTCCCGAGGATCGCAAGGTACGTTACACAACTGGGAGACTATTTGGAGTAGCTCTTACCTGGTGGAATACAGAAAAAGGTAAGAGAGGAATCAAGGATGCAATGGCCTTAACATGGGAGGAGTTAAGGGAAATCATGACGAGACGCTTCTGTCCAAGAAGCGAGATCAAAAAGTTAGAGGATGAATTTCACTCGTTAAAGCAAAAGGAGGGAGATCATACTTAACGGTTTTTAGAGTTGAACCAAATGGTCACCAACTTGTTCACCCCAGTATACCGCTTAGTCGAACACTATATTCGAGGCCTTCCCTCGAAAATTCAAGACTCAGTTCTAAGCACTTCGCCTGCAACACTTGAAGCTGCTATGGAACTAGCTACCGAGCTTACCGAGAATCGTATTCGTAACGGCAAATTTAAGGACGAGAAAAAGAAAGCCCCCATTGAGGGCCAAACTTCAAACCATTCCACCTCCTCCTCAAAGTTTGCTAATAAGAGGAAACGAAACACCAGAAACTTTGCTGTCACACAAACAAATTTCCCTATCCCTGCTGCACCCATCACTCAAGTTGCCCCCTCATCTGCACCATATAAAAAGCCATACTCCGGCCCATACCCAAAATGCAACCGTTGCCAATACCATCACTTTCCTGATCATCCCTGCCAACATTGCACCGGCTGTGGTCGTGCAGGTCACACCATTCAAACCTGTCGCGCACTTCAGCGAACGAACCGCCATCAGCCCTCAACCCAAACCCACCATCAGATAGTGGGTCAAGCCCAACAACCTTTACTCCTACCACCGGCCCAACATGTAGCCCAATCCTACTACCAACCCAACTATCCCATGGTGCAACCTATGCGGGCTTGTTACAACTGTGGAGACCCGAACCATTTCAGGAACACTTGTCCACGCTCATCATCCATGCCCAAGCTCAAGCTAATCCAGTAAACCAGGCTAACCAAGCTCCTCCACCTGCAAGAGGAAGAGCTTTCAACATCAACGCTAATCAAGCTAGGGCTGACAACAATGTGGTTAACGGTACGTTTCTCATCAATGGTAGTTATGCATCCATGTTATTTGATACTGGCGCGGATAAGAGTTTTGTGTCCTTACAATTTGAACCCATCCTCAACCAAACTCGTGATAAACTCATGGAATCCATAACGGTAGAAGTTGCTGACGGAAAACCGGTCTCATTAAACTCTATTTTACGCAATTGTACTCTCACCCTAATCGATCACGATTTTCCAGTTGACCTCATACCTATGAAGTTGGGAAGTTTCGACATTATAATTGGTATGGACTGGCTCAGCCAACATCATGCTGAAGTTGTATGCCGCGAAAAGTTTATTCGCATTCCTCTTACAAACGGTCAGACTCTACGAATATTTGGAGAAACCCCTTCGAAAGGACTCAAATTAATGTGCTCTCTTCAAGCCCGAAAATATCTCCGCAAGAATTATGTCGCATTCCTAACTCATGTCGTCAAAAAGGGAAACAAGGAGAAGAAACTCGAAGACATCCCAGTAGTAAAAGATTTTCCGCAAGTTTTTCCTGACGACATTTCGGGACTTCCTCCCGTGAGAGAAGTCGAATTCCGTATTGATCTTATACCTGGAGCTACACCAGTTGCAAAATCTCCTTATAGGTTAGCCCCATCCGAAATGCAAGAGCTAGCCAGTCAACTGCAAGAGCTGACTGACAAAGGATTTATACGTCCTAGCTCATCGCCTTGGGGTGCACCTGTCCTTTTTGTGAAGAAGAAAGATGGAACGTTTCGCATGTGTATTGACTACAGAGAACTCAACAAGTTAACGGTCAAGAACCGCTACCCATTACCTCGCATCGATGATCTTCTAGACCAACTTCAAGGCGCCACCTGTTTTTCAAAAATCGACCTTCGTTCTGGTTATCATCAACTCAGAGTACATGAAGAAGACGTCCCAAAGACCGCCTTCCGAACTCGTTATGGTCATTATGAATTCATGGTCATGCCATTTGGTTTAACCAACGCCCCAGCTGTCTTCATGGATCTAATGAACAGAGTCTGCAAACCCTATCTCGACCGTTTTGTTATAGTCTTCATCGACGACATCCTCATCTACTCAAAGTCTAAGTCTGATCATGAACGACACCTTCGACTCATCCTTACACTCTTAAGGACAGAATAGCTGTACGCTAAGTTTTCGAAATGTGAATTCTGGTTAAGGGAAGTACAATTCTTGGACACGTCGTCAATGATAAGGGAATTCATGTTGATCCCTCAAAAATCAAGGCAGTACAGGAATGGCAAGCGCCACGTACCCCTACCAAAGTAAGATCATTTCTTGGTTTGGCTGGTTACTATCACCGCTTCATTTCAAATTTCTCCCGTATTGCTGTACCACTCACGGCTTTGACTCATAAAGGAAAGCCCTTCATATGGGACCTAAACAAGAAGAAGCCTTCCAAACCCTTAAACAAAAACTCTGTGACGCACCTATCCTCACACTTCCTGAAGGTTGTGATGACTTCGTGGTTTATTGCGACGCGTCAGGGCAGGGACTAGGCTGCGTACTGATGCAAAGAGCAAAAGTGATAGCTTATGCTTCTAGACAACTCAAAATTCATGAGAAGAACTACACCACCCACGACCTGGAACTTGGAGCCGTTGTGTTCGCTCTTAAGATATGGAGACATTACCTCTATGGTACTAAGTGTGAAATATACACTGACCATAAGAGCCTCCAACATATCTTCAACCAAAAGGAGTTAAACATGAGGCAATGAAGATGGGTCGAACTTCTTAATGACTACGACTGTGAAATTCGGTACCATCCTGGCAAGGCAAACGTGGTGGCCGATGCGCTCAGTCGAAAGGGTTATGCGAACTCCATTCGTCTTCTATGTTCGTAAATCATAACCGACATCAAAGATCAAATCCGAGAAGCCCAACATGTTTCTATAACAGAAAACGACGTACGCAATGAGCTGTCTTGTGGAGCTGAACTTAAAATCGAAACTAAATCCGACGGTATTCTGTACTATCTAGATCACATATGGATCCCCGATCACAATAACCTTCGTGATTTCCTAATGAATGAGGCGCACAAAACACGATACTCTATACACCCAGGAGCCGACAAGATGTATCAAGACGTTCGATACACCTACTGATGGCCTGGAATGAAAAAGGATATTGCTGTTTTTGTTTCCAAGTGCCTTAAATGTTCCAAAGTAAAAGCTGAACATCAAAGACCCTCAGGACTTCTAGTCCAACTTGAAATACCTGTATGGAAGTGGGAAAACATAACCATGGACTTTATTACCGGGTTACCTCGCACCTCCAGTGGGTATGACACTATATGGGTAATCATTGATCGTCTTACAAAATCAGCTCACTTCATTCCGATTCGCGAGGACTTCAAGAATGAGAAGTTAGCTCGTGTCTACATCAGCGAGATCGTAAGCCGTCATGGTGTACCGTTAAGCATTATTTTAGATCGTGATGGTCGTTTCACTTCACGAACATGGCAAGCCGTACAAGCGCTTTAGGTACACGATTAGACCTCAGTACCGCTTATCATCCTCAAACTGATGGACAATCTGAACGCACCATCCAAACTCTTGAAGATATGCTTTGAGCATGTGTCATAGACTTCAAGGGAAATTGGGACGCTCATCTACAATTAGTGGAATTTTCGTACAACAACAGCTATCATTCAAGTATCGGCATGGCACCTTTCGAAGCTTTATATGGTCATAAGTGCCGATCTCCAGTATGTTGGCACGAATTGGAGAAGCTCAAATCACCGGTCCAGAATTGATTCAAGAAACAAAAGACAAGATCCATCAAATTCGAAACAATCTTCTAGCGGCACAAAGTCGTCAAAAGAGTTATGCAGACAAACGACAAAAGCCTTTGGAGTTTAACATTGGTGATCATGTACTTTTAAAAGTATCACCGTGGAAGGGAGTAGTTCGTTTTGGCCAGAAGGGCAAGCTAGCACCACGCTACGTAGGACCTTTCAAGATACTCGAAAGAGTAGGACCTGTAGCATACAAGCTTGACTTACCAGAAGAACTCAACAGAATTCACCCTACATTCCATGTATCAAACTTAAAGAAGTGCCTCGCCGATGAAAACCTCCATATTCCCCTGGAAGATATTCAGATTGATGAATCTATGCATTTCATTGAAAGACCAGTAGAGATCATGGACTTTGGAGAAAAACGTTTAAGATGGAGTCGTATTCCAATTGTTAGGGTACGCTGGGAGTCGAAACGAGGACCTGAGTTTACTTGGGAACGTGAAGACTCAATTCGCGAAAAATACCCGCATCTTTTTCCTGTTACCACTACTACTTAAATTTCGGGACGAAATTTCTAAAAGTAGGGGATACTGTAACATCCGTCGAAAAACGGGTTTCCAAACCCGCTTCGTTTGTTAATCGAATATCAAGTTATAAAATTATATTGCGTATTTATGGTTAATTTTAATTTAAACAATACATAATTAATAAACATTTTAGAATTTAAAAACTATAATTGTTAAAAAGTAAAAATAAAGTAAATAAAAAAGAATTTAGGCTGCCGGGTTTCGAACCCGGGTCAGCCGGAAGATTTAATCATCACACAACCTAACCACTCCGCCACTTAGTTCTTTTGTGTAAACAAGGAAACAAATAAAACTTAACTCTACCCGTGAAATCATCTGTTTGCGCCAAAACTGAAACCGCTCATCGGCTTTCAACTGTCAAGACTGTTTTAGTGTTCGCTATTACTGATTTATAAACCGATAAACCCACGTTCTTAATCAATTCAGTCTTTATTGAACTTGATTCATATGATTTTCGGGTTTAATAACCGAAATCATTTACCTCCAAATTTACACCGGTAATATCATTGTCTCACAACTCAGAAACACTCACAGAACCTCCAATTTCATTTGTGCTCTAATTTCTGTTCGTCGGAATCGTTTTCTGAATCGCCAGACTTTCGCGGAAAACCGTACATTCATGAATCGGTAAATTTCTCAATTCTTTCATCTTCTATCTATTGTTAGACTTATACTAACTCAAAACCTTCAACCAGAATCGGTTCCAGATGACGTTACCGGTTATTCAGCACTCGCCTGAAAATTTCTGAAAATTCCGAAGTCGCGCTGTGAATCGGTACAAACATCTAAACTCTCTGGTAATTCTTGTTTAGTCATTTAATTTCACAATTAGTTAATCAAAACTGTTAATTGGTCCACTCAGACGGAACTCATAAAACAGAGCCGACGACTTTGCCGGAGTTCTAAGAAAAATCATCTTTCCTGTACATTCATTTCCAAATCGTTCTCTATCCTTTACATTTCAATCATTTATAAGTTTCGTTAATTGAATTAAACTAGAACAGTCGAATATCAATTGTCTGGGTTGTTTTAACGAAGAAGATGAAGTTTAGGTTGTGTATATATTTAATATAAATCGGGTTATATCTCGGTTAGACACACAGTCCAGCGGTGGACTGTGTGCATTTGAAACATAGAGAAACCGAGTTCGAGTCTGTCCTTTTCCGATTCGTCACAATATTCAAACCTTTTTATAAAACCCAAATACGGAACCTTTCGGTTAGTATATAAGAGAAATAAAAACAAGTATTTTAACCAGGTTAGACACACAGTCCAGCGGTGGACTATGTGCAAAGTTAAACCATAGGTCACAGGTTCGAAACTCATCATGCACACCGGTTCGACATAATTAAAATCCTTTTTAAAATAAATGAATTCTGAATAAATTAAATAGTATATAAATATAATTAAAAACAGAAATATTTCGGGTTAGACACGTAGCTCAGTTGGTAGAGCTGCGTGCACGCGTACGGGAGGTCATGAGTTCGAGCCTCACCCAGCGCATACATACACAAGTCCAAACCGGTCAACAGTCAAAGGCAATGGTCAACGGTCAACGGTCAACCCAAAAAGTCAACATTTTTTTATATTTTTATTTATTTATTTAATTTAAAAAGAAATTAAAAATACTTAAAAATAATGTTTTTAAAGTTAGAAAATAACTTAAACTCACAAAAATAAATCTAAAAACCCTATTAAAATTGTTAATAAAATCCACTTATTTACCGTACCTTTTTGTTTTTATTTAGGTTAGTTATTCCTCGTCGATCAACCCTCTAAACTCGTGCGCATTCAACATCACCAAACGAACGCACCCAATGTGAGTGAATCTCTACAAATTCCCGTTTTAATCACTTTTTGGGGTGTATCATGTGTCTTATTATTTATTTTATTTAAACACTTGTGCATCCATCATATCCATGATCAAATGTGTAATCAATATGTATCAACTGTTTGTGTGCTTAATGTTTGGATTAAATTTATCATTTTCAGTACATACATCATCATAGGCCGTCTGTTCCCCATTACCTATGAGCGGAACCGTTCCCCATTACCTATGAGCGTGAACGAGCGTTGCCAACATACGATCGGCTCCGTTTGATTGAGCCTTGATCGCACATACATCATCATAGGCCGTCCGTTCCCCATTACCTATGAGCGGAACGTGACGTTGCCAACATATACATTATCATTCATGTCATTTGCTCATGCAAGGTGGTTTGTTATTTGTTATTGTATGTTTATTTACGTTTGCTCACATATGCTTATTGCACAATTTTTCCATGTTAAATATAAAAAGAAATCAATAATAAATGTTTTCTAACAAGGTTCACTCGCCAACTTTTGTTGACCCAAAAACCCCCCATTTTTACACATGATACAGGTGATGCAGTTGCAGCAAGAAACATATAGGACGACTAGAAGAATAAATCAGTTTAGGCTTTGGATTGTTTGCTTAGTTACTTTTTCCTTGTAATTGTATGAACTTGTTTGGAATATTGAAGTTGTAGTTTTGAATTTAATAAATTAGAAACATATTAGTAAACATCATGAGCTTTGGTGATAACCCAATTATGCCCCGACTCTTATTCCGCTGCGGGTCGGGGTGTGACAAATATCCTCCTGAAATGAGATATTTTTTCCATACCCTACTGATATGTCTCTCACCCAAGACCACCTCATTTAATGAGATTCCATAAAAAGTTCAATACTTGGGATATGCAATTTTGACAAAATCATATTATAATCTATCCCAGGTATTGTTCTTAGACTTGGTTGCAAATGTGAATGCTGTAAAAGGAAACAAAAATGAAGCGTTTCTTATGTATCCCAAAGTTTTAAGCTATTATCTTCAAAAACAAGTGTCTAAAAAGGATTTTCAACAAGGAATTACTTTTAAAATGAAAAGTCTTACACATGAAACTTTTACTAGAATGCAAGAAAAAGTGTTAAAAGTTTCTAAAACACAAGCAAAGGGGGATAGGCCTAATTTAGATGTGTCCACATCAACTGCTTAAACCTCTGTTGCTAAGCCTACTGCTCCTTGTGATCATGACACCACAACCGGTGTTGTGAAACCTACACCAGCAACATCCAAAAAGAAACCCCCTACATCCAAAAAGCCCACCAAAACAAAACACATAAAAAGGCACCTCTGGAAGATGAGATCCCAGAGGATAACCTTGTGGCAACACCAGAGCCACTTGAAACCACTGTTGCTACTTCTTCACAACAGATGAAAAGATCTCCATCTATCTAAACTCCTCCTATATCCTCACAAAAGGATCAGTTGTAAGCACAGGACACCAAATTATGAAGCAGACATTTCACTTGAAAGTATGTTTCACAACCCCTCTCCCAGGGCTATCTCTCTTTCAACTCCACAACCCTCCACTCCAATCCCACCTACATTTATACCGCTATTTGCAGCAATTGATACCACTTAGATACAAATCAGTTCCTCTCAATCACCAATTAAAGATAATAAACTTCCACAAGTGACTGAGTCTGAGATAGATAATTTGCTAACCCACAAACAGTTGAGGGGGCTACACCCCATGAGTTACATGTAACTCTTGGTGGTAGTTCAAGTGAAGCAGTCACTACAATTGATGACACAACTTTGTTTCAGTTAGGCAGTGGTTACATCTATAAGTCTTCCTTAAAGGCAACAGTTGTTGAGGCTACAATTGTAACCTCTGTTCCAGTTGGAAGTCCCAGACCCACTACCAAGACAAAGTGTTAAAAATTTCTAATAACATGGAGTTTTCTCCTGGTGAGGATCCAAATACAACGATCTCTGGTAGGGATTCAGATAATCCTATTAAGTTAGGTGATGAATTAAGATACAAGGATTTGATGGCAAGAATGACATCTATGGAAACTTCCATAGATGTAATGAAGAGCATAATGAAACAAATTTTAAAGAATTCTGAGAGTCAACCTTCTACGCAGCAAATTACCAATGAGCTATGGAAATCCATGCAACCAATCATCCATGCTCAAAGGAATTTGGTTGACATCAACGACAACACTCACATGGAGCTGATAAGGAATATAGTTGAGGCTAGATATAAGGTTACACAAGCAGATATCAAGGCCATAAGAGAACATCTATTACAGACCACTGGTTCTAACTTGCTACTGTACTTTAAGAAGAAGTAGAAAATGATGCCAAAAAGGGGGAGAATGACAAGTTAATAAACTTGTTGCCTTCTTCAAAAACAAAACCAAAGGTGCAACAAAAAGCCAGGGTCTGCTCCAACTATAACCTCTGCTAAGGCAACAGATGCTGGAAGTGAAAAAGGATTGATGAGACCCTAAACAAGAAAGCAGAAGAGACTGCCTTAGAAAAGCAAAGAAGGCAAGATACACTAGAAAGCAAAGCTTTCATCTTAATAGAACAAGAACAGGCCATGCAGAGGTTAAAGGAGGATATAGGCACTTCAAAAAGAAGAAAGTCAACAAGAAGAGTTAGACAGCCAATTTCCACCCTTCCTAAAACCACTGTTGGGTCTACAAAGAGTGTATCCTCTGCTAGAACCAAAACCAAGCCTTCAACACAAAATAACCCAAAAAGAAACCATCACCATCACTAAATCAACCAACAGATGCTGGTACAACAGATGTATTAGCAGATGTTACAAAATCACCACCAAACCAAACAATAGATGTTGGTACAACAAATGTATCAAAAGATGTTACCTAAATAACTGCCATGATAACCTTTCCTACCCTAACACAACCATTATCCACACCACCAAGATTTCCAACACGCCCACTTTCATCTAAAATCAAATTCACACGCAAAAGGAAAACTTTTGTTGTGGAAGAAGATGATGAGGAGGTTCCATCACCAACTCCCTTATCATCTACCCCTATTATTGCCACACCACTCTCATCACTTCCACCAAAATCCACTTCACTACCATCCACTAACCACGACAACCCATCCCACTGGCTGCTCAGTACCCTCTTGAGATTTTGGCCGTTCAAGGTGAAATAGAATCATTTTTCTCTATAGAGGATGCATCACAAAGATTCTTCCCATCACTCTTTGGATATAGCAAGCCTAAGAACTTAGATGAGTACTTGAATTTAAAAGCATGACAGGCTGAGAACATTGGCAAAACGATGTGCAAATGGAAGGATGACAAGACTGCTTAGGGAATCTTGTCACTAAAGCTTAGGAAGGTTAGAAAGATTGAAGATTTTGCTAAGGACCTGAACAAGTCCATGTCAGAGAAGCCAATCAATGCTGAGCTGGATAAGGAACTATGGCAGATTACCTTGATCATATCATGAAATATAAACCATATAAAGCAATAGAGCACAGTTCAATGACTGGTCAATAGATGAGCTCAAAGAAGAAATAGAAAGAATTCAAAAAATGTTCAATGGTCCTTTGCATAAGCCAACTCCACTAGATTGGAAGAATACAAGAAGGTTGTTAGGAGCTGAGTTTGAATGGTTGTGAAAGTTTAAATATGGAAACTAATGAATGAATATAAATAAAAGATAAATGCAGTAGAAATGTAAACTTTGATTCACAAGAATTGGAAGAATGTTTTCATTGAGAATGCTTTTGTAATATTAATCACCTAGCATGCAATTACAAACTCCCCCTCAACCTAAGATCACTCTAATTTGTTCATATAGAATGTGTAGAAGTGATAGATATAACAGTATAGGCACTTTCTAATTATAGTACATTACAAACCACTAAACATCTTTGGCTGGCGTCACTTATGAAAGTGACATTTAACAAACTAACAAACTCTAACCTCTACTAGACCTAAACACTGTTACATTAAAATACAATATATATTCTGATGATAACAACTACTGAGATATCCTCTGTTGGGGTTTATCCTTTGTTAATCTTCAGTAGACTTTACTTCCATAGACTTTACCTTCATCAGAGGTTCTCATCAGTAGACCTATGCTTGAACAGCCTTTGTGAATAGTCTTTAAGTATCAACAGAGTTTAGAGCAGTAGATCTTTATTACTGATCAGATGTTGTAGATTGTTTTAGCTTTCAATCATCTATTCTTTTATAGGATTCAATAGATCCAACAATCTCCCCTAGAACAGATGATGCGTAAACCTTTCTTTATTGTTGATCTTTATTTCTCATCAGCATTTCCCTTATTTTTCCTTTGAATTGTAATTCAAAGTCCTGGGAAATCATGTCATCAAAATCCCTTTGAAGTTCTAGGTTCATTAGATCTTGGAGGTTAGATGCATCCAGACTATATGCATCCTCCATAGTAAGCTTTTGAACTTTACCATCTAAACTAAGCAAGGTTAATTCATGGGTGTCTGAGGATAACTTCCACTTTAGAATTTTTGGACCAGATGGTTTTTGTGGGTGAATAGTTATTCTTGACGAGTTTGGCGATTGAGGTCTAATAATAGGGTTTGAGATAATTTCTTTGAACTTATCACATGCAGCATCTGTATGGTAAAGCAATTGATTTTTGATTCCCTCTTTCCTGTGCTCTTCAAACCTCTGCTCATCATCTTCTTCCATATGTTTTTGCCTTTTTACTTTGTTTAAGGCAAGTGTGGGTAAGACAGTGGTTGAAGTATGCTTTTTGAAGGCTTGGGTTTTTGGGGATTGTTTTGGTGGATATGCTGGCTTTCTTGGAACTAAAGGATCTTTCTTTCTAAGCTCTTCAAGTCTTTTGTAAGTAACAACTACCCTAGACTCTGCCCTATCTTGCAACAGACCTTGAGGAGCCATAGTTTGCATCAACTAGCTTAGCTTTCATCCTTTTAATCTTCAAGGCATGATTATGATCAACAGGTGTAGTCTTTTTCCAATCAAGTGGAGTTGGCTTGTGTAATGGATCCTTGAGCATAGACTGAATTCTATCAATTAATTCTTTAAGCTCATTTGCAGACCAATCTTTGAGTTGTGCTCTTGTTGCTTTGTATGGTTTGTGTTGCATAATGTGGTCAAGATAATATTGTTTCAGTTCTTCATCAAGCTCAGCATTTACAGGCCTTTCTGACATAGACTTTCTCATCTCTTTGGCAAAGTCTTCAATCTTTCTTACTTTTCTCAGTTCATAAGACAAAATGCCTTGAGTAGTCCTGTTATCTTTCCCTTTGCTCTTCTCTTTGGCAGTATTCTCAGTCTGTCTAGCCTCATATTCATCTAAATTTCTTGGCTTTCTGTAACCAAAGAGAGATGGAAAGTCAAGTTTTGTATTATCCTCTGCTGTGAAGAATGATTCAATTTCTTTTCGCACAGCTATCAGTTACAGAGGATATTGGGCAACAAAAGATATGATGGATGGTGGTTAATAAATGGTTGGAAGTGAAGTGGTTTTATGTGGAGATGATGATGTTGGTGATGAAGTGATAGGTTTTGATGACAAAGGGATTGGTGATGGAATCTCTTCATCATCTTCAACAACAGAAGTTTTCCTTTTGCGTTGGAATTTGATTCGTGGTGAAGGTGGTTGTGTTGGAATTCTTGGTGGTGTGGATAATGGCTGAGTTAAAGTTGGAAACGTGAGTTTGAGTAGTGGAATGGGTAACATTTGCTGAAGAAATATCTACTACAGCATTTGTTATGATAGCAATTGATGCTCCAACATCTGTTGGATGAGTTAGTGAAGGTTTCTTTGGTGTGGGTCTTTGTTTCCTTTGAGTTGGTGATGTTGGTTTAGTTGGACAGAGGATACACTTAGTGTTTGCCCAACAGTGGTTTTAGGAGAGGTGGTTCTTAACTATCTAACTTTTCTAGCAGACTTGCTCCATTTTGAAGTGCCAAGATCTTCTTTTTCCATCTGCTTCGCTTGTTCTTCTTCAATTAGCTTTGTGGCTTTGACCTCTAGTGTGTCTTGTTTCTTTTGCTTTTCCTCAGCAATCTCTTCTACCTTTTATTTAGGGTCTATCAAACCCATTTCCAAAACTAGCATCTGATGTTGCAGTAGAGATTTGAACTGGCTTTTGTTGTACCTTTGGTTTTGGTTTTGCATGTGATGAAGGTTGCGACTTTCTCAATGTATTTCTCCCCTTTTTAGGCATCATCCTCAATTTCATCTTGAAGGATTGTAGCCGGGGTAGAGCCAATTGTCTGTAGTAAATGGTTGTAAACCCTGTAAAACCGTGTCCAATAATATAGCGACACGTATCGTATTTTTATTTTAAGTCTATTAAAGACTAACAGGGACTAAAAGCATCAACATGCTCAAACTAAGTCTCTGAGTGATCTTCTGATGTGAACATGGATAAACCAAGCCTCTGAGTGACCATTAGTGTTAACATGCTTAAAACATAGCCTCTGAGTGACCATCGATGTCAACATGCTAAAACTTGGCCTCCTAGTGACCGTTAGTGTCAACATGCCAAGCCTCCGAGTGACATCGGAGTCAACATGCTTATAATGAGCCTCTGAGTGATCCTTACAAAGTCCGAACTCTCATATGTCCCATTTATTGGATGAGAGAGATCAAATCCATAATTATATAAAATTGGACAACAGAGGGGTTAAAAGTGTCAACATGTTAATTTATACCTCTGAGTGACCTTTTAAGGAACCGAGAGTTTGACAAAGTCCAGCCATACTCCCGGGTACGCCAAATATTGGTTACTGAGGGTTAAATATGCTAAAGAGGTGTTTTAGGAGGTTTTATAAGTTGAGGGGCTAAAAATGTCAAACTTTGATTCTGGTCATAAGGCGCTCGCATGGCGCGAGAGGCATGTGTCTGTAGAAAATTACCTTGGCCTCCAAAAAATTGCCAAAAACTATTTAATTCGAAACCATGGCTTTCCAAACTACTATGGCACGTTTTAGGACACTTGTAAGCTTCCTCTTACACTCGTTAGCACTTGGCATCACCTCCTTCAAGCTCTCCAACTATAAATAGGTGCCAAGGTTCACCATTTGAACTTGCACCTTTCTCATTCACAAGTCTATCTCCCTCCTCTAGAAGTTCCTAACTGAAAGGAGCATCCATCTTAGTTCTATTGCATACTAGGATCACTTGTAAGTGTTCCATCCTCTTGCATTTTCGTTTATAGGCTTTTATAACCAAAAGTCAAGCGTTTTACGAAAAACGGCTTGACTTTCGCTTAAGACCATTATAGTCCAGCCATTCTTCTTAACGAACATGGCTAAGTGATCGTAATAAGGTAGGTGTTAGTTCCTATAAAGGGCACCTCCTGAAGATCACGTTTGCTAGACCAATTGACGGGTCAAAGTTATTGTATTAAAAAGTCAAAAAGGCCATTTCTCGAAAATGTTATAATTTGACCTTATATATGTTACGAAACATATTTTAAAAATCAAACAGGTTGGTAATAATTATTAGAACATGTAAGAACATGTTCCGCTCGTCAATATCAGTTGTAGGGTCGGTTCGCAATCGAAAGTCGCGAAGTTTGACTTATGCTTTTACTTTTGATTCTGACCTGATTTAGATTAGTTAACTACTGATCTAAAGTTGCATTATGATCGTAACCTAAGGTAGCATAACCCTCTGAGGTTAAATTACATTATCATAATCAGAATCTGAGTTTATGCACAAGTTCTGTAATTATGCCTTTTTGACTAAAATGCCCTTTTTGCATAAAAAGAGGTTTAAATGATAATGAACTTGAAAATGAGTTTTCCTACTGATGTAATATTATAAGTAGGATTATTTGGGATGTCAAACCAGAATATAAACTGAGTTTATGAACAAGTCCTTGTATTATGTCGATAAATGACGATACGGTCATTGTGGCTTATAAAATAGTTTTAATCACATCTTTTCAAAGTAAATCTCTTACCTACTAGTATTTATATTAAATAACATATCTAAGACATGTTAACCTGACCTTAACATCAGTTTTCATTAAACATCACACAAATCGTCATTTTACGACATAAGCGTCGTTTCAGCGCATAGTATGGTTTTAAACCATATTTACCAACCAAGACTTGTTTCCTACTGATTTTAAAACTTATTTTAAATATTTTTCTACAGTAGGTACACGATATAAACTCAAAATCTTAAAATAATTTATAAACTATGTGTAAAATGACCAAAATGCCCATTCAGTGCATAGTTTGGTCATAAAAGATAAATTACACATATAATTAATATCCTATTGATATTATATCATAAATAAGGTATGAAATTACCAAAATGCCCATATAAGACATAGCTTCATTTTATAACCTTAACGGCCATGTAAGTTGATATCCTACTGATATTACAACTTATTTAAAGTGTAATGACATATAGAACTCGTCCATGATTTATCCGGTTACCCGATATCGATAATATGCGTACGGTTAAGTATATGTAACTAGTTTACATAAATTAACCAAAACGGTTCTAACCTTGTCATTTAAGTCTCAAAATCCATAATTTATAGTTTATCCACATTACACAAGTCAAGGTACTTGTTGGGATTAAACTACATTCTATCCGATCATCATTTAATCTAGCGTTATACGTTTTGATCAAATATGCTAGTCGGTCTAAGTCTATGACTTAAATAAGACCGTTAGTATTTAATTGGTTAGCTTATGCCATAATCCAGACTAGAGACTTACCGGTAAATGCTATCTTCACTTAGTACTTTTGTGTACGGATGAGTTACTAAAATCTTGCGTTTAAACGAAGACTAGCTTAGGTAAATACTCTCGACTTATTTCCCCTATGCGGGCTTGGGTTACGGTAAACTATTACCGCTTGGTCGGAAATGGTATCAATCGAATGCGGATTGTGGCTAGTAAATCCGCATATTGTGTTTTAATCAGTTTTGTTTGATAACTTAAACATCAGGGGTTAACTACCATGTCCTGGATATCCTTGGCTCATTACATTAGATAATGGTCACGACCTTAGCCGGGGTGTAGGCATACAACTAACAGACGCTAAAATGCAACTACCCACACATGCTGTGATAACTCCTTCATGAGTTCATAAGTGGTGTGTACGTTAATCATATCTTTGTTTTTGTACCAGGCCCTGTATGTATGGACAAACATGTGAATCTGTTAACAAGGTTGCAAGGTCAACATTCCCAAATTATAAAAGATTTTGTGCTGATACGCAATTTACACGTTTTATTTAAATGTTTTTAAAAGGAGTCAGTTGGGTGTATTTACCAGTGAAAGCTGACATATTTTCAAAAGACTAAGCTTGCAGGTACAATACGAAAATAGGCTGAAAGTGCTCGGTAGTGATAAGAGGATCTTGCAAATCCTAGATCTACCAAAAGTTTGTTTTACATTCTTTCTTTGTACAATTTATGATCTGGCTGTGGATCTTTTATTACGAGCCTGTATATTGTTTTGTATTTTGAACATTTGGTTTGTAATAGTAATTTAAATTCAAGACTTCCGTTGTGTTGTGTTTAATTGACTATGATGATATCAACTAACGTCACGATATTCCCCACCCGGGCCCACCGGTGTCTGGATTTGGTTGGAAATCCGGGGTGTGACAGGTTGGTATTAGAGCCAAGGTTTGAGAGAATTAAACACTAGCCTTTTGTGTTTAATCTTAAACTTACACAAGCACATTCCTTAGACTTCCGAGTCTAGGCAATGACCTAGGATTACACATTTCATTATTAAGTTATTACTATTATTTTTAATTGATTTTTGACAGGAAAATGCCTCCAATCATAAGAGGAAGAGGAAAAGGACAAATGAGGGGAGGACCTTCAGGACATATCACTTCACATCCACATCACCCAAACCCCTATGAAGATTCGGGGGATTCATGACCATTATAGCAACATTCACCTTCTCATACTCAAAATTCGTACCATTCCTATCATTCACATCATTCACACCACTCTCACCCCATCATTCTTATCAGGATGAATTTAACCCCAACCAATACTTTAACACACCCCAGCTGATCACAATCAGCTGGATCAGCCAAACCCAATGGACGAGGACTCCGATCTGGAAATGCCACCGTCAGGTTAAAATGCGCATCCCATCGAGATATCTTGCGATTCAAACTCTTATGCCGGATCGCCATATCAATGTCCTAATGAGTGGGACCAATATTGGAACCAATTTACCTTTGCCAACACTCCTTCCCATCACTCTCAACCACCTCTTATACAAGAAGATGTTCACATGGAACCAGTGGAACATCATCAGCCGCCACCTGAGCCACCGAGGAGGAAACGTGGAGCATGTATGTCAGTACACGCAGGTCAATGGTCAGGTTCGCTACCACCATTGCCTAAATCCTACCCGACCATTCAAGAGGTCCCACAAATGGGTGGACCCTCTAATGCCGCACCTGTGGTGGAACCAACGCCATCACCCGCAGTTTAACCACCATCATCGGGTTATAATAACCTTATCCCAACATATCCAGATAATACTAGATATGATCCTTTTAACCCATCTACACCAGTTGATTACCAAGCATTATCGCATGACCCTTACATGCAAGCGGTCAGGCATAACGCACTTTACCCGTCTCCTTCCCACCTGCTTATCCACCTACTGGATATCCAAGATATGGGTACTAGTATTCGATGGTGCCACAGCCACAACCACAACCTCCGCTGCCACTCGAGGCCATCAATGAGGCCTTAGAACGAATGAAAGAAATGCAACAACAAGCGGAAAAGATGGAGAAGAAGATGAACAAGTTCTTCAAGAAACTCTCCAAGTTGGTTAAGGGAAGGAAAGACGAGTGAAGTCTTTTTCTAAATATATTTAGTCCCTACAAGGACATTGTTATTTTCTTATTTAGTCCTTGCATGGACAGTTAGTTTTATTAATTTATTTCTATTAATATAACTTTTATTGACCTTTAATGAAGTATTTTGGAATTATATATATGTATTCATCCTCTTCAAAGCAAACGTCTCGAATTTACTCGAAATTTTTGCTCTGCGATATAATTCCAAAAGGATCTTAATGGTTTTGATTAGCCAAGTGGCACATACCACATATTTGGCCAACTTATAAATGATAGTTAAGGATGAAAGGCCTTCTACCATGATAGTTAAGGGAGGTTATCCTTCTATCTAGAATGGTGGACTAAGTTCAAGCCTCCAAGTCGTTAAGGTCAAATGTGACCGGGACTATTAATCAACCATTAAGGTACTCTTATGTTAAGATTGAGGAATGTCCATACTCCTGGCAATGTGACTTGAGGAACTACACTAGTCGTCTAGTTAAATGGACTTTGTCCTAAAACCTATTATATAACCTATGTGATCAATGTGATCCCCGCTAATATAATCAATATGATAATAATAATTGACTTCCATTAGAGATTTTAGGCCAATGTGCCATATTTTATGTCCATTAGTGATAGGCCAATGTGCCATATTTTATGTCCATTAGCGACAGGCCAATGTGCCATATTTTATGCCCATTAGTGACAGGCCAATGTGCAGTATTTTAATGTCCTTCGTGACAAGCCTAAGAGCTAATTATAATTGCCTAATGGCAATGACAGTTGTGATATTATGATCCACTGTCTAATAATACATGGACTACGTCCAAATTGTAATTTGCCTTTGATAGTCCTTTTGAGACCTAGGCCAAAAATAATTATAATAAGCCTAAGAGTTGTGATATTATTCACACTAGCTTGATTAGGCGGTGAATTGTCATATCCAATGTTTACAGCCAATATGGTTATTAATATCATAGCTAAAAGAAATTTAAATTTGGTGTTCAGAACCAAAGCTTTAAAGAATGGCTAACTCAGATGAGGCGCAAAGTAGCCACCGAGATGCTAACTCTAATAACACAAAAAATATAGCCATTAATAATGAAGATTTCCAAGCTCGCATAGACGGAGTTGTGGGAAAGGCCATGGAAAATGCCATAGAGTAACTTAGGTAGTCGAGCGCTACTCGCTTCAAACCATTATCAATCACGCCATCCTCAGATCACAAAGAGAGCTCAGTTCACTCTTCAAATGCGAAGAATGAACCAAAGAAAATAGAATTTGCTAATAGGTCACGTTCTTCTAAAGACGGATGTACCTACAAATATTTCGTCTCCTGTAAGCCCCAGGATTTTAATGGGGAAAAAGGAGCTGTAGAAGTCTCGAAATGGCTGGATGAGATAGAAACTATTGTGGATTTTAGCGGTTGTGCTGAAAAGGATGTGGAAAAGTATGTATCACAATCCTTCAAATTTGATGCCTTAATTTTGTGGAAGGCTATGATCCAATCTACACGTAAAGTATACCTTGTTAAGGAAACTTACTGCCCACCCCATGAGGTGGAAAAGATAGAGTCAGACTTCCTAACTCTCACAATGAAGAACCTAGATTGTTTGAAGTATGTTTCCGGTTTTAATTCCTTTTCTAGGTTAGTTTCCTATTTGATTACCCCGGAACCCAAATGCATTGCGCGTTATATTAATGGGTTAACGCCGGAAATAAAGGGCATGGTAAAGGCTGCAAAGCCTACTACCTATAGGTCTGCCCTTGACCTATCTCTCTCCTCACCTTGGATTTGGTGAGGAAAAGTCAGTCAAGACCGAGGCTGACGGGAAAAGAAAATAGGAGGATGTTAACACCCAAAGGTTTAAGAAGAAAGGAAATTTTGGGTTCACGAAGAACCAACAAAGGTCTCATGACAGACCTCTATGCAATACCTGTAGCCGCAGGCATTGGGGCAATGCAATACCGGCCCTCATATTAAACCCTGTGTTATTTGCAAAAGAAAAAGGCATAAGACCCACGAGTCAAAAATCATAAAGATGCCTTATGTTATGGTTGTAATGAGAAAGGGCATATTCAGCCTAATTGCCCTAAAAACCCTAGAAATAATGATGCAAAGCCTGGAGTGGCTAAGAAGGGGAATGCTCGTGCCTTCCAGATGAATGCCAGGGAGGCCATTAATCATAACAATGTCATAACAGGTACTTTTCCTCGTCAATGATTTATATGCTAGGGTTCTTTTCGATTCGGGTGCAGATAAATCTTTTGTGGACCATAAGTTTAGTAAACTATTAAACATACCAATAAGAACTCTAGATAAAAGTTATGAGATAGAACTTGCTGACAGAACCTTAAAAATAGCATCTTCCATTCTTGATGGATGCTCTATATTCATTAAGAATCATTCTGTTCCTATCTCTCTTTTGCCAATAAAACTAGCGGGGTTCGATGTAGTTTTAGGCATGGATTGGTTGTCCCATAACCAAGCCCGCATTGCCTGTGATAAGAAACTCATCGAAGTTAAAACCCCATATGGTGAAATGATCACCATCACTGGAGATTCAAATTATGGATTGCCAGACAAAGTGTCGTTATTTATGGCATCCAAGTATATAAAGAAAGGTTATGACATTTACATCGCACAAGTCACTATCAACGAACCTAAGCCGAATATTCAAGACCTTGCAGTTATTTCGGAGTATTCGGATGTCTTTCCCGAAAAACTGCTAGGTCTACCTCCAGATAGGCAAATAGAGTTTAGGATTGACATCCTACCTGATCAGCACCCGTAGCTAGAACTCCATACCATTAGCACCAACAGAAATGAAGGTGTTGAGGGCATAGTTAAATGAACTCTTAGAGAAAGGCTTTATTCAGCCGAGTTCCTCACCCTAGGGAGCTCTAATTCTTTTCGTTAAGAAAAAGGACGGTTCAATGCGGATGTGCATTGACTACCGCGAACTGAACAAGATAACGATCAAGAATCGTTACCCATTACCTAGGATCGGCGATTTATTCGACCAACTTCAAGGGGCTAAGACTGCCTTCAGGACCCGTTATGGTCACTATGAATTTTTAGTAATTCCTTTTGGGCTCACAAATGCACCTACAGTATTCATGGATCTCATGAATAGAGTCTACAAATCATATTTAGATAACTTTGTCATTGTCTTCATAGACGACATACTTATCTACTCTCATAATCAAGTTGATCATGAGAAACATCTTTGGTGCATCTTAGAACTGCTAAGGCAAGAGAAGCTTTATGCTAAGTTCTCTAAGTGTGAGTTTTGGCTTAGAGAAGTCCAATTTCTTAGACACATTGTAAGTGAGCATGGTATCCAAGTGGATCCCGCCAAAATAAAGGCCATAATGAATTGGGAAGTACCCAAAACCCATCAGAAATATGTAGCTTCTTAGGATGGTTGGTTATTATAGAAGGTTCATCGAGAACTTTTCATGGATAGCCACTCCTATAACTACCTTGACCCGTAAAAATGTTAAGTTTATTTGGGGTCCAAAACAACAAGAATCTTTTGAGATTCTGAAACACAAGTTGAGCAATGCTCCTGTGTTATCCCTACCTGAGGGTGTTGAAGACCTATTGTTTATTGTCATGCATCGTACGCTGGCATGGGCTGTGTACTAATGCAAAATGGCAAAGTGATTGCCTATGCATCACGACAATTAAAGGTGCACGAAAGGAACTACACCACCTATGACTTAGAAATGGTTGCCGTTGTATATACATTAAAGTTATAGAGACATTACTTGTATGGCACAAAGTGTAACTGACCATAATAGCCTCCAACATTTGTTCAATAAAAAAGAATTGAACATGCAACAGCGTCGTTGGATGGAAACACTAATGATTATGATTCGAAATTCGCTACCATTCGGGCAAGGCAAATGTAGTTGCTGATGCCTTAAGTCGCAAAGAACGGGTTAATCCTATTAGGATTAACGCCAAGAGCATTGAGCTCAGAAATAGCTTAAATGAGAAGCGATTAGATGCGCAAAAGCAAGCTCTATTAGAGGCTAATGCTCCTAATGAAGGATTAGGCGGAGCTGTTTATCAGTTAACGCCTGGAAAGGATGGAATCCTTAGATTTAATGATAGAATCTGGGTCCCAATTTTTGGAGGACTAAGAGATCTAATCCTCCACGAAGCGCATAATTCAAGATACTCAGTTCACCCGGGTGGTGACAAGATGTATCAAGATTTGAAAAAGAATTATTGGTGGATGGGTTTGAAGAATTCCATAGCCACCTATGTAGCTAAGTGTCTGACGTGTTCGCAAGTTAATGTCGAACATTAGAAACCGTCAGGACTTCTACACCAGCTAGAAATTTTCCACTTGGAAATGGGAAATGGTAACAATGGACTTCATTACCAAGTTACCTAAGACCAAATGTGGTAACAACACGATTTGGGTCATTGTGGATAGGCTGACTAGGTAAGCACATTTCTTGCTAATCAAAGAAACGTATAATTCTAACAAATTGGCTAAGTTGTACATGGACAAAATGGTTTCCCTACATGGTGTGCCAGTAACTATCGTATCTGATAGAGATACTAGATACACATCTCATTTTTGGAAAAGTTTCCAACAATCTTTAGGCACAAGATTAAATTTTAATACAGCTTACCATCCACAAACTGATGGTCAAAGTGAGCGTACTATCCAGACATTGGAAGACATGTTAGGGTATGTGTGATTGATTTAGGTGGAAGTTGGGATGACCACTTACCCCTAATAGAATTCTCCTATAATAATAGTTATCATACGAGTATCAAGGCTACTCCTTATGAGGCCTTGTATGGGAGAAAGTGTCACACCCTCAATTTCCACTTGCGGAGTTTTACCGCGAGGCGTGTGAAAAACCAGAATCTGAGACACTAGTAACATCGAACGACTCTATATGATTAGTTTATACGTTTTCCAAAATCATTTGTTTAACCATTCATAGTTAATTTTAAGTTGTCTTAGTTTGGTTTCAATGTTTAGCGGAAGCATTAGTTTTAAAGTTGAGCGGAAATTAAAGTAAAGTAAAGGAACGGGCGCCAACACAAACACCAAAACTAAAGAAAAACCCAAACAATATTCGTAAATGAGACTCGATAAAAAGATGTCTTGATCAATGCAAGTGAGTGCACCTAGAGCTCCTAGCGTCCTGAGAAACATGTAAAGAAACAAGTGTCAACATTAAAGAAGAGTGAGTTCACAGGTTTTCATAAGTTATTTGTTCGGTTATAAGTTTGTTTCCCCCGTTATCCCACCTAAAGCCCCGGAATAACAATGATGTTGATATCATTATTCCTAACCCGGAATAATATTGTTGTTTGTTTCATTATTCCTAACCCGGAATAGTATTGTTGTTTCGTTTCATTATTCCTAACCCGGAATAATATTGTTGTTTCGTTTCATTATTCCTAACACCGGAATAATATTGTTGTTTCGTAATTAAGTTCAATGTTAACATGTAGGTAGCTAGCCTAAAGTTATGTCACATAAGTGTTCGCGATCGAAGCTGACTGTTGTGCCTCCGTGTTGCCAGGCCTATCACTGACCATGGCGAAAGTTAGGCTAAATTATTCACACGTTGACAATACCCGGTATAGATTAAAATCAGATTAACGGGTGAACGACATGTGAACGACGGGTGAACGACATGAGCTTCACCGACCTCATTCCAGCAGACAGGTGAACAAACATTTTCAACCGTCTAGAGATTCAAAAGGCGCCATATTGATGTTGGCGTGATAATTATTGTTGTAGGAGAATTCGACCAATGGTAGATGCGAATCCAACTACCACCAAAGTCGATCACACATGCTCTAAGCATATCCTCCAGTGTTTGAATTGTCCTTTCAGATTGTCCATCCGTTTGAGGATGATAAGCAGTGCTTAGGTTGAGTTGGTTCCCATGGCAGATTGCATGGTCTTCCAAAAGTGAGATGAGAATCGAGCATCTCGATCGGATATGATGTTCACAGGAACACCATGACGAGATACAATCTCATCAACATAGATCTTGGCGAGTTTGTCAGCAGATAGATCCTCATGAATTGCAAAAAAGTGTGCTGACTTTGTTAGACGATCGATGATTACCCAAATGGCATCATGACCTCTAAGTGTGCGTGGTAGTTTAGTGACGAGATCCATCGCAATGTTCTCCCACTTCCATACCGGTATTTGTGGTTGCTCAAGTAAACCAGATGGGTGTTGATGTTCTGCCTTAACTTTAAGACAAGTTAGGCCTTTAGACACATATAAGGCAATGTCCTTCTTCATACCCGGCCGCCAATGCTGGATACGGAGATGCTTATACATTTTGTCTGCACCAGGATGGATTGAATAACGAGACTTATGAGCTTCGTCCATCAATAAGGTGCGGAGATTGTCTTAACTAGGAATCCACAAACGGTTCTTGTAGTAGAGTAATCCGTTATCTTTTGTTTCGAGTTGAAGTTCAAGATTCTGTGGCAGCTAATATTTCAACAAGCTTTGGGTCACACATGTATGTTGTGCTTGAAGGATACGTGTCTGGATATCAGATTGAACTCGAACACAATGAAGTTTAACACGTTCCTTACGACTAAGCGCATCAGCTACAACCATTCGCCTTACCAGGATGGTAGCGAATCTCGCAGTCATAGTCGTTCAGAAGTTCGACCCAGTGTCGTTATCTCATGCTAAGCTCCTTTTGATTGAATATGTGTTGGAGACTTTTGTGGTCAGTGAAAACCACACATTTCGTACCGTAAAGGTAGTGTCTCCAAATTTCAGAGCAAAAACTATGCCTCTAACTCAAGATCATGAGTTGTGTAGTTCTTCTCATGGATTTTCAATTATCTTGACGCATAGGCTATGACTTTGTCTCTTTGCATGAGAACACAACCAAGGCCTAGGTTTAATGTGTCACAATAGACAACGAAATCGTCGTTGCTGTCGGGTAAAGATAAAACAGGAGCATTACAGAGTTTTTGTTTCAGTGTTTGAAAGGCTTCTTCTTGTTTGGGTCCCCACTCGAAAGGTTTATTATTCTGAGTCAAAGTGGTGAGGGTAACCGCGATCTTTGAAAAGTTCGCGATGAATCGTTGATAGTATCCAGCAAGACCAAGAAATGAACGAACTTCGGTAGGAGTAGTTGGTGTACTCCAATACCTAATCGCACTGATTTTGGCGGGATCTACGTGTATACCTTGTTCGTTAACAATGTGTCCAAAAAATTGAACTTCTTTTAGCCAAAATTCACATTTGGAGAATTTGGCGTAAAGTTGTTCTTTCTTCAGGAGTTCCATCGTTAGATGGAGATGTTGTTCGTGATCGGCACGAGACTTAGAATAAATGAGGATGTTATCGATGAAGACGATGTTTGAACTTGTCTAAATAAGGTTTACAAACCCTATTCATTAAGTCCATGAAGATGGCAGGAGCATTCGTCAAACCAAAAGGCATAACAGTGAACTCGTAATGCCCGTATTGAGTGCGAAAAGCAGTCTTGTTAATATCTTCTTCTAGTACACGAAGTTGATGGTACCCAGAACGCAGATCAATCTTTGAAAAGCAGGTCGCACCTTGTAGCTGATCAAAGAGATCATCAATGCGAGGTAGGGACCATCGATTTTTTATTGTGAGTTTGTTGAGCTCACGATAATCGATACACATACGGAAGGATCCATCCTTCTTTTTCAGAATAGGACAGGAGGGCCCCAAGGTGAAAAGCTCGGACGAATGAATCCTTTGTCTGAAAGTTCTTGGAGTTGCTTTGACAACTCTTGCATTTCAGACGGTGCAAGAGGTAAGGAGATTTAGCAATTGGGTTGGCACCAGGTACAAGGTCAATACGAAACTCAACTTGACGAATTGGGGGTAAACCAGGTAGCTCTTCAGGAAACACCTCAGGATATTCCCGAACAATGGGGATGTCCTGAACAATTTTGCCCTTGCCTTTTTCCTCTACGATATGTGTCAAAAAGGCTACATAATTCTTTGGTAGGTATTTTTGGGCCTGGGTACAGGTCATGAGTTTTAGGCTACTAGAGGGTTTCTCTCCGTGAACTTCTAAGGTTCCGCCAGATGAAAGAGGTGTACGAACAACCTTGTTGAAACAGATCACCTCAGCATGGTGTTTGGTTAACCAATCCATTCCTATGATGATGTCAAAGCTCCTGAGTTACATTGGTGTGAGGTAAATGGGAAAAAGGTAGTTATCCAAGTTCAATTGGCAACTACGAATGACATAGTCGAGCACAAGGGGTTCACCACTAGCTATTTCCACCGTTAAGGGTTTTCCTAGTTTAGTTCTAGGCATCGAAAGCAAAGGTTCAAAGGCTAGTGATACAAAGCTTCTATCAGCACCCGAATCGAAAAGAATAGAAGTAGGATGATTGTTAAGGAACGTACCGTTAATGACTTTGTTATCAGCACGAGCCTCGTTGGCATTGATGTTGAATGTGCGTCCACGGGCTGGATTGCATTCGCGTTCAACAATTTTGGGCAATTGTTTCTAAAGTGACCCATCTTGCCACAGTTGTAGCAAGAACCAGGTGGGAACGGAGGTCTAGCAGGGTTGGCATGGGGTTGAACAGAGTTCTAAACATATTGTTTTGGAGCCGAACGACAAACATTGGCTAATAAAGAGAGATGTAAAATATTGACGAAATATAAGGATGGTGGTCATTCGTTTGTTACTTAAAAACAAACAAACAACACACGGAGACTAATCAAAGTAAATGGGTCATTATAATGTACCGTAAAGAAAGGCTTTAGCCTATAAGTGGACACTCACCCCAAGAGTTCCCAGGTAAGAGTTACTGGTCCGATAATGTGGATTTGTACGAATACTGTAGCCTTAGACATAAAACTCAGGGTACAGGCATCCACCCTTCCAGATTGCATGTATTCACATTAATAAAACCCAAACTTTGACGGGATTTTTAAAACATACCAGGCTTTAAGCAAAACAAATCATCTAAGGATAGATGATTGATTTTCAAAACGAATTTGTAACTTGTGTATTTGTTTTGGTAATCACCTAAGGATAGGTGATGGTATTGTTTAATAATCTAAACACAAGATAACTCCATTAGGGTCCTAGGAAGGTTATAGTCTAGGTCAAAGCATTACTAATAACCTAATTCCCTATAACCATAAGCTCTGATACCAATCTTTCTGTAACACCCCGACCGCAGAAAACAACAAACCGCGGCGGAAACGTTGGGGAGTCATGTCACAGAACTATTGTTTCACAACTAATGGAATTCAAAATTATGTTTGATTAGGGTAAATGTTTACATTGTCTTGGGATAAACAAAAACAACACATATATAAATTGTTTTCCATGTTTTAAGTCACTAAGGCCCGCGTCCATTCCTACGTGAAGCATGCATCATACTATCAAGTATTGATTCCTGAAACATATGTGAAAAGAGAGTCAGCATAAAAATGCCGGCGAGTACATAGGTTTCGTGATTGTGTCAAATTCATTGCCTTGTTTACATATTGCAACACCTCGTCCGACTACAAGAGTCGTTAAGTGAAAACCTCGTACCAAAAGTGTTTAATATGCAATACAATTAACCAACTAAAACTAGTTGGTTAGAGTTGTGAAAACCTTGTAGCCATGAATCTTGACAAAAAACATTTCTTTTGTAAAAACCTTGTAATAGATTGATTCAAAAGAAAACTACGTATGGTTTATATCTTTAAGTGAAAATTTTGCGTGACATCGTTCAAAACAATTTGTCCGTGTTATAAACCATTTGTCCGTGTTATAGATCAATCGTCCGTGTCATAAACCAATTATCCATGTCATAAACAAAATCATCCGTGTTTTTAAGTGTGAAAACTTTTGATCGTTCTTTAATGAACACATTCAAACCTTTGTTGACTATACCACAAAAGGGTATCTTTAATAGACCACCAAAGGGTCTCTTTAGCTAGACTAACAAATCAAAATTGATTTGTTAATCAGAAACAGTTTCTGTCATTACCCAAATTTCCACCAAATCTAGTAAACAGTCCGATAATGGGATTGTCAGTCCTATGGTACGATAACATACTACTAGTCAGCCTGGCCAAAGCTAATGAATGTCATTCGTGTTATGGATAACGCATCAACATAGTTGTTCACATTATTGAAATTGTAATGTTTTATATATAAACATAGACATTGTTTTTGAAAACTTGAAAATGATTTAGCACATATGAGTCACCCCAAAACATTTGCAAAATGTAAAAGAGGGGAACTATGTACTCACTTTGAAAATCATTTTTGTATACATAAACCATGTATATTGTTTTGAAATTTTGAAAATAATTATAGGCACATATGAATCACCCCAATATATTTGAAAACTTAAAAGAGGGGGGCTATGTACTTACATAAGCCTTGCGTAGTAAGTATGTAGATTTGAAAAGATAGTTTAGCACATATTAATCACCCCAAAACATTTAAAACGTAAAAGAGGGGAACTATGTACTCACTTTGAAAATCATTTTGTATTTATAAACCATGTATATTTTTTGAAATCTTGAAAATAATTATTAGCACATATGAATCAACCCAAAACATTTGAAAATGTAAAAGAGGGGGGGCTATATACTCACTTGGGATTGCGAAAGTGTTCTTGATCAATGAAATAGACAAAGCTCAAACGTGTCCTAATGTGTTAGATAAATATGTTAGTGTGCCGAGACTACAAACGGGAGATCAGATAGAATCAAGTCTTATAAACCAAATGAGTGTTGGAACTTATGTGATATGGTTTCACAAACTTAACAATCTGATTTGGAAAGGATCCTAAGTGCTTTTGACCCATTATGACTCGTTAAGGTAGTTTATGCTAGTTTAACGGGTCATTAGCGTAAACGTGTGATCGGATGGTTAAACATGTACTATGATAAGTGTTAAATGCCCAAGAATGTTTGAAAATGTTAAAACATCAGTTTATATGTCAAAAATTTTGTTACATGTGTTTAAAATGGATTTATGCGCAAAAGGGCATTTTGGTCATCTTTTTTTTAGAACATAGAAGTAACTTATCATAACACTAACCAAACGATGTGACCATAAGGTATAACTTCAGTAGGTTACTCCCTATGTAACTATTGTCACAAATATGTGTTTGGTAGGATCCTAAGATCTACCAAACGGGTCGGATTCGAAAGTTAAAGTGATGGTCAAGACCGCTCGACTTACGACCCTAAATAAGCACTAAACTAGAAGTGACGAGTTAGACATTTCAAAATATGCCTACTAAGTTTATAAAACTGATTTGGTTTCAAAACTTGGTGTTTTGATACCTGAAAATAGTTTAGTCGTAAAATGTACATCATTCGCATTTTTGACCGAAACTTTGACTCGTTACTTTGACTAGTAAACGTGGTAATCAGAAGGTGAAATTATTAAGGATAATAACCTTCGTGATTGCGATCAAGTTTCCAAGTTCAATTGAACTTTGACTTAACCAAATATGGTCAGAACCAAAAGTCAATCATGTTGCCAAACTGCTCGACTTTTAGCTCAAAATAGCTAAAAAAAGAAAATTAAAGAACTAGGAAGAGTACTTACTCATGTTGAAGAACACTTTTGGAACTCAAGATAGGAGGCTTCCAAAGGTTGGAAACAAGCTCCAAGATGGATAGAAAGAAGAACTTCACACTTTGCTTGAAGTGTTTTGAAGTGGTGTGAAAAAAAATGAAAGAATCATGGGGTATTTATAGTATTTAGGATTAAGGAGGTGATGACAAGTGTCCTCAAGTGTGGATTAGTGTCCTAATATGTGTCAACACCATATTAATTGTGGCAAAGTGGGTGCTAGGTGTCAAAAATTGGAGATAGGTGACAAACTTGGTGAAGAAGACAAAATATTTACTATTTTGTTGACATTTGTATTTTCACTTGTTTGCCATTTTTAACCCCTTTAACCTAATATTTAGGTTATATAAAGGTGTTAAGACATGTGTAACTCGGATTATGCCCGAAAATGTCGTGGATGTCAGTTTGTTCGGTTGTACGGTTATGCGTTTCGCAAAATGCGTAAAACGCTTTAACGAACACGAAAATGATCGAAATTGTGCAACGATTGACATTTTTGCATTCTCATCAATAAAATACAAGATTTTTTTGATACAAAAATATTTGGAAATAAAACAAAGGGTTTTCATTGAATACAAAATTGTTTGTAATTGTGCAATGATTGAAAAAGCACCAATGTCACATTTAATTGCTTCCTTCAGCAACAGACTCCCCCTAAGCTGATGTATCCAATCACCAAATCTTCTTAATCATTAGCGTTTGAGTAAACTCCAGTTTAGTCCTTGCATAGCAACCTTCAAAACTCTTCAACTTTGTCTGCAATGTAGAATGGAGGTTCTACCATGCATCCAAGCAAACTCCTCTTCACCAAACTTCTCAGCAAAAAATTGCTACAATCTGTATACTATAAAACAAACATCTCGAGAAACCATAAGAATTTTTCAACACAAGTTAAACAAATTATTATTATTCAAGAGAGAGTTAAACTGTATCACAGATTAAGCCTTTCTCAACTCAAACCACATACTCAAAATTTTAAGCACACATAACCTGCAAGATCGAATAATTTTGAACACATCTCCTAACACTGTCTCCCCCTATCGTTAAGAACTCCCCATGAACAACCAATATCCGTACAATAAAAATATATAAGAAAATGAAATATTTTTGAATTTTATATTTTCTAAAGCAAATAAATAAAGAAATAATAAACACACTATTTTTGTGAGTATCACCGTTAAGAAGATCATATTAGCAACATCAAATTGTTTTCACACTATCTGATTATTTTATATACAATATTCATGAAAAACAGTTCAAGACGTTTAACAGTATTGTTTATCCACTTAAACAAAATACATGAACATTTCAAGTACCATTACCTCGTGATCTGTTTAGATGGTTTATACTGATATACTAGTGTGTCCCACTTCAGGACATATGTATACCGAAATTCATCGTAGTAGGTGAGTATACCGAAATTCAAGGTATGCACAAAACTTCATCGTAGTAGGTGAGTAACCGAAATTCATCCTTTTGATTTACAACGTTAGATAATTGGTGATTAGGTCAGTACTTCCGTACAGCAAAGAGACCAAATATCCAACGAGGGTTAGGACATATACCAATTTTGGTACGATTAATGCAATTTGCACTTTTGAATGACTCTTTAGGAGAACTTCTTCAATTTATTGGATTTGGGATTTTAGCTCTTTTAAGATATCCAGGTTGTGCCTAGGTCAGCATATATCTGGATCCAGCAGAAGGACAACCTTGATACCCCGGATGAAATAACGATATAAAGACCTAAAACCTCAGATTTTGACAATCTATCAATGCAAGATTTAAGGTTATAAAACCATACGCCACTGATATGTTACCCACTCATACACAGTTTAGTTTATTTGTATCACAAAGGTAAGTTGATTATTTCATTCCTTTTGCCTACTGGTACATCATATGATAAAGCCGCTATCACACTTCAGTAATTTTAGTTTTTTATTTTCATGTGACAGTCTAACTTGCTGATGTACTATCATTTCTTCTTTTTCACACAGTGAAAAACTCATTTTTTATTTTCTATTTTTTATGTTTTTGATTTTTGAAAGTAGTAAATTATTTACACACTAATTTTATGGAAAAATGGTTATTCAGGATTCCTTATCCCATTGAGTTCGACTAAATGTTCAAAACGAGCTTTGCAAATGCTTTTGTGTAAAGATCTGCGAGGTTATCTAGTGTGTCGACTTGATGCAGTTCAATTAATTTCTTTTCAGCACAATCCTGTAAAATGATGATGAATGTTAATATGTTTTGTGCGACTATGTTTCACGGGATTGTTGGTGATTGAAATAGTGGCATTATTGTCTATCATAATAGGAGTACGAGTGAAATTCAAACCGTAATCACGCATCTACTGTTGGATCCAGAGAACCTGAGATCAACAACTACTCGCAGCAATATATTCAGCTTCACACGTCGAGGTAGACACGCAAGACTGCTTCTTGCATTGCCATGACACGAGCCTGCCTCCTAAGAACTGACAACCACCTGTGGTAGACTTCCTTGTAGATTCGCATCCTCCAAAGTCCGAATCAGTAAAAGCAACAAACTTCATATCACTAGCAACTAGATACCATAATCCAAGTTTAGGTTTCCCCTTCTAGTAACGAAGAATTCCCTTCACCGCTTTCATGTGGGACTCCTTTGGATTCGCTTGATATCTGGCACAAAGACATACTGCGAACATGATGTCGGGTCTTGAAGCAGTCAAGTACATCAGAGAACCAATCATTACCCTGTATTGAGTTGGATCAACATCCTCCACAGTCTCATGATCTGGACCAAGATTGTGATTCTCACAGATAGGTGTATTGAAAGTAGCGCAATCCTCCATTTTTAAACGAGACAAAATGTCATACACATACTTCGTCTGATGTATAAACATCACTCCTTCTTCTGTTCAACTTGTAAAACCAAAAGTAGGATAATTTACCCATCGCACTCATCTCAAACTTGCTCTTCATTACCTCTTCGAAATCATGACACATGTTCTCATCAGATGACCCAAAGATGATGTCATCAACGTATACATGTACCAACCGAAAGTCTTCCTTCTTCCTTTTAATGAAAAGTGTACTGTCAATCTGACCTCTTTCGAAACCATGTTTTAACAAATGTACTGATAGTGTCTCATACCACGCCCTAGGTGCCTGATGCAACCATACAATGCCTTATCAAGTCAATAGACTCGATCTGGACAGTCTGGATCAGTAAACCCGTCTGGTTGTGAGAGACACACCAGTTCTTGGACTTTCCCGTAAAGAAACGCACTCTTAACGTCAAGTTGGTCTTTGAAGCCCTTGAATGAAGCAAACGCTAGGAACAAACGAATTGCTTCCAACCTTGCTACTGGTGCAAACTCTTCATTGTAATCAATCCCCTTTTGCTGATTGAACCCTTTCACCACCAACCGAGCCTTATTTCTTATCACGATCCCTCGGTCGTCTTTCTTGCACTTAAACACCCACTTAGTGCCTATTTCCTTCTCTCCTTCAGGTAGATCAACTATCTCCCAAACCTGCAACTTCTTGAACTGAGCTAGTTTCTCTTGCATAGCTTCTACCCAAAAATTGTCTTTAATAGCCATATGAACATTCTTCGGCTCCTCTTGGGCAATAAAGCAACTATACAAACACTCATGAATCAACCCAGTCTTCTGAATCGAAGTATATAAACAGGAACCTTCGAGCACACCTCTTCTTGTCTGAACACGTGCAGTAGCATCACCTACGATGTTTTCAACTGGATGATCTCGGTGTACACGTGTGGTAGCAATGGTGTCAACAACCAGATTATCTCCCAGATTAGATCTAATCTCACCCTGAATATTAGCATTAGCAAACAGATTAGTGAAATCCTCCCCCTGAATAGGTTCAGACTCACTATCACTGGAGTCCTCTGGAACTGCACTGGTAGAAGTTTCTGGAGCATCTGTCATTGATACACTCGATCTAGGCATGAAATCACACTCTCCATCTTCATTGATCATAGTATGGATCACTTGAGACTCATCTGCATTGGAAAAATCAGGAATATTAAATGATTTAAAAACACCGTCATAATCATATAATATAGGAGGACCACTCGTTGATTGATGAGGTGTATAACTAGTGATTTCCATGTTAAACATAACCTCAATTTTACAAGTTTTTAGATTAAAAACCCTTTTATTCGGTGTTCTAGGCATATAGCCTAGAAAGTGACCTTCATCAGCTACCTCACCGAATTTATGCTTATATTTGTTTCTTACAATGGTGCAGGGTAATCCAAATGGTTCAAAGCCTTTTAAGTTTGGTTTTCGGTTAAACAATAGTTCGTGACATGTTTTATTAAACCATTTAACTGTCAACACTTTGTTCAGGACATAGCAAGCTGTGTTCACAGCTTCTCCCCAAAAAAGAACTCGAAGCTTTGAATCAGAAAGCATAGTCCTTGCGGCTTCAATCAATGTCCTGTTTTTCCTCTCAGCGACTCCATTCTGTTGAGGTGTGTATGGAGCAGAATATTGATGTTCAATTACCTTGCGAAGACAATAGAGATCCAGAACTTGATTCTTGAACTCCGTGCCATTATCACTCCTTATCCTCTTGATCCGTGCATCATGGACATTTTCCAAATTTGTAAAAAGATCTATCAGCATCTACGCTATCTCATCTTTTGTACCTAAAAAAGAAAACCAATGAATAACATGAGTAATCATTAGTGACAACTAAACAATAGTACTTTCCACCTATGCTCCTTACGTTCACTAGACTGAATAGATCCATATGAAGTAATTCATAAGGGGCATCTATGGTATTTACTGTTTTAAACTTGTGAGGTTTCTTATGTTGTTTCCCTTTTGACATGGAAGACATTTATCTTCCACGTGAAACCTCTGCATTGGCACCGCTTCCACTAAACTATTTTTAGCAATATAGTTCATTTTTCGATAGTGGATGTGGGCAATGCGTCTGTGCCACAACAATAACTCAGCCTCAGATGCTTTTGACAGTAAACACGCCACCACAGAGGAAGAATCCTTAGCACCCATGTCCATGACATAAGTGTCATTTCTCCTTGGCGCTCTCATCACTATCCAGTCATCCGGTATCACCAAACTAGGTTTCAACACCAAAGCTTCAGACTTTGTAAAGTGGACCGAGTGACCCTTGTCGCATACTTGAGACATGGTCATCAGATTGTGCTTCAGCTGCTCAACATAGTTCACTTTGTACAGTGTGATCTTCCCGTTAGTCACTTTTCCTCGACCGGTAATGTGCCCTCCTTTAGTACCTGCAAAATTCACATAACCACCATGTATATTCTCAAACTCCGTCAATAACCTCGCACCCCCCGTCATGTGCCTAGAGCAGCCACTATCAACATACCACAAGTTGATAATCCTCCTTAGCAGCTCATGCACCATCCAATAAAAATTAGTTAGACTGGGGGACCCAAGCCTTAATGGTCTCGGGTCTTCCAAATTCATCAACCATAGGAACATCCATCCAGTATCCATCACTCCTAACAGGAGTCTTGGATCGACCTGTTGATGGAAATGGTTTTTGATTTCCACTAGGTCTGTGGTCCTGAGTTTTCCTAACCAAGTTTGGACTTTGCGACCTTTGGAAATTAGGATTTTGATTCCATGAATTTTGATAATGATAATTTCTAAAGCCATCGTTATAAAAATTTCGATTACCAACATTCTGGTATCGATTTGATATTAACCTTGACTTCTGAAATTATTTGATGGACCATTAAAGTTATTCATTCTTGGTAAACTACTTCTAGATCTATCATATCTACCTGATGTAGATGCAGGCTGAAATATTTGTTGATTTCTTTGAAAAGGAGGAACTTCTTGAGTTCCTTTTTCACCCTTATCTACACCAACAACAACACTTTGTTGCTTTATAGCAGATATCTTTGGTGAGTTAACCTTCTTCTCACCATCACCACTTTTTGCTGGTGATTTTTCTCTCTGTCTCTCACTTACCTGTGCTTCACTCTTTTTGTTAGGACAACAGCTAGCTACCTGTCCCTTTTCATGACATTTAAAACGTGATTTTCTAGCCGAAGACTTCTTGACTGAAGCCTCTTGCTTGGATTCATCAGGCGATAATGATGACGATGCCTTCGAAGGATCTTGTTTAGTTTGCTTAACTTCTAATTTTTCTTTATTTTTATTTTTAGCAAACTGCACATTAGACTCTTTAGTAATAACATGGACCTCTTCATTCATGTCACTCCCTTTAACAAAATCTACCTTTTTAACAAAAATTTTTTTTTGATTCTTCGGGTGTGTACTTCTTGTTTTCAAAACTGGTTCCCTGTTATTATCTTTCTTGGCATTCTTAGATCCATCAACACTTCCTGATGTGGAACTACCAGGTGTAGTTGACACAAAGTCTGTAAGCTCTTCTTCATCTGGCAAGAAAGAATAGTCATTCCCAAGTGGTGGTGGAACTTAATTCAAACCTTTGAATCCCACACATGTCTTGTCATTACTCTTCTTCAAGCCATTCATCATGTGTTTCATGACAAAAGATGAGTCTCTGAGTTGATTTAATTTCTTTTCAAGCTCACTAATTTTAAGTTGTACTTCAGACAACTCTTTGCATTTTTTAGAAACCTCTTTTGTTTTCTCACTCATCGTATCATGACCTAAGTCAATAACTTGAAGTTTTTCATTTAGCTTACAGGTTAGAATATTGATTTCTTCTTCATAACCTTTAATTTTCTTCAAGTATAATGACTCATTTCGTTTTACGAAAAAGTTTGATTCTTTTAAATTTGAGAGCTCATTAGCCAGACTTTGGTTTTGTTGTGTTAATATGTTAACCTCACTTTGCAGTTCACAACATTGCAAACAAACAGAACTCCAGAGTTAGAACATACCTCACCTGTTGATTTGCTTAGATCAGCCATGAAAGCAGCAAAATCAGCAGCCATCTTCTTCTCTGTGGTATTCTGTTCTCCATCAGCCTTTTTATCTACCTTCTCTTGCTCTCCCTTAGCATCAGCTTTCACTTCTTCATCACCAACATGAGCTATCTCAGCCATGAATGCCTGTGAGGCATTGTTATCATTCTCCAGATGAACACTCCAATCATAAGAACCCTCTCTAGCCGTAGAAATCAGGGCCTTTGATCTAGTGTTGTTTGCCGCATTCCTGTTGCTTGAACCATGACCAGGAGAATCTTGAAAGGATGAACTAGGACGAGATTCAGACTTAGCTCTTTGACACTCTCTAGCGAAATGTCCGTAGTTGTGATAGTTGTAGCACTTCACTTTCGACTTGTCAAAGCCCACACTCTTTCTAACGAACTTCCTGCATGTTCTGTTCATGAACCTTTTCACCCTTCTAGAGATCATGGCCATCTGCCATTGAAAATCCATCTCCTCTAAGTCATCAGGGTCGATCTGATCATAATCTTCATCAAACGTAGCAGGATCAGATATTTTTCCCTGAATATAGTTCTCATAGGAAGCAACGAAATGAGTGATTACCAAATTATACTATTAGACTCGTCTCGACGATACGATTCTAATGATATATATTGTCTGATTATGAATTTTGGAATTTTCGTGCCTTTTTTGTCCTTAAAATCACACGAGTCTAACTGTCCAATCGGTTCGTCAAAATTGTCTATGGATCAATTTCTATGTCCGAAAACGTTTAACTCTAGTTACGTCAGCTGGTTACCTTTCACCTTTTAATGAGTAACTCGGAACAGTGTAAAATCCGAAATGGTAACTCTGATTGACAATCCGAAATGGTGATCCGGAATAGTGATCCGAGATGAAATCCGGAGTGCACTATTCTGATCCGAAATGGAAATCCGGAATAGCCTACTCTGATCCGAGATGGAATCCGGAATAGTCCTGATCCGAGAGGGAATCCAAAATACACTTCTTATCCGAGATGGAATCCGGAATAGCTTCTGATCCGAAATTCAATCCGAAATGGGATCCGGAATGAGCTTTTCAGATCCGAATTACACTTCTGATGATCCGAAATGCAGATTTCTGATCCGGAATTCAAGTCTTCAATCCGGAATACTGTGCCTTTTGATCCGGAATGCAAGTCTTCAATCTGAAATGCTTTGATTTTTGATCCGGAATGCAAGTATTCAATCTGGAATGCCTGCTGCTAATCCGAAATCACTGTACAAAATCTGAAATACCTGCAAAAACTCTAAAACAGCCGTCAAAACCCTAATTCAGCCGTCACAAACTTTAAGAACAGCCTCCTAAACACCCAAAAATCTAATTTTTCTACTGTCATGATTCTGAACCGAGCAATAATCAAGAGCCGAATGCTCTGATACCAAATGTAGGTCCCCTAGTCCTTATGGATCTTGACAGAATCGTCTATCCAATCTAGAGTGCGGAATCCCCTAGATCAGATTTCACATAAACAAGAACACGAACACAAATAATTCCTTCAAACAGTCTTCTATTGATTATCCAACGCAATGTGTTTACAACCAATTCAAGACTCTCTCTCTAAACTCTTTGAAGCAATTTTCCTTAGCACTGAACAATAGAACCAGCAACTAACTGAGCAACCTTAACCCTAATCACAACCTCCCTATATACAGAGATAGGTTATGCTCATGGGCTAGGGTTTCCTACATGGACTGCTAATGGGTTTAAAGCCCAATTCGCCTACCATGCTCTCTTTAGTGTCTAGTTCAGCCCAATTACTTCTAATTAACTATTACAAAACTAAACCCGCTAACCGTTTATCATTTTACTAATTACAAGATATCCAAAGACCAAATTAAACTGTTGTCACAAATATGCACCAACAGAGCCTGCTCTTCATCTTTTTCTTCATAAGCGATCTTCACATAAAAGAGACATTCAATATCCTTCAGTGAGCAGTTTACTAGCCACATTGGGTCTAGTACTCGAATGCCACGCCATAAACCATATATATGTTTGTGCGCAGTGACAGATTCGGATAGTTCTTCAGCCGGTTGGATACAAATAAAAGCTTCACCAATTCTTGAATCATAGTGCCACCATTTGAATATCCTGTTGAAATATTGCTCCATTTTAATTAGAGGCATGTTCTTCTTTGCTCGAGGCCTATTAACAATCAACGTCACATCCTTCTCTTTCGTAACTGCATCTATCTTCGTGACTCTATTGGGGATATGTGGCTTCCAGCAGTTAAAACCATGAGTTGCTTCAAGCTTTATTAGTTTCCACAGCCGCTGGTCATGAAATTTCATCTTTAGATTAATCATCTTCGTCTGTACAAGTTATTTGATATCCCAGAACTGAAGGGTCTTTATATCGCTCAAGTGTCGGAAGTACTTGAGCCCATACTCCCTCTTTATCGCATATACGTCTAGTTCCTTGATCCATCCCCAGCTAATAATGTCCCCTAGAGAAATATCAGCATCTCTTGTGAAGAATGCTATGGGACATTTGAATTTACGCTCCTCTAGTAACTCCTTAAACCACATTTTCCTCCTCTCAGCTATCTCCTCTTTGGATAATCGTTTAGGCACCGTTCCTTGTTTCACAGCCTCCTCTACTTTGCGCTTCAACAAATGATCGCTTTCGGCTGTAAACATCTCACTAAAGGTTGGGAATTCATCCATACCCTCACCAGCAACATTTGTAGTATCATCGTCAATGGAATCATCCTCCACGGCAACCTTATCCTAATCATGTGCTTTAGAAAAGTGTTCGAA
The DNA here is from genome assembly GCA_947069175.1 of Scalesia atractyloides. NCBI lineage: Eukaryota > Viridiplantae > Streptophyta > Magnoliopsida > Asterales > Asteraceae > Scalesia > Scalesia atractyloides. The sequence goes on along the minus strand of CAMTDV010000022.1, from coordinate 40,953,101 downwards.
GATATAATCTTGAGGCTGGAAAGCACTGATGTCGTTCAACTCATCTTCAAAGTCAAATTCAAATGTTTCTTCATCCACACCTAACATTCTTGCAACCTCTTCTTTCGTTTAATTGTGGACATACTCACCTTCTTCCACATCATGCTTCAAATAAAATATCTTCGGTTTAGGCACGTTAGGAATAGTTGACATATCAGTCACTGTGAGAATTCCTGCCTGCTTAGATTCCTTTGAGCCATCATACGACTCTCCTTAACCTTGGTCATCATCAAGTTGGTTGGCTGAATCATTCAAGTACACATAAAAAATCAATATCATCATTCAAACTAGATTCTGTTACAAGAATTCCCAAACCACCCATATCACTATCAAACTTTTTCTTTGATGCCTCATGTGTTTTGTCTAAGTCTTCAACCTCTTCCTCAACATTTTCAGTAACAGAATTAATCGCTTCATCAATCTCCTTCAACATCTTTCTTTTCCTCAGCAACACCTGATGTTTTGCATAAAGATTTGACATGTCAATATCCTTATCTCTCGGCTTTCCTATCAACACAAACTTCTTTGTTTGCACATACACCACCAACTCCAAAGATAATTCATTAGCAATACGTTCACGCTCTGCCACCCTTTCACTTGCTTCTTACCTCTCAATCTCATCGATTTCTACAACAAGATTAATCCTGAGCTTTTTGATAAGGATTTTCTAGAACAAGCTCATCTGTCTTTGATTCCTGAGGCGTTCTTCTCCATATTCTGCCATTCGCTTCCTCGGTCTTTCATTTTCTGACACGATACTATCTAAAACAACCTTGAGATGCTGTCGATATTCTTTTAAGCCCTTAATCTGCTCCTAAAACTTGGAAATCTTAACACTGTTCAGCATGACTAGATTCTCTAACTCTACAATCCGTGAGTCATTGAACATATATTCATGAATTCTTCGCCCCAGGAATATCTCCAAAATCAAAGTCATACTGATTTTCTTGTCTGGAGCCTATTGAAAATTGAGGTTGACATTGAGATGTGTGAGGTTGTGGGGTGGGTTGTGGTGATGGTTGTGGAGGTGGTTGTGGTGATGGTTGTGGTGATGGTTGTGGATGTAGTGATGGAAGTGGTTGTGGCAATGGCTGGAAAGTATATGCTTCTGCGGCACTGTTCTTCAGTTTACGCTTAGCACGCGCTGTAGGAGAGTCTGTTTTTCAAGCTGCTGGCCTCTTCAAATGTTTTGTCGTTGGCCTTTTTGATATCTTGAGAACAGGAGTATTGCTATCTGAATCAGATGGTACATAAGTCATATCGTCCTCTCTTGTCTCTTTTATTTTCCTCTCCTCAGCCTTTCGTCGCTCTTCAGCCAAACGTTCCAACTCTTTTTCTTTGGCTCTTTCCTTTTCTCCGGCAATCCTATCCTCTGAATCTGTACTAGAGGAGGACGCCTCATCATCTCTACTGACTTCTCTTCCAAAGCCTGTTGCTTTATATCAGTTGCAATGGTCTCAACATTCTCTTCAAGCTTTGGCTCATCTATCAAACTTGTGCCAGCAGATGCACGTTTCTTTTGCTGAGGACAGCGGAGGAAGATGTGGCACTTGTTTACGTTTCGTCCCCTTACCCCCTACTTATCCTCTTTAGTAAACCACACGTTTCTCTTTGCTACAAACCCATCCAATGTGTCAATCTCTTCAGTCTCATCCCCACTTTCATCCTTTCTTCACTTCCCTTTAGGCGGTGCCACACAGTCTTTATCTGTAATAGCCCTAAAAACAGGCTTGGCATTTGGGAATGCCTTTAAGTGTAGATTCATCTTCTTAAAAGTAGACACATCCATGTGTTCAAGTCTATGAACATCTTCTTTCCTCTTCTTCAGATTGTTGTGGAGATGATCCAGCAACATCTACACAAACCTAAGGTACTGAAGGAATTTTCTCGCTGAATGTTTTGTACCATCTACATAAATATGACTGTTGAAAAGTTGTACGGCAGATTGAGGATAAGTGTCGTAATCATGCACATCTGGTAATCAATCAAATCATCAAAACCACCCATTATGTGACTTAGGGCGTGTATAATACAGTGTGCGATATATCGATAAGGAGCACTAAGATTTCCCTTCTTAAAAGGTGCGGCGTTGACGAATCCTGTGTACCCCATCCTGTAGAAACACCCCTTGACCATGTGTTCTGGATAACCGGTTGGGTCTTCTTAACTATCTTTGAACTCTAGCACCATTCTGATCAAATCCTCAATGATTTTGGCTTGAATATCCTCATTATTAATCCTCACGGCAGACAAATAGCGTTCTCCTCCTCACTGTATTCAGCGGCATACCAAAAATATTCGACGTGTGATCTGTAAGTCGTGTGTCTTTCAGTCAGAGACTTTGTAATCGGCAGTTGGCCAAAATATTTAACACTTCTCTATATGCTGCGATATCTGGAATGTTCTCATCTAATAAACAACAAATGTTATGGAATGGTGAGAACCAAAACTTCTTGATCTGCAGACATAAAAATTTCAAACACTTAGAAAAATTTTCAAAATTTTCCCATCTTTCACACTCGTACGAATCACCATTCATACGAGTCAGATAATAACTAAGATAAAGATTCAAGTCTGAACAAAACCCACTCGTATGAGTCACTCTTCATATGAGTCACTCTTCGTACGAGTTACTTAACAGTTTTTTAGGTTTGATCAGACTCGCTCGTACGAGTGGTGCTTCACACAAGTCAAGGAATTTTATAACATTTTAGGAATTACTCATACGAATGATCACTCGTACGAGTGATGGTAATAATCTAACTTTTAAAAAAGCTTACTCGTACGAGTGACTATTCGTACGAGTTATGAATCGCACAAAATAATACCTTTTTAAATCGTACTTAAAACATGTAAGTTTGAACAAATTGAATGATGATTTAATGACTGAAAGGGCCAATTTGTATGAATTTAAGTTCAATTTTATATTTTATCGGTCCAATTATCCTAAATCTATGTTTTATGTCCTTATGGTCCAATTTTGGCATTATAACGGCTCAAACTTGAATTAGTACCTTTTCCATCGTGAGAGGTGTGCAAATCAACTTCCCCGAAGTATAAGATACATAATATGATCAAGAATATGTTAAGTAGGAACTGGATCGCACATAGTATATCTTGAATCGCACAGAGTCACTTATGTGACTCGTGCGAGTGAGAGCCCCTTTTATACTCTCCAAGGTCATTCGTACGAGTGATGTCTCGTACGATTCAGAAAGTCACTTGTACGAGCCCGTTCCTTTCACTTGTTTATTATTAATTTTTTTTCATATTTTCAGATTTATTTGTGAAATTATCTGTTTTATCGACCCACTCAGTTAACCAAGTCCAAGTTACTGACCTTTGATTAACTAATTTGCCTACCAAGTCCAAGTTAATGACCTTGGTTGACCGCTATTTGACCAAAACAGATGTGTTTCAATAATTTTTTTAAAATTTTATTTTGAATTTTAAAGTTTCAAATTAATAAACTTTTTGACGTTTCTGGATATTTTCTTTTCAGGTTAGCTCCCAGCCCATAACCTTCCTTCAACAAGCATCGCTTTAGACTTGGACACACGGTATTTTCATCATTGGTAGACTAAAATCTAAGACATATTGCTAAAATTAACTTAAAATCTTTTTGGGTTTTTCTAAACAGAGAAAATAAAGTAGGTAAACAAATTTACAGACACCTTTTTGTGAGTTTTGTATTAGATGATTATATCAGTGTTTAGACATATCACAAGTACCGTTGATCTTGGTAAAACTTTAAGTTTCCAAAAACGGATTTACTTAGATTGCCAATGTACTTATCCACTTAAACCTCTGCACAGTTATCAATTGTTTCAAGATGTTAGATAAATTTAAGGAACATAAAATAAATGTGTTTCCCATCTTAGAATATACTCCGCATCGAGATTCCCATAATTTCATCTCACAGTTGAATATATCTAACTGATATCTATAAAATGGGTGAATTGCGAGGCCTTAAGAGCTCAATTAGTACTTCCATACAGAGAAAGAGATGAAGGCTCAACTTTAGGTGGTGTTCCTTTAGGAATCTTTTTTTGTACTACAAATGTCGTATCTTTTTATGACATATATTTATTTTTCTGAAGCTTTTGGAGGTGAATAATGCGCAAAGTATTATGCAAGTTCTAGGTTATTACCGACGCAAAATTAGAAGAACTGGTATAATACCCCAGATATCAACTAAATATATAGACCTAGTATCACAGAATCTGGTATTCTCTCAAATGAAATTTCGGAGTACTAAGTCCATATATCTAGAAATGTCGACCCAAAAATTACTCAGTTTTTCTTTTAGGTTTATATCTTGAAAAAACAATTTACTGAATGCGTGAAGCCTACTAGCATATCATTAGTAAGACCTGTTTAAAGAACTTGTTTAAACATTCCATATCTTTAGCATACTGTGATAGTTAACTGATGTAATATAATTAACTTTTTTTCACAAAACTCTTTTTGACTTTTTACTGTTTTTGTATTTTTCATAACTTTTTCTCCCCCTAAAATCAAATACATATTTTCTATATTTTTGTTTTTAAGAAAGCAAGAAAAGTATTTTCATAAAAACATGTGTTATACCGATGAGGATCACCTTAAGTCCTCGTCATCGTTGAATTCAACCTCTTTTTAATCCCATGATGTCAGATTTCTTACACCATTTAATTTTAAAAGATTTTTAAATCTTAATCGTCAAATGCTTTGATGTAAAAATCAGCTTTTTGGTCATTAGTGTTAATTTTTTCAATTCAAACCAACTTTTTCTCGTAATAATCATGGATAAAGTGCTGCCGAATTTTAATATGTTTAGTGCGAGAGTGTGGAACTGGATTTTGGGTGATATCAATTGCGGGCCTTGTTATCTACGAATATTGGCGTGTCAAGAAATTACAATCCGGAGTCTCTCATCTGCTGTTGTATCCACAAAATCTGGGAACAACAGCTGGATGCAGAAATGTAATAAGCTCCATAAGTAGAGAGAGCAACCGTGGTCTGTTTCTTGCATTGCCATGTTACCAAACGGGTTTCGAAGAACTAGAAACCAGACGTTTTAGATTTAGCGTTAAGCTTGCAGCATCCAAAATCAGAATCTGAATAACCTGCAAGATTGAAGTCGTCATAACGTGGACACCACAAGCCGGTGCTTGGGCATCCTTTTAAGTAGCGCATGATCCTCTTCACGCTTGCGCGTGTGAATCTCTGCACAGAGGCATGTAGGATACATGATATCAGGTCTAGAAGCTGTAAGATACATCGATGATCAGATCATCGAGCGATGTGATGTTTCATCGACTCTTACTCCATGAGCGCCTAGACAAATGTCGTGGTTGGTGGCTAATGGAGTTGATGCTGGTTTAGTTCCTGACATGTCAAATTTCTCAACACGTCAGGAACATACTTGTTTGATGAATGATGATACCATCAGGAAATTGCTCAACCTGAAGTCCTAAGAAGAACTTCATTTCCCCCATATCACTCATTTCGAATTTTCTCTTCATGACTTCTTCGAAGTCTTTGCACAACTTTTCATTTGTCGACCCAAAGATGATATCCTCCACATAAATTTGTTCAATAATCTGATGTCCGTCTACTTCCTTTGTGAAGAGGGTACAGTCTACTGTTCCTCTGAAAAAGCCGTTGTCCAGAAGATGTCTTGAAAGCGTCTCATACCAGGCTCCCAGGGCCTAGTGTAGACCATATAACGCCTTGTTCAGAAGGTAGACTTTATCCTTGTGTATTGATTAACAAATCCTAGTGGTTGTCCGACATACATGTGCTCTTTTACTTTACCGTAAAGGAAAGCAAATTTAACGTCCAATTGGTACACCTTGAATCCTTTCCAATAAGCAAAGGCCAAGAAAACGTAAATAGCTTCAAGACGTGCGACTGGGGCATAGACTTCGTTGTAATCTATCCCTTCTTGTTGTGAAAGCCTTGGACTATGAGCCGAGCTTTGTTTCTGACCACAATACCTCTATCATCTCTCTTACACTTGAAGACCCACCGTGTATTTATCTTCTTGTGATTGACAGGCATCTCAACAAGTTTCCAGACTCCAAGTTTCTTGAATTGCAAGAGTTCTTCTTGCGTTGCCTCCACCCAGCTTTCTTCTTGTAAAGCATCTTTCCATGATCCAGGTTCAACCTGTGAAACAAAACAAGTATTAGAACATCTGGTTTGGAGCGGAGCAATTTTTGTATGAAAGCAAACTTAGATCCTGATTGATCTGATTTCGAATTTTCACTTCGGTTTGTAAGTCACCAATGATATCCTCATACGGATGGTAAGATAATGATCTAGACATCACTTCGCTTGGAACATCCACCACACTTTGTATATCAGTGATAACTTCATCAGCAACCTGATCTGAGGAAGTAGCTTCATTTTGATCACTTGTTCCTATAGTTTGAGTGTTCAGAAATCTTTGAATCTATTCAGATCCTACATCAGAACTGGTTCCTCCATCGCTAAATGTCGGTTCCCAATCCGAGTCATCATCAACAGGCTGATGGGAAGATGGTTTAGCAAGATTTGAAATTGGTTTAACTATGGGTGCTTGCTGAGAGTTGCTTGGATGCGAAATCACTAATGGTCTGGACACCTGTTCTTGATTTGAGATTAGGTGTTGTTGATAAACAAAACAAGCTCTTCTTCAGAAGGTACTTCGGGTAAATCAAACGAGATCCACAACCCATCGTAGTTGAACAGCCAGGGATCACCAGGTTTTTGTGTAGGCATAGTATACTTCTGGCAATCAAAATGTTGTGCCAAAATAACCTGGTTTAGACTCGGCAAGAAGACTCTCCTTTGCGGACTAGCACACCCCGTGAAAAATCCTTTCAAGGATCTGGCTCCAAATTTACCGTCCGGGTCTAGAAGAGTACACGGCGATCCAAATGCTTCCAAGAACGCTAGATTCGACTTTCGTCGGTTCAGTAGTTCAAAACAGGTCTTGTTGTGAGGCTTGACTGTCAAAACACGGTTAAGGGTGTAACACACAAATGCAACGGCTTCGCTCTAGAAACTGATAGGAAGTTTTGAATCAGCGAGCATTGTTCTTGCAGTCTCAATTAGTGTGCGATTCTTACATTCAGTCTCAATTTTGTTGAGGAGTATAAGGGGTGCTGAATTCGTGAAGAACACCCTTACGTTGCAGAATTCGAGCATTTTCCAGTTCTTAAACTCAGTACCATTATCACTTCGGATTCCCTTGATTGGCAAGTGATATAGGTCCAAAGAGATCCATATGAAGCCTTTCTAGTGGAAGCTTGATGGAGTTAAGCAGTTTTCTCGGGTGTGATTTCTTGTGCTGCTTCCCCTTTTTGCAGCTTAGACAATCATATGATAATGAAAATTTTTAAGATTAACACCCTCCACTAGGTTGTTATACACCAAATAGTTCATCTTTCTTAGGTGAATGTGCCCCATCTTAAATGCCATAGAATAGACTCTTTCTCGGTAGCTTTAGATACAAAACATTGAACCTTCTTAGAAGTAGTGGATGCAATGCTCATGTCTAAGATATAAAGATCACTTTCTCGTGGAGCCCGCATGAGGATCAACTCTTCAGGAATTTTGATTCCCGGCTTAAGAATTAAGCATTCCTTGTCGTTTAAGTGGGTAGTAAACGTCTTGTCACAGATTTTAGAGATGCTCAACAAGTTCTTCTCAAGCTCAGCGATATAGTTAACTTTGTCGAATGATACCGCTCCGTTAATAAGAATACCTTCACCCACGATCCTGTCGCCTTATGTACCTGCAAACCCAGCATATCCTCCTCGGATGGCTTTCACCTCATTTAATAATGAAAGCATCCCTGTCATGTGTTGACAAGCTCCACTGTCCATAATCCACTTTGAAATAATGGACCTCGAGAGCTCCTGCACACATGAATAAGAAATTACTTAAACAAAGAAACCCAAGCCAATTTAGTCTTGGGTGGGTTTGGAATATCACATTTTAGCATGGTCTTTTTATTAAATTCTTTCTTTTCCTCCACCTGTTGTTCAACCTTTGATTCCTTTTCAGTTTTAAGTTTAGTGGGAACAACAGTGGTGTTTACAGCAACAGAAGATGATTTCTTCATAACAACCCAGGTTTGTGCACTTGAAAATTTTTTCTTTGAGTAGAACTTAGAATTCTTTTGTTCATTTTTATTTGATGATTAACCAATCTCATAATTCGAAAATTTTCAGTGATTAGTTTCACATTTAAGTTAGAATCAGCATTTCTTTTCAAAATTTGTTTTCGCACAAACTCTTGACCTTTCTTTTTAACATCTTCTGTGCTTTTTCTAACTCCGTGAGCAGTTTCATTTTGGATGGTAAACATTGACGTGCAATGTGCCCAACTTTGTTACACTTGTAACATGTCCTACTTTCATTTCCAACAGAGGTTTTCGAAATTTGTTCACGGAGTTTTCTTTCTTGCTCAAATTCCTTGTTTGTTTGTTTACCATTGATTTCTTTTTCATTTTCCGTGTTAGTACCGTAAACAAAATCAATTTTCTTGGTAACATTTTGCTTTTGGAATTTGTTATTTCTCTTTTTATACCCTACCCCAGGCCTTCTGTTCTTTAGATAGTTTCTACCATTTCCACTTGGAAGTATGTTTCTGTAAAAACCCTTTTGTTTTGAGTGGAAAACGGCATCTTGCTATCAAGACTTGAGGTATTGACTTCAACCAGCTTGAAACGCTTGTCAACTTTGTCTAAGTTTACATTCTGAATTGGAAAATCCTTATCAGAGTATAGTTTATCTGATCCTTTTAATTTATAAACCACTATATTTAGATCATTCTTTAAACTATTCTCTGATTTTGAAATGATGTTCTCGTGAAAACTTTTCTCACTTTCAGAATGTGAACTTGACTCAGATTTAGCATTTTCATGATCTGAACTTTCAGATTCATTTTCAAAAAAATTCGATTACTTTGGTTACCATATCATATTCACAAACTTTCTCTGTTTTGGTATAGGTTACCTCGATGTTTCATGAAGCTCGTTCCCCATTTTGGTTAACAAATTCAAATTTAGCTCCTTTTCCACCCCATCTGGCTTTTTCTTTGCATATCCATTCCACATGGGTGGGGGCAACACGATCGTAACCTTTACCTTCGTTAACAACAAATGTCTTACCTTGTCAAACCTCAATTCTCAGAAGAATGTGATCAATGACAGATGAACTGGTAGAGTAATTGATTAACAATTTGTTAACCTGTTTAGTTTTAATTTTCATTTTCTCCAGTTCATTTTTTAGCTCAACAATTGTATTTATATGCATGTTTATGCCCATTTATTTGTCCATAACAGTTGCTTTGAGCGTAGAAAGTGTATTGTCAAATGGTTTTGCTTAATTTGTCGTATGCTTCTTTTGTTGTGACATAATCATGTGACCAATGATCAGCCTGTGTTTTTAGTTCTTTAAATTTTTTCGTCTTTTTCAACACACTCCATGCATGGCAATTTGCATTTCATGCATGGAATTTCCAATTCGACATTATGAGTAACTTCATTCTTTTTCACGGTTTCACTTACCGACTTCTTAGCCAATTCAACATTTTCTACCTGAGCTTGCTCAATAACTACCTCATTCAGATTTGCCATTAATGCTTTTTTCAGTAACATCAGTTAGAGTTTCATCGGTCGTCTCCTTGGCTTCATCAAACAAATCAGAAACTTCCGACTTTGGTTCTTCTTCAAATGTCGGTGTACTTGAATTGAAATACCCTACAAAAGTTTTAAGAATATAAGCAGGAAAAGATGTTTAAAAGCACTGTTGAGAAGTTCTTCTTCCTCAGATGAAGTTCCATAAAAGTCTTCGGGTGCCTCATCAAAAGATTCCTCTACATATTCTTCAGTTTACTTAGGCTCTTGAATAATTTCAGCTACCAAAGCCAAACTTTCGCTCTTCGTGGTGTACTTGTTCCGGTTGAAACCTTCATCTTCTTGAGTGATGACAAGAGCTTTATCCTTTGAGTTTGACGGACCGTCTTCAATCTGCACCATTCTTGTTTGATGTTGAGATCGATCATAGATGGCCTTCTTGTAGTAGTCATCAGCAAACGGGTTCTGGTTACCCTTGACCTCACGAATAGGACATTCTCTTTTGAAGTACCCTTCTGTTGGCATTTGTAGCATGTAACCTTGGACTTATCGAAGCCTAATTTCCCGTCAAGTCCTCCCAAATTTTATCTTCCAGTGATTTCCATAAATCGTTGAGCTCTTCGGACAATAGAAGCCATGCACCATTTGATATTAATCAGTTCCATTTCAACCGGATCAATCTGATCGTAATCTTCTTTGTCATCTCTGGATTCCCAATTCTTCCAACAACCAAACTTTCATATGATTCTAGTATTGAAGCGTAAGGTCATGTGTTGCTTTGAGGCTTTCTCATCAAAGACGTGAGCATTCTGGAGATTGACTGCGATATTGCATTGTAAGATTCGTTGGTTAGGATTAGATTGATTATGCTGACTGTTCTGATGATTGCTTGAGCTTTGAGATGATTGTGGCCCTTGAGGTGTATTTGAATTGAAGGAAGCAAAAGATTGAAATCCACTGGTTTGGCTTAAAAGTGGACTTTGCATGTTGTTGGCACTGAATACAGTTTGAATCTTCGGACTTTGTATGTTCGTGACATGACTACCTTTGTAGTATAGATTCACATCTTCTCGTATCTGTGCGCCTTTGCTTTTCGCGATCTTCTGCATTTCCAGCTCATCCCTTCTAATCTTTCAATGAATATTGGCAATGAGAAGTTACTATACTCGGTGCCGTTCTTCAGAATAATCAAATACGTGACCATTCTCCTTCAGGTAGAGAATCTGCAAGTTTATCGACCAATTCTTCGTTCTTCTTCTGAATTCCCATATGCTTCATTTGGACCACCAAGTGACGGTATCTTTCAATCAATTGTTTCATTGTCTCTCCCTTGATAAGTGTGAAAATATCGAATTCTTTACTCAATAACGCTCTTTTTTCCTTTTCGTAGTTGCGAACTTCCTTGGAATTTTAAGCGCAAGGCATTCCATAGAGACTGAGCATCATCATTGTACTGTAAAAGTGCCAAGATATCTTTATTGCTTGCTGCAAGATATTCATCATCTTCTTTTCATTAGTGAATTTTTCCCTTTCAATCTCTAAGAGTTGTGCTAGCATCTTCTCAAGACTAGTTTCTCTAATAGGAGCTTGATATTTTGTCAATTGCGGACCAGCAAGTGAAGTGATTAGTTAGAACCCAGTTCATGAACCTTTCGCTCCAGCTATCATAGTCTTCTAGATTCATAAGCTTTGGAGGTTTCGTCATTGTTCCCATTTCATTCTCGAGATTAATATTCTGTGTTGCGGTAGTCGTACAGCTGATGCAGCAAAAGTGTTGAAAAATTCTTCTTCCATGATATCTACAATTTTTCAGAAATACAAACTTTCGACAACAGTGATTAGATATAACTTGAAAAAAGTTTGAAATTTAAGAAAAAATCCTTAAAATGTCCTTTGTGCGAGCAAACTGATACTCGTGCGAATCAGGTGGTTCGTGTAAGCAAGATACTCGTGCGAATTAGGTGATTCGTGCGAACAAGATATTTGTGCGAGAGAGAGAAAGTTACTCGTGCGAGTGACTCTTCGTGCGAATCACTTACTCGTATGAATGACTGTTTGAAACTTGAAAATTTTAAGAAAACTTGTTTTTCTTGGTCATACGAATGGCTAATTCGTACGGATGGCCGTTCGTATGAGTTGTCCTTCTGCTCGTACGTGTTAGCTCAGGTCACCAAACTGATGATTTCTGTAAAATTCGTCATGATTTAGTTTGATTTTTAGATCTGTAAGTTTCAAGGATTTTTTAATATTAATTTTAACGTCTGATACTAGAATCCTAGCCCAAATCGTCCATGAATTCGTCTAGATCTGAAATCTGTATCAAGAAAAAGTAGAAACAGGAATCTGTAGTGGTTGAATCTTGATTGTTAGCTGTTGAGCTGTTTTGTATGTCTGCAAATCAGGCCTCAAGACTCTGATACCACTTGTGGGAGGGGGGATCGGCTCTCCACCATGAGCACCGGACTGAATTGACTCAGCTAACAACGTAGAATCCATTGCTAGCGAGTTAGACAAACAAACAATCGAGTATACTGCTTAAACGTTGTTACTTCGTATATTGATAAACGTGAAAAGTTATAGACGAGTAAACAAAAGGACAGAGCTTTGCCTCAGTCACGCACCAACTGCTATGGAACACAACACTTAATCTCCACTATATATAGGCCAACATGGCTCGCACATAGTGAGTGTGTAGACTCGTGCGAGTGGTCCCTCGTACGAGTAACAAGATGTCACTCGTACGAGCCATAACAGTTCACTCGTACGAGCCACTAAAAATACATATAAAATGACATATCTAAGCCTTATTCACACAACCGACATATCCTAGACGTAGGCGATATACATAATGCCCCAACACAAATCTTAATCATTTTAGCGTTTAACGTTGTTTTAGGCTCGTAAAATGGAGAATGAATTTTACAACGCGTTTGCTATGTCAACTATTAATGTATCTGCCGCAGCCGCACAGAATCTGAAGATGGAGAACGAAATGGGGACAATGGTGAAGCCCCCAAAGTTGATGAATTTGGAGGATTATGACAGTTGGAGAGAACGGTTTGTTAACTGGGTGCAAGCGAACCATTTTAACTGTTGGTTTTCTATAGAAGAGAAATATATTGCACCAATTGCAGAAAATGAATTGGAGAAGACGCTAGCTCAGTTCAAAACAACTGAAAAAGAAAAGTTCATCAATGTGAAGAAAACGTTGAACATGTTGCAACAATCAATCAAAGAAGATTTCCTAGCATTTGCTGCAACATGATGAAAACTCACAATCATTATGGAATGCATTAAGGTTGAAGTTCCAGGGAAGTTCACAAATGGGGAAGAGCAAAAAGGCACTGCTTAGAAAAGAGTTCGATATTTTCAACCTTTTGAAAGGAAAACTATGAAGCAGTTGATCGAACGCTACCATCACCTAGTTGTTCAAATGAAGAGGTTGGGAATTCAAAAACAAATGAGGAGTTAGTCGAAACAGTTGGCAGATGCTTTGCCTGACGGAGAGTGGACTACGTACTTGACTATTCTGAAAAATGGTGAAGAGTATAGTGGTTACAACCTATCAAAGTTCATAGAAAATATCAAAGGTCATGAACTAGAAATGTTGAAGATGGTCAAATCAAAAGGTGCTCAATTGCAACAAGATGTAAACCTTTACTTTAAAGGCAATACAACTGGTACTCAAAGTTTGAAAGTACAAATCGCCTCTAATGCTGATAGTTCTTCAAGCCCATCTTCTAATCAATCCGGTTTTAAATCATTTTCTAGCTTTGAACTAAATTCACCCAAAACGCCTTAGTCTTCACAGAGCTCAAACAGTTTCCAAAGTCAACAATCTAGTCAATCTAACTCAAACTAGAGGTTTTTACAGTGTAACATAGCTGTGAATCTCCAAAACGCACAAGATTTTAATAAACATACTACCAAGCAGCACATGTCGTTGCTCGCATCTGTTCTTCAATCTTATGAAAGCCTGGTTGTTGGGAAGACAGGAAATCCAGATATCACCAAGGAATATTATGATCAAATAGATTCAGAAGATTAGAGCTTATTGACATCAAATGGTGTATGGCTTCTATAGTCCGAGCAGAAATAGTTTAGGTGGTTTGGATGGGAAGCTTGGATTCGACAAATCAAAAGTTACCTTTTTCAGATGTAGAGAGAAAGGACATTTCAAACAAGATTGTACTAACCAAGAAGTGAATAGTTATGAAAGTCCTTTTGGTGATGATTACTACAAGAAAGCTATCTGTCATAAGCCGACACCACCACAATCAAATTAAAGGATGATTCAAATAAAGACGGTCCATCTAATGCTAAAGATAAAGCTTTAGCAGTCGCCCAAGAAGAAGAAGGATTTAACTGGAGCAAATACATTTCGAAAAATGAAAGTCTCGCACTTCTTGCAGAGATAACTGAAGAGCCTGAACCTGAAACATAATATGATTTTGATGCAGCTTCGATGAAGCTCTTGAGGAAGCTGTTCTTGAAGGATATATTCATGAACAACATGCTGAAGAAGAGAATATAATGCATAATGATTTAGAATCTGATACCACCTAATATGTTTCCATCTTTTGCAGGATATTTGGTTCAAGCTAACAAGTGCAAGCAGAAGAGGAATCAAAGTTTGAATATGTGAAATTGATAGATGTGGAAAAAGAGATGAATGCCAAGAATTTGATAGAGATTACAATCAAAGCAATGATGGAAAACTTCAAAGAGGTACTTTATAACGAAGCTAAGGAAGAGTGAGTGACTGAATTTGTCAAAGAGTCGGTAAGAGAGGTTGTCAAAATTCAGGTTGTTGAGGTTGAAAAACCATACAAGAGATGCTAAGAACCTTACAAGGAATGTGTCGAGAAAGATAAAAACTATTCTGAACTAAAAAACTTTTAGATAATATGTCAACTGATTATAATGAAACAAGCTTATGACAAATTATCTAAAGCAATTAAACAATATGAAAAGATTAATCAGTGAAGATAGTGAAACTTTGTCGATGTTAAAGCAACTCTTATGGACAAACAAATGCAATTAACATTCATCTGAACAAAATTGTTGAACTTAAAAATGCGCTTGAAAATGAAAATCGAAATGGAAAGGGTTAACAAATTGTTAATCAGTTATTCAACCAGTTTATAGGTCATTGATCATATTCTTCTGAAAATTGAAAAGGGAGAAGATGATAAGAATGGTAAGAACAAAATTGTTGTTACAACCGTGTTCCATTACCCATGTGGGAAAGCTTTCCTAGAAAGAAACCATCAGGGGTGGAAAACGCGCTCAATCTAAATTTGAAAACTGAAAAGAAAAATGAGTTGCCCGAGAACATTGATGTAACATACACTAAATCAGACAACGACTGTGAATATGATGTGGGTAAAACAGTGGTTAGTGAAAGTGATAGCACATAGTAGAAAGTGTTGAATCGAACTTGGAGAAACTAGCTCAAGTTTACCTTCTGAAAATGAGGAGAGCTTTCTCAAGAATTATCTTGATAAACCAGATTCTAGTTCAGATGATGCTTCTACATTGGTTGTTTATACCATGAAAGGATCGGACAGACTATATTCTGATCAAGAATTTCCGATTCCGAATGTGAATCTTGAGAAAGTAGAGCAAGTGTTTACGCTAACATAAATCAATATTTCTGAACTGGGAAATTTGAATAAGTCTTACTACTCTAAACCCAAAATCTTTTGCAGAAATGATCACAAAGGTAAAAGTTATCATGAAAATAAGCGTAAAGGTTTAGGGTATGTTAAAAAGAAAAATGATAAGTTTTGAAAATCAAGTTTTCAAAAGAAAGTTAACTTTGTTTTTGGATCAAGCACGATAATTGAAAAAGAAAGGGACGAGAAATGTTGTAGAAAATACAAAAATATTAAAAAATGCAAACATGTACAAAAACATGAAAAAGTTAAAAAAGTTTTCGTGTGAAAAGAGAAAATGATAGTACATCAGTTGTCCATCACGGTATGCTAAACATTTGTAGTGTTAAAATGTTTAAATAGGTCTCACTGAGGATGTGACAGTAGGCTTCGCACATTCAGTAGATTATTTCTGAGATATAAACTTAAAAGAAAAAACTTCTTAATTAGTGGCTTAACATCTCGCGCATATATGGTCTTATTACACCGAAATTTCGTTTGAGAGATTTCTGGATTCTGAGATACTAGGCCTTTACAAATAATTGATATATGGGGTATTATACAAGTTCTTATGATTTTGCATCGGAAATGGACTAGAACTTGTAGAACACTTTTGCTTTTAAAACCCAAAAACTGCAGCAAATTGTGAGTATCGAAAGATCCAACAATTGCAGTAAAAGATTCCAAATTGGAACACTACTTTCAAGAAGAGCCTTCATCTCTTTTTCGGTAAGGTGGTACTTACCTGAGCTCTCAAGGTCTCGCATTACCCAGATACATATGTTAGATAGCTATATTACCTGCAAGATGAAATTCAGGGAATCTTGATACGGGAGTATACTCTGAGGTGGGAAACACGGTTAAGTCAAGTTCCTAAAATTACCTAAATGTATCTCGGATCAATTGAAAATGTGTAGAGGTTTATGTGGACAAGTATACTGACAGTCTAAGTGAATTTGATTAGTACTTAAAGTCTTACAAAGGTCAACAGTACTAGTAATATGTCTCATAATCTGATATGATTCTCTAACACAAACTCACAAAAATATGTTTGTAATTATGTTTGTACATAGTTTTTTACATCTTATTTCAGAAAAGCCTAAAAAGATTTCAGTGTGTTTTAGCATAAACTTTTGAAAAACCAAAAAAAATTATTTCTATCTTAGTTTTGATTACTGATGATGGAAAGTGGATCTTAAAAATCCAGAGATGCCGAATTCTGAGAAGTCCAAAAGACAACGGGTTGGGAGCTTATCTGAATTGTGAAAATACTTTGAAAAGATCAAAAGTTCATTAACTTGAAACTTTACCATTGCCTAAAACATCATTTTGATCACAAAGTGTTCAACCAAGGTCATTAACTTGGACCTGGTAGACAAATCAGTTAACTGGGGACATTAACCTGGACTTCGTTAACTGAGTGGTCGTTAAAACTGGTTAAAATAAATGAAATGTTAAAAATCAGTTTTATCTTCACTTAATGGAATTATCTTCGCACGAAGTTAATTATCTTAGCACGAAGATAATTATCTTCACACGAAGATTATTATCCTCGTACGAAGATAGTCAAGCATATAAACTATCTTCGCACGAGGATAGTTCATTTGTCACTATTTACTACCCAGAACGAAGATAAAATTGTAAAACGTTTAACGAAGTGCTGCTGAAATTTCTTAGCCTGTAATAGTTGATTGGCACACCACGAACAATGTCTAAGGTAGTTTGGACTGAATTGAACTCGAATTGAACCTCAAAACGTAGATCTAGAACAATCTAATGGGCCAAATTTAAAATTGAACATACCATCATGTTAATCAGCACTTTTAGGTTATTTTAGTAATAACAATTTCATGAAAGTCAAGGAAAAATTTTCAAGTGTGTATAAGGTTACCTTCGCACAAAGGTAAATTACCTTCGGACGAAGGTAATTTATCTCGCATGAAGATAAAGTGAAAATACGTATTTTGATTATTTACCTTCGCACGAAGGTAAAGGTCCACTTCGCACTAATTACCTTCGCACGAAGGTAAAAGGTATTTTTCGAAAAAAAGTTTTAAGTGTTTTCGTGTTGTGTGTTTGTGTAGGAAAAGAAATCGAACTTCGACAAGAAACACAACATCTGTTGTGTTCTTGATGAGAGTATTCCAGAAATTGCTTCTTTCAAGTCAATATTGAAGTTTATGAGCGAGTTACCGATTGTTAAAGCGCTTACAGACCCTCATAAGGCCTATCGCTCACACATAGAGAGGTTCTAGGAGCATGCAAAGTTTATACCAGAAAAGAAAGCTATACGATCTTTCGTACGAATTGGTAATGAAGATAAAGAATTTTACATTACTAAAGTCCTGATATGCAGAGTGTCAAATTTTAAAGATAAAGACGAAGATCCAGTGATGTATACTAAATCTATGTGCAAAGGATGCTTCTGCAGGATGGGATATAAGGGGCATGTCAACACTCAGTTTAATAAAGCTTATCTCGGAAGGCCTTACAAGTTTTTCTTACATTTTATGATATCTGGATTAAGCCACAAGAAAGGGGGAGGTGATGCTATAGTTGATTATCAAATGTGCATGATCGCTGCCCTTGCACTAAACAAGCCCTACAACTTCACCAAGATGATATTGAGTAGTTGAAGTTGAACATTGTAGGTCCCCTAATCCGTATGGATCTTCACAGAATCGTCTATCCAATCTAGAGTGCGGAATCCCCTAGATCAGATTTCACAGACAATCAATTTCAATCAGTCTTCTATTCATTATCTAACACGAATGTTTACAATCAATCCGAGACTAACTAGACATCTCTCAGCCACTCTTTGTAGATTTCTCAAATTCCTCTCTATTGTTCGTTTTCTAGCTACCTCCAAACCCTAATGCACAACATGTATATACTACGTGTCTACATACTGGGCTTTAGACAGGACTAGGTCATTCTCCAAGCCCATCACAACTCTAAACAAGCTAAACACAAATGCTAAGCCGAATACAAAATATCCAAAGACTAAACTATTAAACCATTAAGTTGTTGTCACAAATATGCACCAATAAACATTGACAAAGACAAGTTCTTGCAATACCCTAGATTCGTCAAGATGATGTTGGATGACCAATTTCTTAACTTAGCCAAAAACAAGAAAGATGTGCTGCCTTTGATCATATGACATGGTTATCTTTGGTAAGATTGAATCAGTATCTAAAGCAGACTATAGAGCCGGTGGCTAGAAGTTCTTTGGAAGATTTAAAGACATGAGATACAAAGCACCTCCGAAGGATAAATGGATAAATGAAGGCAGTTGTTCTAATGATGAGGCTACTCGGATGGATGGTTTTGAGCCTAAGAGAGGTGTGTGGTACGAGAAAGAAGGTGCTAAGAAATAGGGTACTCCAAAAGCCAAAGCTAAGAAAAGAAAGAGAGAAACAATCCTCAGAGATGAAACTACTGATGAGGAAGTAGCGATTGAGCAAAATATTGAGCAACATGTTGAAGCCAAAGTGAATGTTGAGGACGAGGTATTTTCTGCTACCTCAGATAGAGAAAAGGAAGGTGCAGGTGGTGATAATGTTGAAAAGTTGAAAGGTTGGCTCAGATCAAGAATAAGAAAGTGGTTGGAGATGACGATACATTTGTATATTCCGTCTGATAATGATTCTTAAGCTGAAAGGCCAACTAAGATGGCACGTAGAGTCAAGAGTAAGACTGATTCACAGAAAAAGACTACTGGGTCTCCCGTAGTAAAGAAAGCAAGAAGGAAATACAGGAGGAGAAAGGAAGCAGATGTTGAAAGTGTTGAACAACCACATATGTCACCTATTCACATTTCTTCACCATAACAACCACCATCACCACCATCACAGCCATCACCACAACATATCACACCCTCACATCAAACTCCACCACAACCAATATCTCCACAACATCAAACATCTCCACAAACTCAAACAACACACAAATAACCAACACCTAAATCACGATCAACACCTAAATCAACCCCGAGACAATCATTGTTAGGTAGATTTCTACAAATTTTGGGGAGATTCCATTTACAGAAGGGCTTGATGAAAATTTCAATGCAGAGATGTTAAATGACTCCAAAATAGCAGAATTGGAAAGTAAGATCAAAGACTTGGAATATAATAAAGAAGTATTTGAAGGTAGAGTGAAATTTCTTGAAAATGATCGAGAATATATGAAAGCTGTGATCGAAAGCCTGGTGATTGATAATGATAGGTTGAGATGAGTGGTAAATGAATTTGAGGATGAATGTGCTCGAAATAATCGAAGATTTGATTTACTTCAGAAGGTATTGGCTAGCAAGTTGGGGATAGATTTTGCTGTTGAATTCGATCGTTTAGAAGTTGAAAGAAGCAATGCAAAAGGGAACTGAACGGGCTAAAAAGGAAGAGGAAGATGCTAAAGCTTTAGGCAAGGGGAAAAAAAGATTGATGAGGTTTCTGTGATAGAAATTGCTACTGCTAGTGTTGAGAATGAGGAAGAGGTTGACATAGATTTTGATGCTGACCAGTTAACTTTGTACTTGTGAGAGGATCGGTGGATGTTTTAGAAAATCCTATGATTAAAAAGATTGAAGAACGAATGAGATTGTATGTTGAAGTTGATTCAGAGATAGATGATTATGATGATGACAAGGAGGATGATAAACAAGATAAATATGATGGCAAGAAAGATGATAAAAATGATGATAACAAAGGCGACGATGATGATAATACGTATAGTGGAACAGGGTTGAGCATTGAAACTGCAAAGTTTAATGAATCTTTTGATAATG
The DNA here is from genome assembly GCA_947069175.1 of Scalesia atractyloides. Taxonomy (NCBI): domain Eukaryota; kingdom Viridiplantae; phylum Streptophyta; class Magnoliopsida; order Asterales; family Asteraceae; genus Scalesia; species Scalesia atractyloides. Next base: position 40,933,003 of record CAMTDV010000022.1, on the reverse strand, counting down.
ATGTTTTTCTAAATGATTTGGCTAACCAAGAAGATGATACTCAACGCCAGGGGGAGCAGAAAGAGCAAACTCACGATCAAGAACAGTCAAGAATCCTCACAGTTACTCCGTTTACAACTGTTCCTTATTGTTATAAGCCCCATAATTTTGTATTTGGAACATAATCTTCAGGAAGGTGATTTTGTACATAATTATATAAAGGAAGAAATTACTATTGTGCTAGGGGTTGATGAAGAGTCATTCTAATTTGACTTTCAAGAGGAACTGAATAACATCAGTGCATTCTAGCCAAATGATTATGTTTACAAGCATATACCAGATGCTGATACGTATAATAGGGTGATTATTGAAGATGCATCGGATGACGATGAAGCGATCAAGTATTCTAGTGAAGGAACTAATAGCTTTCCAACTTTTGAAGAGTTATTCAGTGAAGCAAACGATGATTTGTTAAAAAGAAAGATTGAAGAGACAGTTGCAGAGGGAAGTATTCGAAACGTCTATCCAAAGAACAAATTGTGGAGGCTAAAAAGACGTGGTTTAAAGAGCTACCTAAAGAAAGGAAGTTTAGACGACCGTTAGCATTCTTCACACGCGACAAAGATAAATCTTTGGGTGATATTCTAAGCTGTCGTTGGCTTCCGGATTTGGATGTCTATGCGATCAAAAGGGAATATGGTGTTCAATACTTCAGATATTTGAATGATTTGAAAACGTTGCCATGCTGGGATATCGATGAGCTTGTACAGACGAAGAGTATTCACTTCCAAATGAAGTTTCATGATCAAAGATTATGGAAGTTAATCAAATACAAAGCAGCTCATGGTTTTAACAAGTGGAAACCATTGATTCCAAGAAAAAGATAAAGATTGACAATGTTACTAAAGAGAAAGATGTCATGCTTGTGATGAAACGACCACGTGTGATGAAAAACATGTCATTGATGAAGATCGAACATGATTTCTATGAATTCTTTTAGTGGTGGCTAGTGGATTCCAAAACAAATGAAGTTGTTATTGTTTTATAAATTGATGACACCTTGGATATTACTAAAGATTTGAATCCAGAGATGATCTAACGAAAGAGGATATGGGGATTGTGGGGAACTATTCGTATACTAGACCCGATGTGGCTGGTTAACTGTTTGAAAGATGATATAAATGTTTTTTCTTCAACAAGATCTGTTATGATGTGAATGAGATGCAATACCAAGGCGTGATTAATGTTTTCTATGCGTACGGTATTAATTCAGGAAAAATGTGGGAATCAACATGGAGAGAGTTAGAGAAAGAAGAGTTTATGAAAGAGGAAGAAGATTGGAGAAGATTGAAGAAAAGTCTAAAGAAGCTCAGTTACGAAGATTTCAGTTCATGAAGTGGGCTCCTGCGACTGATCAAACTCCAATACCGTCTGAAGAGTGTAGGCAGCCGCACAATAATTTCTTTGGGCGTTAAAGTCAAATATTTGAAGATTTTGAAGACAGACGAAGACTACGACAACATCCAATGGGGAGTTTGTTGGTGCATAATGTCTATTGCCTACGTCTTTGGTTTGTGTCTGTATTTTTTAATGGGGCGAAAATGTTAGATTTACGTTGTTTGTATTTAAGTTCACACGAAGGTGAAGTCTACCTTCCCATGAAGGTAAATTACATTCGTGAGAAGATAAACTACCCTCGCATGAAGGTAGCATGTCTATGTATAGCTAGTGTGAGGTGTTAGTGTGTAGAACGTTTGCGACTGAGACGACGAAGCTCTGTCGGATTTCCTGGTCATTTGTAACTGTTAAACATTGAATGAAATCAGTTAATTGATGAAATAATCTTGTTAATTGTCACTAATTCATATGAATTCCGTGTGTATGGACTAGATACTCAAATTAGGACCTTTGCTATTGGACAAAACAATCCTACATAAACATTAGTTCGGAATAGACTTTACGGATTTATTAAAAAAAATTCAATTTTAGCTATTTTTAAAGATGTATTTTTTTTTCTGAAAACATTTTAGTGCTATTTACACACGGAGAACAAACTTTTGCTTTTAATTCATGTTTAGCATTCCAATCCTAGAGATCAAACTTTCAAAGGTAGATTTATCTATTGCTTTGGTTAAAAGATCTGCCTGTTGATCTTTAGTTGGAATATGATGTAGAGAAATCAAACCTTTTTCATAGCAATCCCTCACAATGGGATGTCTGATGTCAATGTGCTTGGTTATTGAATGTGAAACTGGATTTTTAATGATGTTTTTAGCTGCTTGACTGTCCAACATGAGAGGAGTCTTTAGAGCAGTTACACCAAAATCCAGCAATTGATTTTGAAGCCATAGGAGTTGAGCAGTGCAACTTGCAGCAGCAATATACTCAGCCTCAGTTGTGGATGTTGAAACTGCAGCTTGCTTTTTGCTTTGCTAAGAAACTACACAATTGCCTAGAAATTGACAACCTCCTGAAGTTGACTTCCTTGTGGGATGGCATCCCGCAAAATCACTATCTGAGTAACTTGAAAGCTCAATATTCCCATTAGCAGGATACTAGATACAAAGTGTGGGAGCACCTTTTATGTATCTGAATATCCTTTTCACAGCAATAAGATTTGACTTCTAGGTGCTGACTGGGATCTAGCACAGACAGATGTAGCAAACATGATATCTAGCGTAGATGCGGTTAAGCACAATAAAGACCCAATCATGCTTCTATAAAGAGTTTGATTAACCAAGTCATCTTTATCATCAATAGTGACCAGCTTAGATGTAGCCATGGGTGTATTACATTGTTTACAATCATTCATATCAAATTTGGTAAGTAGTTCTTTGACATACTTACTTTGATGAATGAAAGTACCATTTTGCAATTGCTTAACTTGAAGACCAAGAAAGAATTGGAGTTCACCCATAGCACTCATTTCAAACTCTGCTGTAATGAGTTATCTACACTCTTCACATATACCATTGCATGTGGATCCAAAAATGATGTCATCCACATAAATTTGGACAAACATCAAATCCTTTCCTCTCCATTTTAAAAACAAAGTTTTATCAATTTTACCTCTTGTAAAGCCTATGGATAAGAGAAAGGTGGAAAGAGTTTCAAACTAGACTCTAGGTGCTTGATTCAAGCCATATAAAACTTTGTTTAGCTTGTAAACATGATCTGTATAAAAAAATCTTCAAAACCAGAGGGTTGGCAGACATATACCTCTTCCTTGATCTTGCCACATAAGAATGCACACTTTATATCCATTTGATACATCTTGATGTTGTGGTTGGCAGCAAAGGCTAAAAACAGTCTGATGGCCTCTAGTCTTGCAGCAGGAGCAAAAGTTTCATCATAATTAACGCCTTCTTCTTGTCTATACCCTTGAACCACAAGCCTAAATTTTTTTAACAGTAATGCCCCTTTCATATGTTTTGTTCTTGAAGACCCATTTTGTGCATATGAAACATATATCATGAGGCAATGGTACAAGTTCCTATACTTATTGTCTTTTGAACTGTAGGGGCTCTTCTTGCATGGCCTCTACTCAACTGTTGTCTTTTAGTGCCTCTTGGTACTTGACAGGTTATGTGAGTGATAAAAAAACTAGTAAAAAGTTAAATATTTTGGGATTGACTTCTTGTGAGAACCCCTTCGTTGATATTGACAATGATTTGGTCAGTTGGATGGTTTTTAAGGTGGATTAGATCTCCCTTGTATGGAATGATGGCATTTTGAGGTGAAGGCGATAGATGGGAATCATCTGAGCTAACATCTGTTGGCAATTTGAAGAGCCAACATCAGTTTAGAATGGACGTGGAGATATAGGTGGAATGGGGGTAAACATAGGTTGACTTTTATTCACAGAAAATTGACTTTTGTAAACAGAGGTTTGATCAAATGAGCTGGCAGAGGTTTGGAGATCAACAACTGTTGATCCAGTAGTGGCAGAGTTTTCATAGTTGTTAGTAAAATCTGTTTCTCTGGTGGATGAAATGACTTTGTATTGTGGAATCGCAATGTCATATCCATAATCATCATGTGAAGACTGTGGTGTAGCTGCATTGTTAGACTTGATAGACACATCTTCAAATGTAAATTTATCTAAGTCAAACAATTTGGCAGGATTTGCTTGGATTTTTAATGAAGAAAGTTATTGAACTTTATATTCAAGGTCTCTTCCACACACCTAGTCCTTGAATTAAAGACTCTGTAGGCTTTAGCAGTGGTTGAGTATCGCAGAAAATAACCACAAGCTACTTTGGCTACAAATTTTGAAATTGAATCTTTTAAGTTTAAAATGAAATATGGGTAACCAAAGATTTTGAAATATGAGATCAAAGGTTTAATTTTGTATAGAATTTCATAGGCAGTCTTTTGATGCCTGGGGTTAATCAAAATTCTATTATGTACATAGCAAGTAGTGTTTACAGCCTCCACCCAAAAAGACATGGGTTAAACAAGTCCATATGTAGCAATTGTAGACACTGACTTGTTTTGGACTCTTCAGTTGATTTGAATGAACTTTTATGTTGTTTACCTTTTAAACCGGAAACATAATGTTCATCACAGGTGAATTATTTTGATGGAAGACCTCTTACAAGGCATTATTTGGAGAGTGTAGTGATAGTTTTAAGATTTATGTGACCAAGTCTTCTATGATATAGTTTTGTCTCTTTGTTAGAAGCAACTGAGACCAGACATTCATTAGACATTGGATTGTCTTTCAACATATCAACTACATACACATTGCCATTCTTGTGAGCAACAAGTTGTGCTTTGCTCTCAGCTACGATTTGATCAATCTTTTTAACCACTTCTGGCCTAACAATCTGACAAGTTTCCTTAGTGAAGAATAACCCATAGCCTTTGTCACTCATTTGAGATATGCTAAGAAGACTAAATTTCAGATTGTCAATAAGATTGACATGTTCAAACTTGAGTTTCCCAGCCTGGACTATCCCTTACCCTAACACCTTCTTTTCTGAATTGTTACCAAAGGCTATATCACCCCCTCCATGTGCCATGAAATCTTTGAGTAGGGCTCTACATCCTATCATGTGTCTGGAGCCTCCACTATCTACATATCATAAACTATCAAGGCAAGTAGAAGCTCCATACACATTAGTAAACAATTAGTTTAGGTGAGTTTCTAAAGCTAGAATGGGGTCAGAGAGATTCCAACCTCAAGTCTACGAACATGGTTAGTGTTTTGAATAGATTTTGATAACATTTGTTGTGGATCATTTCCTATCCACTGATCATAACCATGAGGATGCCAATTAACTCTTGTTTTAGATGGTCTTTTCTAGACCTCATAGCAAAGTAGTACACTCTTGTAAACAGGTTGGCCATATCCCTAGGAAATTTATTACATGATGGTGTATCTGTTACCTGAACCTTTCTGGGAATAGAGGTCATATTCAATTGTTTGGTAACAGATGTTTAGACAGGGACAAAAGTCTATCTGGTCTTTTCATTTCTTGAACTCTCAAGTGTTTTATATTTAGACTCATTTCTTTTGACATCAAAATTTTTGAGATAAGACACACTCTTGAGTTTTGTGGTTTGATCTGCCACAAATGGTGTAATTTGGTGAAGAATCACACTTGTTTTGTTTATATCATAAGTTGTTAGAAGAAAACAGTTTTTACATGATTCTTCTTTTCACAAAAATCACAAAACAAGTTTGATACTTTCTCTATTTTCTTCCCTTTTTCTGTCTTTTTGTCGGTAGATATTGTAACAACATCTGGAAGATTTTTTAAGTGAATGATCTTGACTTGAGGTGCCGTTACACCTTCAATGGTTAAAAATCCATTGGCTTAAAGTTGTCAAAAATGTCACACTCATTTGACCAGGTTGGTTTGAATTGATATTTTTCCATTTCCTCAAAAGTTGAGGATCCTACTGGTCTTTCTAAAACAATTTTCTTACCATTTGGTTCAATGATTTTAATTTCTTGATGAACCAAGTTTGTTGGAATAATTTCAACCAACTCACAATCATTTTCAACAGTGTCTTGAGAAACTTGGTCATGTTTTCTAAAACGTACACCAAATTTTACATTGTTTTTGATTTGTGATTCTAACATAAGCTCATAACCTTTAAAGAATTCTACCCATTTTTCACAAGTAATTTGGATAGATTCAAACTCCTTTTTACAACTTTGATATTTTTCTACAATAGGTTGGAGTTGATCCTTGGTTATGCTGGACTCATGTTTGAGACTGCTGATTTTAGAATCTTTTTCAAACAGTTTTGCTTTTAACTCTTTTACAAGTTTTTCAAACTTAATTTCATCATCCAAAATTTCGTTTCTAAAATTTTCATTCACCTCTTTTATGTTAGCAAAAGCAATAATGCATTTATCAGAACATAAGTCTTTAAGGACCTGAGATGATACCTTAGCAGCAACCATCATGGCACAGTCACATTCACCTTCACAAACACTGGTTTCCCTGGGTCAGACACTGAGATCACAGTTTCTTTACCAGCTTTCTCTTCTGAAACATCTGCCATAACATTTTTACAAACACCATTAGAATTTAACACTACCTGCTTAGACTCATCCCCTTCAAGTATTGTGTCTAGTACTATGATACAAAAATCATTATTTTTCTTTTCAGTATTAGCAACTAGAGCAAAATTTTCATTAGTCAATTCCTCAAGCAAGCTACTCCAATCAACAAAACCTTGCGTATAGAAGCTCTATTGATTGTCCCTGCAGAAGCAGAATTTGTGTAACTTGTGGTGCAGGTTGCACTTGAACTTGAAGACTTGGGGCTTGAACATACTGTATTTGAGGAACAGTGGTTTGGACATACTGAACTGGAATAATGGTTACAGTGTGTGCAAAATGCGTAGTGTTTTGCATATGAGGAGCAAGGGTATAATGGGATACTGGATAGTGTTTTGTGTGTTTTAAGGTCTAGGACTTGGGTGTGTGATATTGGACCATTTGTTTGTCCCTACACATCCTAGCATAATAACCTAACCTGTTACACTTATAGCATTTAATCTTTGACTTACCTAACCCAACTTTTAACCCTCCATGCAACCTTGGGAATTTTCTACAAGTTCTTTTATATAACTTGGTGGTCCTAACACTCAACAATGCTAGTTGGTGTAATATGTTCATTTCTTCTAAGTCTGTTGAATCAAATTCTTGAAGATCATTAAGTTCAAAGGATAAGTTATCAGAAACTTGTTTTTCCCATTTGCTGCAAAAGAAAAGTTGGGTGAGCAAAAATCAGAGTTGAAATTCCCACCAGTTGTTATGTCAATATAATGATCATAACGTTGTTCCTTGCTACTAGCAGAGGTTTTTTCTTGACCAAAAAGTGTTGTACTACCAAAAGAATAGTAATAAGCCACTTTTCCTGATTCTTATAACTTCTTTTTCTAATTAAGCTCTCTCATAAGTGAGAAGCCTACCATGAAGCTAAGTTAAACTCATCTCTTTGAACCCAACAGCGATTCTAGTTACAAAGGCAATAGTGTCCCATTTTTCTGGTAGAGATCTTAGAAATTGACTATTCAAAGTGTAATTCGGATATTCGACTTTTACCATTTTTAACTCACTAATGAGACAACTAAACCTTTCAAATTGTTGAGTAAATTACTCTCCTTTCACATGACAAAATGTTTCATACTGTTGGTTTGAAACTTCTGTGTTATTTTCAATAACCTTTTTAGTGCCACCAAATTGTTCTTTCAGAGCATCCCATAACTCCTTTGCACTTTTGCAGTGCAAAAGGACAACATAGATGTCACTAGGAGAAGTAGTTGCCACAATACTAAATGCCTTTGCATCTAGCTCAATTTTCTAAAATCTTGCTCGGAGTAATGTTTATGACTCTTTGGAACTTGAACTTTTGGGTCTTCGACACTCGGTACCAACAGAACATGTGGTCCGAAGATAACCGATTTCCAGCAACCTTGTCTGCTGTGCAAGTATGTGATCCATCTGACGTTGCTAGATATTGTACTCTAATCTGACAAGTATTGGAGGTTTGTACATGGTGCTACTGTTGTGTAGATATTGTGGATTTTGAGACATTCTGATTGTTTACAAACAGTTTTGTTTAAATTTTGAACGTAAATAAACTTTTACTCTGTTTTTCAATACAAACAAACATATTAGCAGTGAAAGCTGACTAGTTTATATCAAATTGATTGTTAAACCAAATTTGAACGACCAAGCTCTGATACCAATTGTTAGGATCTGAGTTTGAATTGTTATGGAAGTTTAAAGATGGAAAGTAATGAATGAAGATAAATCAAAGATAAATGCAGCGGAAATGTAAAATTTGATTCACAACAATTGAAGAATGTTTTCATTGACAATGCTTTAGTAACAATAAACACGTATGCATACAATTACAAACTCCCCCTCAACCTAATATCACTCTAGTTTGTTCGTATAGAATGTGTAGAAGTGATAGATAGAACAGTATAGACACTGTTCTATTTATAGTACATTACAAATCACTGAGCATCTTTGGCTGATGTCACTTATGAAAGTGACATTTAACAAACTAACAAACTTTAACCTCTGCTAGACCTAAACACTGCTACATTAAGATACAATATAAACTTTGATGATAACAATTGTTGAGATATCCTCTGTTGGGATTTATCCTTTGTTAGTCTTCAGCAGACTTTACTTCAACAGACTTTATCTTCATCAGAGGTTCTCATCAGCTGATCTTTGCTTCAATAGCCTTTAAGCTTCATCAGAGTTTCTCTTTAGCAGACTTTAGCTTCCAGTAAAGCTTTGTCTCTTAACAGATCTTGTGAACAGTCTTTAAGTATTAGCAAAGTTTAGAGTAGCAGATCTTTATTAGTGATCAACTGTTGTACATTGTTTTGGCTTTCATTCATCTGTTCTTTTATAGGGTTCAATAAACCAACAAAGGTGAATCAATACAAGGCTTTGAAGCTAAAGAGAGTTAAAGAAGAACTTGTGGCTGCTAAGTATGGTACTATAAAGCTGTTGCTAGATGGTTAGAGTCAATGTTTGTTGAAACCTACACAAGACTGGAACAGTTAAGAGAAAAGGACCCACAGTTCCAAGAAAGTCAGCCTATCCAACAGTCATTATCCCTCAACAGACCCTATGTAAGACCTTGTAAAATCTTGTCCAATAGTATAGTGACACGTGTTATATTTTTATTTTAGTCTATTAAAGAATAATAGGGACTAAAGGTGTCAAAATGCTCAAACTGAGCCTCTGATTAACTTTCTGATGTCAACATGTACAATCAATAGCCTTTGAGTGACTGATATGTCAACATGCTTAAACTTGGCCTCTGAGTGACATCGAAGTCAACATGCTTATAGTGAGCCTCTGAGTGATACTTTGTAAAGTCCTAACTCTCATACGTGCCACTGGCTGGACGAGAGGGTTCAATTCTTTAAATATGTAAAAGATGGACAACGGAGGGGTTAAAAGTGTCAACATGTTAATTTATACCTCCTGTGTGACCTTTTAACGAACCGAGAGCTCGACAATGCCCGGGCATACTCCCGGATATGCCAAATATTGGTTACGGAGGGCTAAATATGACAAAAAGGTGTTTTAGGAGGTTTTATAAGTTAAGAGGCTAAATGTCTCAAATTTAAAAATGGCCTTGAGGCGCTCGCGGGGCGTGAGAGGCAAGACCTGTGCCTCTCGCGGCCCGCTAGAGACTTGTATCTGTAGAATTTTTGCTTGGCCTCCACACATGTTGCCAAAAACCATTTGATTCGAAACCATGGTCTTCCAAACTGCTATGTCACGTTTTAGGACACTTGTAAGCTCTCTCTTACACCCCTTAGCACTTGGCATCACCTCCTACAAGCTCTCCAACTATAAATAGGTGCAAAGGTTCACCCTTTGAACTTGCACCTTTCTCATTCACAACTCTATCTCCCTCTTCTGGAAGTTCCGAACTGAAAGGAGCACTTGAAAATGTTCCAACTTAGTTCTATTGCATCCTAGGAATCACTTGAAAGTGTTCCTTCTTCTTGCATTTTCATTTATAGGCTTTTATAACCAAAAGTCAAGCGTTTTACGGAAAACGCCTTGACTTTCGGTTAAGACCATTATGGTCCAACCATTGTTCGTAACTAACATGGCTAAGTGATCATAATAAGGTAGGTGTTAGTCCCCATAAAGGGCACCTCCTGAAGATCACGTTCGCTAGACCAATTGACGGGTCAAAGTTATTATATTAAAAAGTCAAACAGGCCATTTTTCGGAAATGTTAAAATCTAAGCCTATATATGTAATGAAACATATTTTGACACTTAAAAAAGTTGGTAATAATTATTAGAACATGTAAGAACATGTTCATCTCGTCAATTTCAATTCTTGGGTCGGTTCACAACCGAAAGTCGCGAAGTTTGACTTCTCCTTTGACTTTCGATTCTGACCCGATTTAGAATAGTTAGCTACTGATCTAAGGTTGCATTATGATCGAAATATAATATAGCATAACCCTCTCAAGTTATATTACATGATCATAATCAGAATATGAGTTTATGCACAAGTTCCATAATTATGTCATTTTGACTAAAATGCCCTTTTTTGCATAAAATGAGGTTTAAATGATAATGAACTTAAATATGAGTTTCCTACTAATATAATACTACAAGTGGGATTATTCGGGATGTCAAACCAGATTATATACTGAGTTTATAAACAAGTCCTTGTATTATGTCGATTAATGACGATAAGGCCACTGAGGCTTATAAAATTGTTTTAATCATATCTTTTCGAAGTAAATCTTTTACCTACTGATATGTTATATTAAATAACATATCTAAGACATGTTAATCTGACCTTAAATTGGATTTTCATTAAACATCGCACAAATCGTCATTTTACGACATAAGCGCCGTTTCGGCGCATAGTATGGTATTAAACCATATTTAACAACCAAGACTTGTTACCTACTGATTTTAAAACTTATTTAAATTATTTTTACAGTAGGAACATGATATAAACTCAGAATCTCAAATAATTTATAAAACTATGTGTAAAATGATCAAAATGCCCTTTCGGTGCATAGTTTGGTCATAAAAGATAAATTACACATATAATTAATATCCTATTGATATTATATCATAAATAAGTTTTTTTCAAGAATACTTATGGTTATAACATTAAAGTAAATTCAAGTTCCTTTTATAAGGTATGAAATGACCAAAATGCCCTCATGAGGCATAGTTTCGCTTTAAAACCGTAACGGGCATAAACGTTGATATCCTACTGATATTACGACTTATTTAAAGTATAATGTCATATAGAACTTGTCAATGACTTATCCGGTTACCCGATATCGCTGATATGTGTACGGTTAAGTATATGTAACTAGTTTACGGAAATTAACCAAAATGGGTCTAGCTTGTCATTTAAGTCTCAAACTCCATAACGTTTGTAGTTTATCCACATTACACAAGTCAAGGTACTTGTTGGGATTAAACTACATTCTATCCGATCATCGTTTAATCTAGCGTTATACGTTTTGATCAAATACGCTAGTCGGTCTAAGTCTATGACTTAAACAAGACCGTTAGTATTTAATTGGTTAGCTTATGCCATAATCCAGACTAGAGACTTGCCGGTAAATGCTATCTGCACTTAGTACTTTTGTGTACGGATGAGTTATTAAAATCTTGCGTTTAAACGAACACTAGCTCAGGTAAATACTCTAAACTTATTTCCCCTATGCGGGCTTGGGTTACGGTAAACTATTACCGCTTGGTCGGAAATGGTATCAACCGAATGCCAGATTGTGGCTAGTAAATCCGCATATTCTGTTTTAATCAGTTTTGTTTGATAACTTAAACATCAGGGGTTAACTACCGTGTCTAGATATCTCGGTCATTACATTAGATAATGGCCATGACCTTAGCATGGGTGTAGGCATACACCCGATAGACGCTTAAAATGAATTACCCACAAGGTTGGGAGACATAACTCCTTCGTGAGTTCATTCTGGTGAGTACGTTCATCATGTCTCGGTCTCCGTACTGGGCCCTGTATGTATTGACAAACATGTGAATCTGTTAACAAGGTTGGAAGGTCAACTTTCCCAAGTTATAAAGGATTTTGTGCTGATAAGCACTTCAAAACATTTTTAAATGTTTTTAAAATGAGTCAGTTGTGTGTATTTACCAGCGAAAGCTGACGTATTTTCAAAAGACTAAGCTTACTGGTACAATACGAAAATAGGCTGGAAGTGCTCGGTAGTGATAGAGGATCTTGCAAATCCTAGATCTGGCCAAAGTCTGTTTTACTTTCTTTCTTTTGTACGATTTATGAACCGCCTATGGATCTTCTATTACAAGTCGTCTGTATATTATTTGGTATTTTGAACATTTGGTTTGTAAACGTAATTTTATTCCAAGACTTCCGCTATGCTTTGTTTAATTGTCTATGATGATATCAACTTACGTCACGATATTCCACACCCGGGCCCACCGGTGTTTGAATTGACTGTGGAAAGCCGGGGTGTGACACCTTAACATCTGAAAGGTAGACCTCAACCTCTTACTTATCCACGATTGCCTTGAATCAAACAAAAAGGCAAAAATAGATTGCTGCGGCTGATTAACAGATGTTTGAAGAACACAGAAATGAGGGAATAAAGAACCAACTGCTATGTTGGTGCATGGTGTCTATTGCCTACGTCTTAGGGTTGTGTATGTATTTTGTAATAGGGGAAAAATGTTAGATTTACGTTGTTTGTATTTAACCTCGCACGAAGGTGAAGTCTACCTTCGCTTGAAGGTAAATTACCTTCGTCCGAAGATAAACTACCCTCGCACGAAGGTAGCATGTCTATGTATAGCTAGTGTGAGGTGTTAGTGTGTAGAACTTTTGCGACTGAGACGGCGAAGCTCTGTCAGATTTCTTGGTCATTTGTAACTGTTAAACATTGAATGAAATCAGTTAATTGATGAAAAAATCTTGTTAATTGTCACTAATTCATATGAATTCCGCGTGTATGGACTAGATACTCAAATTAGGACCTTTACTATTGGACAAAATGATCCTACAAGTGGTATCAGAGCTCAGGGAGCCTGATTTGAAGACAATTGTTCAAGATTCAGCTAGAAGACTTCTTATTCTACTCATTCTTCTTATATTTCACTTTTTAAAATGAATCCATGGTCAAAATGAACTCATTTTCAAGTACAATACGTAAAAACATGTTTAGATAAAACCTTTAGAAAATCAGAGCTGAAAGTAAATGAATTCATGTTGAAAATTGCAAAAAAAATGTCAAGTTTTGAACCTACCTTCGCACAAACATACCTTTACCTTCGCGCAAACATAACTTCATCTTGTACGATGATTAAAGTTGCAAAGGTTTTAAAAATCATTTTTCTTCGCACGAAGATAAATCTATCTTTGAACGAAGATAAATCAATTTTTGACATTTTTACTTCACTCGAACCGAAATCTTAATCGTTTTAGCATTTAATGTTGTTTCAAGCTGGTAAAATGGAGAACGAAGTTTACAACACATTTGTTATATCAACTATTAATGTATCAGCTGTAGCTGCACAGAATCTGAATTTGGAGAACGATTTGAGGTTTAGACAGTTGGAGTGAACGGTTTGTTAACTAGGTTCAAGCGAACCATTAACTGCAGGTTTGCTATAGAAGAAAAAGATACCGCAACAATTAGGGAAAATGAATTGGAGAAGACGTTGACTCAATACACAACAGCTAAAAAAGAAAAAATCGTCAATGAGAAGAAAATGATGAGCATATTGCAACAATCAATCAAAGAAGATATCTTAGCATTGCTGCTACATGATGATAACTCCCAATCATTATGGAATGCATTAAGGTTGAAGTTCCAGGGAAGTTCACAAATGAGGAAGAGCAAAAAGGCACAACTTAGAAAGGAGTTTCATATTTTCAACCTTTTGAAAGGCAAAACTATGAAACAGTTGATCGAGCGTTACCGTCACCTAGTTGTTTAAATGAAGAGGTTGGGAATTCAGAAAACAAATGAGTGGCAGATGCTTTGCCTAAGGAAGAATGGACTACGTACTTGAAATTCTTAAAAATGGTGAAGAGTATAGTGGTTATAGCTTGACAAAGTTCATAGAAAACCTCGAAGGTCATGAACTAGAAATGTAGAAGATGGCAAATCAAAAGGTGCTCAAATGCAACAAGATGTAAACCTTTACTTTAAAGGCAATACAACTGGTACTCAAAGTCCGAAAGTACAAACTGCCTTCAGTGTTTATAGTTCTGCAAGCCCATTTCTAATTGATCCGGTTTTCAATCATTTTCTAGCTTTGAACCAAATTCACCCAAAACACCTCAGTCTTCACAGAGCTCACACAGTTTCCAAAGTCAACAATCTGGTCAATCTAACTCAAACCAGAGGTTTTTACAGTGTAACATAGCTGTGAATCTCCAAAACGCACAAGATTTTAATGAACATACTACCAAGCAGCACATGTCATTGATCGCATCTGTTCTTGAATCTTAAGAAAGCCTGGTTGCTGAGAAGATAGGAAATACAGATATGACCAAGGAAAATTATGATTAGATAGATTCAGAAGAGTTAGAGCTAATCGATACTAAATTGTGCATGGCTTCTATAGTTCGAAGAGCATAGATATTTATCGAGATTATGGGAAGAAATAGTTTGGGAGGTTTGGATGGGAAGCATAGATTCGACAAATCAACAGTTACATGTTTCAGATGCAGAGAGAAAGGATATTTCAAACGGGAATATACTAACCGAGAAGTCAACAGTAATCAAAGTCCTATTGGTGATGATTACTACAAGAAAGCTATCTATCATAAGCCGTCACCACCACAATCAAATTCAAGGATGATTCAAATAGAAGACGATCCATCTAATGCTAAAGACAAAGCTTTAGTAGTCACCAAAAAAGACGAAGGATTTAACTAGAGCAAGTATATTTCTAAAAATGAAAGTCTCGCACTTCTCGCAAAGATAATTGAAGAGCCTGAACCTGAAACAGAAGATTATTCTAAAGCAGTATTCGATGAAGCTCTTGAGGAAGCTGTTCTTGAAGGAGATATTCATGAACAACATCCTGACGAAGAGAATGTATTGCAAATGCTTTTAGAAATCTGATTCCACCTAATACGTTTCCATCTTTTGCTGGATATTTTTATTCAAGCTATCAAGTGCAAGCAAAAGATGAATCAAAGTCTAAATGTGTGGAATTGATAGATGTGGAAAAAGAGATGAATGTTGAGAATTTGACAGAGATTGCAAACAAAGTAATGATGGCAAACCTCAAAGAGGTAGATTCTAATGCAGTTAAGGAAGAGTCAATGGCTGAGTTTATCAAAGAGTCGGTAAGGGAGGTTGTCAAAGTTCAGGTTGTTGAGGTTGAAAAAACATGCAAGAGATGCCAAGAACCTCGCAAGGAATGTGTCGAGAAAGATAAAAACTATTCTAAACTGAAAAAACTTTCAGATAATTTGTTAAGTGATTATAACGAAACTAAACAAGCTTGTTGATGCTTAAAGAAACTCTTATGGACAAACAAATGGCAATTAACATTCATCTGAACAAAATTGCTAAACTTGAAAATGAGCTTGGAAAAATGAAAATCGAAATACAAAGGGTTAACAAATTGTTAATCAGTTATTCCACCAATTCATATGTCATTGATCATATTCTTACGAAAATTGAAAAGGAAGAAAATGATAAGAACGATAAGAACATAAGTGTTGGTTACAACCATGTTCCACCACCCATGTGGGAAAGCTATGCTAGAAAGAAACCATCATGGGTGGAAAAGGCGTTAAATCTAAATTTGAAAACTGAAAAGAAAAATGAGTTGCCTGAGAACATTGATGTAACATACACTAGATCAGACAATGACTGTGAGTCTTATGTGGTTAAAATAGTGGTTGAAATGGTTTTAGGAAGGTGAAAGTGATAACACAGAGTATGAAAGTGCTGAGTCGAATTTGGAGAACTCTAGTTCAAGTTCACTGTCTTAAAATCAGGAGAGCTTTCACAAGAATTATCTTGATAAATCATAATCTAGTTCGGATGATTATTCTAAATTGGTTGCTTATACCATGAAAGGATTGGACAAACTATATTTTGATCAAGAATTTCTGATTCAGAATGTTAATCTTGAGAAGTAGAACAAGTGTTTAAGCTAACAGAAACCAATCTTTCTGAAGTGGAAAATTTAATTGAGTCTTACTATTCTAAACCCAAAAAATTTAGTAAAAATAATCGCAAAGGTAAAAATTATCCTGAAAACAAGCGTAAAGGGTTGGGGTATGTTAAGAAGAAAAATGATATGTTTCAAAAATCAAATTTTCAAAAGAAAGTTAAGTTTATGTTTGGATCAAAAACGGTAAGTGAAAAAGAAAGGTGGGGAATGGAACAATCAAACTACAAGTTCCATGCAGAAAAGAAATGTCGTGAGTATAATTTGAGTTCATCTACTGATTGTGATAGTAGAACATGTTGGAAATGTAACAAATTTGGGTATATTACACGACATTGTACTCAAAGCAACTCAAAATATGTTTACAGTGCAAAGAAATCCATAGAAGATGTGAGACAAAAGAAACCTGAGTTTGTTCCAAAACATATCTTTAAAAAGAAATAATGAATCCAACAAAATTGCGAAACCAATAATTTTAAATGTTAAAAATTTGAAATTGGAGGAACTTCAACAAAAACTGAACAAAAGGATTCAAAATTTTATTCAAAAAAACCAATTCTAAAAACACAAACTTGGGTGGTTAAAACCAAAAGATCTTCTATAGAAATCAAAACACTTGTTAAATCGGAAGTTAAACAGGATGTTAATGTCAAAGTTCCAATGTTTGATATTCCGAACCTACCCAAGATTGAGAAGGCTTGGGTTTCACTGTTTAAGTAATTGCTTATTTACATCTGTAAGGGCTCCCGAGGTCAATCGTATCAAAATGAATAATGGACAGTGGAGCTTCTCATCACATGACACTAATGCTGGCCTTACTCTATGATGTTGTCTATTCATGGAGGCTATGTAGGGTTTGCTGGAAATCAAGGTGGAAGGATTGTTGGAGAAGGAAAACTTTCCAATGGAGTGGTCTTGTTCGACAAAGTGTACTACATTGCTGAATTGGAGAACAATTTACTAAGTATTATAGATTTGTGATAAGAAGTTTACAACGCACTTCAATGATAAAGAATGCTTAATTCTGAAGCTAGGATTCAAAATTCCGAAGGAGTGGATTCTCATGCGCGCTCCATGAGAGAAATGATTTTTATGTTCTAGACATGAGCGTCGCATCCACTACATCGAAGTCGGCACAATGTTTTGTTACGAAAACAAATGAAAAAGAATTGATCTATGGCATCGAAAGATGGGGCATATCCATTTGAGAAAAACGAACTATCTAGTGCACAAAAATCTAGTGGAGAGTGGTAATCTCAAAAGTTTTCATCTAAATGATGATTGCCTTAGCTGCAAAAAGGGGAAGCAACATAAGAAACACACCCGAAAAATCTTCTGAATTCTATAAAATTACCACTAGAGAGGCTTCGTATGGATCTTTTCGGGCCAATCAACGTTAAAAGCTTATCTGGTGATCTATACTGCCTCGTTGTGACAGACGACTATTCGAGATTCTCGTGGGTTATCTTCTAGGAGAGTAAAGTTGAGGCATTTGATAATCTTATAGTTCTCTTCAGAAAGTTAGAGAACTTGTAAAATCTTCGAATCAGACGAATATGGAGTGATAATGGTACTGAGTTAAAAAATAATCGAATGCTCGAATTTTGTAACGACAAAGGTATTCTTCACGAATTCAACGCCCCTATACTCCGCAACAAAATGGAGTAGTTGAACATAAGAATCGAACCCTCATTAAAACTGCACGTACGATGCTCGCTGATTCAAAGTTACCTGTTAGTTTCTAGAGCGAAGCCGTTGCCTCTTCATGTTACACGTTGAACAGGATTTTAACCATCAAGGCACATAAGAAGACATGTTTCGAACTGCTTAACCAACGAAAGCCGAACTTAGAGTTTTTAGAACCACTTGGATCTCCATGTACGGTCATTGTAAATTTGGTGCCAGATCTTTGGAGGGATTTTTCGTAGGATATGCAAGTACGGTGAAAAGAGTATATTTGCCAAGTTTAAATCGAGTTACTCTTGCTCAACATGTTGATTGTAAGAATTATACAATGCCTACTCAAAAGCCTTGTGAATCCTAGATGTTCAACTACGAGAGTTTATGGAACTCTTTCGATCTGCCATAAGAACCAAATGAAGAGGAACTTGTGTTGTTATGTGAACAACGAGAAGCATCTAATCAAGAACAAGTTCCAAGACCGATAGTGGTTACTCAACTATCTATTGGCACAAATGATTCTGGAGCAGGTGTGAGCATAACTCAAAGAAATTCCGCCGTCGTACCAGTAATGAATGCCACAAAGTCCACTTTTGATTAGTCTGATGATTCTGATGCTAGGCAGACATATGATCAAGATGGTGAATCCAACTCCGATGAAGTTTCTGAGCATATAACAAGTTTATTAAATCAATCTACAGGCCCTAGCACTAAGAATAAAGCTTCAACGAGTAATCCGGTTGCTGAACAAAAGATCACAAATTTGGAAAGTCAAGTAAATGTTCTTAATTAAGTAAGCTGGGAAATTTTTCTTACCACTGTTTCGAGAATATTATTGGAGAGCTGCAAGCTGGAATTAAAACACGCAATCATATCAACAAGGATCTTAGTTGTTTTTATACCAAAATTGCACCAATACAAGATATATGCTTAATCCTTATTTCGTAGATTGAGCCAAAATCGAATAAGGAAGCGCTTGCCGAAGATAGGTGGATAAATGCAATGTAGGAGGAGTTGCAACAATTCAAAAAGCTTGGTGTCTTGAAGCTTGTTAACTTACCGGCTAATCAAAAAGCTATTGCTACTACATGGGGTTTCAAGTGCAAAAGAGATGATCGAGGGGTAATTGTGTGTAATAAAGCTCGACTAGTTGTCAAAGGTTAACATCAGTAAGAAGGCATTGATTATACAGAGGCTTATACTCCGGTCGCAAGACTAGAAGCAATCCGCATATTCCTTGCGTTTGCGTCATGGAAAGGTTTTAAAGTGTACCAGTTCGATGTCAAATCAGCTTTCCTTTACGGAAAAATGAAGAAGGAAGTGTCTGTTGGACAACCACCAGGGTTTGTCGATCCAGTTTATAAAGACAAGGTTTACTTACTAGATAAGGCGTTATACGGGTTGCATCATGCCCTAAGAGCCTGGTATGAGACACTCTCTCAGCACCTGTTTAACAACGACTTTACAAGAGGCACTGTTGATAGCACACTCTTCACACGGGAAGTGAAAGGACATCTGCTGATCGTACAAATCTATGTGGATAACATCATGTTTGGCCCTACGAATGATGTGCTGTGTAAAGAATTTGAAGAAGTCATGAAAAAGAAATTTGAAATGAGTTCAATGGGAGAGATGAAGTTCTACTTGGGGGTTCAAGTTGATCAGTTACCTGATGGTATCTTCATCCATCAGACAATGTATGTCGATGATATCTTGATGAAATTTGAGATGTTGGGTACGTCACCATTATCTACCCCATTGTCAATTAATCATGGCATCTGTCTAGACTATCATGTAGTCAAGATAGATGAAACCTTATATCGATCGATGATTGGATCACTGATGTATCTTACAGCATCAAGACCAGACATCATGTATCCAACATGCCTTTACATCCGATATCAATCCAGTCCTCGAGTGTCACACCTGATGATAGTCAAGCAGATTTTCAGATATTTGAAAGGTTGCCCAAGCACAAGCTTGTGGTATCCGCAAAATGACAACTTTGACCTCATAGGATATTTAGACTCAGTTTTCAGATGCTGCAAACTTAACGACAAATCTACAAGAGCTGGTTGTCAGTTCTTCGGAACACACATAGTAACGTGGCAATGCAAGAAGCAAACCACGGTCGCGCTCTCTACTTAAAAGGCTGAATACATTTAGGCTTTTAGTTGTCGTTCAAAAATTTTGTGGATACAACAACAGATGAGAGACTTTGGATTGCGATTTCTTGATACGCCCATATACGTAGATAACAAGGCTGCCATCGATATAACGAAAAACCCGGTTCATCACTTTAAAACTAAACATATTGAAATTCGACATCACTTTATCCGTGATTGCACGAGAAAAAAGTTCACTAGAATAGAAAAGATTCACATTGATGAATAAAAGGCAGATTTTATACCAAACCGTTTGATCGAAACAGATTTAAATATCTTTTGAGAATTAATGGCATGAAAAATATAACATCAGATAGGGAATTAGAGGTTGAATACGGATTAGATGACGAGTTTTCCTGATCCTCATCGGTTTATCATATTTTATATGGTTTTTTTTAGAATTTCTTTCTTTAAACCAAAAAATCCAAAAATAAGTTTTTGATTTTAGAGAAGAAATGTTGTTGAAAATACAGAAAACATTAAAAATGCAAAAATATACAAAAGCATGAAAAAGATAAAAAGAGTTTTCGTGTGAAAAGAGGAAATGATAGTACATCAGTGGTCTATCACGGTATGCTAAAGATTTGAAGTGTTAAAAAGTTTAAACGGGTCTCTTTAAAGATGTTTTAGCAGGCTTCGCATATTCAGTAGATTGTTTCTAAAATATAAACTTAAAAGAAAAATGTGAGAGGTGTAGGTCCCCTAATCTGTATGGATCGTCACAGAATCGTCTATTCAATCTAGAGTGCGGAAACCCCTAGATCAGATTTCACCGAAACCGAACAAGAACACGAACACGAACAATTACTTTCAAACAATCCTCTATTGATTATCCAACACATGGTTTACAATCAATTCAAGACTCTCTCTCAACTCCTCTCTAAACCAGCAACACGAACAACCTTAACCCTAATGCAAACCTCCCTTTATATAGAAACAGGTTATGCAACAGGGCTAGGGTTTCCCTACATGGACTACAAATGGGTCTAGGCCCCATTCGCCTACCATGTGCTATATGGTGTCTAGTCCAGCCCAATTACTTCTAATTAACCATTAAAAAACTAAACCCGCTAACCGTTTATCATTTTACTAATTACAAGATATCCGAAGACCAAATCTAAGCTGTTGTCACAAATATGCACCAACAAACTCCCCTTGATAATAGCTTCATAAAATAACTTAGTCTTCAGTCTTCTTGCAATCTTTAACGTCTTGGAAAAACGTTGCTCTTTTGATAGCTTCAGCTTTAATAGCTTCTGTCAGCAACAGACTCCCCCTAAGCTGATGTATCCAATCACCAAATCTTCTAAATCGTTAGTATTTGAATAAACTCTAGTTTAGTCCTTGCATAGCAATCTTCAAACTCTTCAACTTTTTCTGCAATGTAGAAAGGAGGTTCTACCACACATCGAAGCAAACCCTCTTCACGATACTTCTCAGCAACACACTGCTATAATTTGTATACTATAAAACAAACATCTCGAGAAACCATAAGAATTTTTCAACACAAGTTAAACAAATTATTATTATTCAAGAGATAGTAAAACTATATCACAGATTAAGTACTTCTCAACTCAAACCATAAACTTAAAATTTTTAAACACGTTGAACCTGCAAAATCTTAAAATTTAGAACTCATCTTCTAACACCGTCTCTCCCTATCGGTAAGAACTCCTCCATGAACAACCAATATATGTACATTAAGAATATACAAGAAACTGAAATCTTTTTGGATTTTTATATTTTCTGATAGCAAATAAATAATGTAATAATAAACACTCTGTTTTTGTGAGAATCACCGGTAAGAATATCATATCAGCAACATCAAACTGTTTTCACACTATTTGATAATTCTATATGCAATATTTATGAAAAGCAGTTCAAGAAAATTACTAGTACTGTTTATCCACTTAAACAAAATACATGAACATTTCAAGTACCATTACCTAGTGATATGATAAGATAATTTATACTGACATCCTAGTGTGTCCCACTTCAGGACATACCCCCACGATCAATGTATGCACAAAAATTCATCGTAGTAGGTGAGTATACCGAAATTCATCCTTTTGAATATACAACATTAGATAATTGGTGATTAGGTAAGTACTTCCGTACAGCAAAGAGACCAATATCCAATGAGGGTTAGGGCAAATACCAAATTTGGGTACGATAAATGCAATTTGCATATTTGAATGATTCTCTAGGAGAGCTTCTTCAATTTTTGGGATTTGCATTTTAGCTCTTTTAAGATATCCTGGATGCAGCAGAAGGACAACCTTGATACCCCGAATGAAATAACGATATAAAGACCTAAAACCTTAGATTTTGGCAATCTATCAATGTAAGATTTAAGGTTATAAAACCATACGCCACTGATATGTTACCCACTCATACACAGTTTATTATATTTGTATCACAAAGGGAAGTTGATTATTTCATGCTTTTTTCTACTGGTACATCATATGATGAAGCTGCTATCACACTTAAGCAATATTAGTTTAATTTCTATGTGACAGTCTAACTTGCTAATGTACTATCATTTCTTCTTTTCCACACAGTGAAAACTCATTTTTGATTTTCTATTTTTTTATGTTTTGATTTTGAAAAGCAGTAAATTATTTACAAAATATTCTTATGGAAAAATGGTTATTCAGGATTCCTTATCCCGTTGAGGTCGACTAAATGTTCAAAACGAGCCCTGTCAAATGCTTTTTTGTAAAGATCTGTCAGGTTATCAATTATGTCGACTCGATGCAGTTTAATTAATTTCTTTTCAACACAATCCCGTATAAAATGATGAAGAATGTCAATATGTTTTGTACGACTGTGTTTTACAGGATTGTTGGTGATTGAAATACATTATTATCTATCATAATAGGAGTACGAGTGAAATTAAAACCGTAATCACGCATCTGCTGTTGGATCCAGAAAACCTGGAGCAACAGCTACCGCAGCAATATATTCAGCTTCACATGTTGAGGTGGACACGGAAGACTGCTTCTTGCATTGCCATGAGACGAGCCTCCCTCCTAAGAACTGACAACCATCTGTGGTAGACTTCCTTGTTGATTTGCATCCTCCAAAGTCTGAATCAGTAAAAGCAACAAACTTGCTGGATACCATAACGCAAGTTTGGGTTTCCCCTTCAAGTAATGAAGAATCTGCTTCACCGCTTTCATGTGTGACTCCTTTGGATTCGCTTGATATCTTGCACAAAGACATACTACAAACATGATGTCTAGTCTTGAAGCAGTCAAGTACATCAGAGAACCAATCATTGCCCTGTATTGAGTTGGATCAACATCCTCCACACTCTCATGATCTGGACCAAGATTGTGATTCTCACAGATAGGTGTATTGAAAGTAGCGCAATCCTCCATTTTGAAACGAGAAAAAATGTCATACACATACTTCGTCTGATGTATAAACATCCCATCCTTCTTCTGTTCAACTTGTAAACCCAGAAAGTGGGACAGTTCACCAATCGCACTCATTTCAAACTTGCTCTTCATTACCTCCTCGAATTCATGACACATGTTCTCATCAGATGACCCAAAAATGATGTCATCAACGTATACCTGTACATGCAGAAAGTCTTCCTTCTTCCTTTTAATGAAAAGTGTATTGTCATTCTCACCTCTTTCAAAACCGTTCTTTAACAAATGTGCTGACAGTGTCTCATACCACGCCCTAGGTGCCTGATGCAATCCATACAATGCCTTATCAAGTCGATAGACTCGATCTGGATAGTCTGGATTAGTAAACCCATCTGGTTGTGAGACATACACCATTTCTTGGACTTTCCTGTAAAGAAACGCATTCTTCACGTCAAGTTAGTAAACTTTAAAGCTCTTGAATGAAGCAATAGCTAGGAACAAATGAATTGCTTCCAACCTTGCTACTGGTGCAAACACTTCATTGTAATCAATCCCTTCTTGTTGATTGAACCCTTTCACTACAAACCGAGCCTTATTCCTTATTACGATCCCTCTGTCGTCTTTCTTGCACTTAAACACCCACTCGGTGCCTATTTCCTTCTCTCCTTCAGGCAAGTCAACTAGCTCCCAAACTTTCAACTTCTTAAACAAAGCTAGTTCCTCTTGCATAGCTTCAACCCAACAATTGTCTTTTAGAGCCATATGAACATTTTTCGGCTCCTCTTGGGCAATAAAGCAGCTATACAAACACTCATGAATCAACCCAGTCTTCTGAATCGAAGTAAACAAACAGGAACCTTCGAGCACACCTCTTCTGGTCTGAACACCTGCAGCAGCATCACCTATGATATTTTCAACTGGATGATCTCTGTGTACACGTGTGGTAGCAATGGTGTCAACAACTAGATTATCTCCTAGATTCGATCCAACCTCCCCCTGAATGTTAGTTTTAGAAATCGGATTAGTGAAATCCTCCCCTTGAATAGGTTCAGACTCACTATCATTGGAGTCTTGTGGAGCTGCACTGGAGAAGTTTCTGGAGCATCTGTCATCGATATACTCAATCTAGGCATGAAGTCACACTCTCCATCTTCACTGATCATAGTTTGGATCACCTAAGACTCATCTGCATTGGAAAAATCAAGAATATTAAATGATTTAAAAACACTGTCATAATCATATAATATAGGAGGACCACTCGTTGATTGTTGAGGTGAATAACTAGTGATTTCCATGTTAAACACAAACTTAATTCTACCAGTTTTTAGATTAAAAACCCTTTTATTTGGTGTTCCAGGCATATAGCCTAGAAAGTAACCCTCATCAGCTACCTCATCGATTTTTGCTTATCTTTGTTTCGCACAATGGTGCAAGGTAATCCAAATGGTTCAAAGCCTTTTAAGTTTGGTTTTTGGTTAAATAATCGTTGTGACATGTTTTGTTAAACTGTTTAATTGTCAAAACTTTGTTCAGGACATAGCAAGCTATGTTCACAGCTTCTCCCTAGAAAAGAACTGGAAGCTTTGGATCAGATAGCATAGTCCTTGCGGCTTCAATCAACGTCCTGTTTTTCCTCTCAGCGACTCCATTCTGTTGATATGTATAGGGAGCAGAAAATTGATGTTGAATTCCTTTGCAAAGACAATAGAGATCCAGAGTCTGATTCTTGAACTCTGTGCCATTATCACTTCGTATCCTCTTGATCCGTGCATCATGGACATTTTCTAATTTTGTAAAATGATCTATCAGCATCTCCGCTGTCTCATCTTTTGTACCTAAAAGGAAAACCCATGAAGATCGTGAGTAATCATCTGTGACAACTAAACGATAGTACTTTCCACCTATGCTCCTTACGTTCACCGGACCGAATAGATCATCTATGGAATTTACTGTTTTAGACTTGTGAGGTTTCTTATGTTGTTTTCCTTTTTGACATGGAAGACATTTATCTTCCACGTGAAACCTCTGCACTGGCACCCCTTCCACTAAACCACTTTTTTAATAATATAATTCATTTTTCTGTAGTGGGTGTGGGCCATGCGTCTGTGCCACAGCAATGACTCAGCCTCAGATTCTTTTGATAGTAAACACGCCACCACAGTGGAAGAATCCTTAGCACCCATGTCCATGACATAAGTGTCAT
The DNA here is from genome assembly GCA_947069175.1 of Scalesia atractyloides. NCBI lineage: Eukaryota > Viridiplantae > Streptophyta > Magnoliopsida > Asterales > Asteraceae > Scalesia > Scalesia atractyloides. The sequence goes on along the minus strand of CAMTDV010000022.1, from coordinate 40,907,414 downwards.
TTCTCCATGGCGCTCTCATCACTATCCAATCATCTGGTATCACCAAACCAGGTTTCAATACCAAAGCTTCCGACTTTGTAAAGTGGACCGAATGACCCTTGTCGCAAACTTGAGACACGCTCATCAGATTGTGCTTCAGTTGCTCAACATAGTTCACTTTGTCTAATGTGATCTTCCCGTTGGTCACTTTTCCTCGACCTGTAATGCGTCCTCCTTTAGCCCCAGCAAAATTCACATAACAACCATCTATATTCTCAAACTCAGTCAACAATCTCGCATCCCCCGTCATGTGCCTGGAGCAGCCACTATCAACATACCACAAGTTGATAATCCTCCTTAGCAACTTCTTCACAACCCAACAAAATTAGTTAGATTGGGGGACCTAAGTGTTAATGGTCTTGGGTCTTCCAGATTCATCAACCATAGGAACATCTATCCAATATCCATCACTCCTAACAGGAGTCTTGGATCTTAGACCTGTTGATGGAAATGGTTTTTGATTTCCACTAGGTCTCTGGTCCTGAGGTTTCCTAAACATGTTTGGACTTTGCGACCTTTGGAAATTATGATTTTGGTTCAATGAATTTTGATGATAATAATTTCTAAAACCATTGTTATAAAAATTTCGACTACCAACATTTTGATATCGAGTTTGATATTGACCTTGACTTCTGAAATTACTTGATTTACCAATAAAGTTATTCATTCTTAGTAAACTACTTCTAGGTCTTTCATATATGCCTGATGTAGATGCATGCTGAAATCTTTGTTTATTTCATTGAAAACAAGGAACTTGGTGAGTTCCTTTTTCAGCCTTATCTACACCAGCAGCAACCCTTTGTTGCTTGGTAGCAGATATCTTTGGTGAGTCACTAACCTTCTTGTCACCATCACCAAGTTTTACTGGTGATTTTTCTCTCTGTTTCTCACTCACCTATGCTTCACTCTTTTTGTTAGGACAGCAGCTAGCTACATGTCCTTTTTCGTGACATGTGAAACACGATTTTCTAGTAGAAGACTACTTAATTGAAGCCTCTTGCTTAGATTCATCAGGTGATGATGATGATGCCTTTAAAGGATCTTGTTTAGTTTGCTTAGTTTCTGATTTTTCTTTATTTTTATTCTTAGCAAACTGCACCTTAGACTCTTTTGTAATAACAGTGACCTCTTCCTTCCTATCACTCCCCTTAACAAAATCAACCATTTTAACAAAAATTTGCTTTTGATTCTTAGGGTGTGTATTCATTGTTTTCAAAACCTTGTCTCTGTTATTATCTTTCTTGGCATTCTCAGTCACATCAACATTACCTGATATGGAACTACCAGGTGTAGTTGACACAAATTCTGTAAGCTCTTCTTCATCTGGAAAGAAAGAATAGTCATGACCAAGAGGTGGTGGAACTTCATTTAAACCTTTGAAGCCCACACATGTCTTGTCATTACTCTTCTTCAGGCCATTCATCATGTGTTTCATAACAAAAGATGAATCTCTGAATTGATTTAGTTTCTTTTCAAGTTCACAAATTTTAAGTTGTGCTTCAGACAACTCTTTGCATTTTTCAGAAATTTCTTTTGTTTTCTCACTCATCGTATCATGAGCTAAGTCAATAACTTGAAGTTTTTCATTTAGTTTACAGGTTAAAATATTAATTTCTTCTTCATAACCCTTAATTTTCTTCAAATATAATGACTCATTTCTTTTTACGAAAAAGTTTGATTCTTTTAGGTTCTAGAGCTCATTTACCAGACTTTGGTTTTCCTTTGTTAATATGTCAACTTCACCTTGCAGTTCATGACATTTTAAACATATAGAAATACCAGAGTTAGAATGTACCTCTCCTATTGATTTGCTTATATTGGCCATGAAAGCAGCAAAATCAGCAGCCACCATCTTCTCAAAAACATTCTATTCTACATCAGCTTTTTCAGCTTCCTTCTCTCGCTTTGCCTCAGCATCAGCTTTCACTTCTTCATCAACAGCTGGGCTATCTCAGCCATGAACGCCTGTGAGGTATTATTATCACCCTCCAGATGAACACTCCAATCATAGGAACCCTCTCTAGAAGTGGAGATCAGGGCCTTTGATCCCGTGTTGGTTGACACATTCCTGTTGCTTGAATCATGACCGGTAGAATCTTGAAAGGATGAATTAGAATGAGATTAAGTTTTTGGTCGTTGACATTCTCTAGGAAAATGTCTGTAGTTTTGACAATTGTAAAACTTCACTTTAGACTTGTCGAAACCCACACTCTTTCCAACGAACTTCCTGCCCGTTCTGTTCATGAACCTCTTCACTCTTCTAGAGATCATGGCAATCTGCCATTGCAAATCCATCTCCTCTAGGTCACCAGGGTTGTTCTGATCATAATCTTCATCAAACGTAGCAGGATCGGATTTTCTTCCCTGAATGTAGTTCTCGTAGGAAGCAATGAAAGAAGCAAGCAATGCCAGGTGATCTTCAGCATTTTTGACACTCAGAGGCATAGACCTAGTACTGCTGTTACTATTACCTAATTGTTGTCTCTTTGCCCCTGACGAGCCTCCTGAAGCAGCAATAAAAATACTTCACCCTCAGCATTTGTCACAATCTGCTCATTTTCACATGAAAGAAACGCAGTTGTAGTATCACTTGAAGCATTGTTGGAAGATGAAGGTATAAGATCTTTATAAATCCCTGGATCTTGAATCTGATCATATCCAGTCTCTTTCTTCTTCATATTGAGCTCATAGGCTCTCAGTTTCCCATCAACCTCTTCCAAGTCTTTCGTTTCATAGTCGACTCACCCTTAATAATTAAAGTATAAATATCCCACTTTGCAGGTAAAGCATCAAGCAACTTATCGTTTATCTCCACAATCGTGTATCCCTCTATGTCATAACTGTCCATTTCTGACATCAGATGAGAATATCGCGTGATAATATCTTGAAGGGACTCACTCCTCATGCCTTTAAACACAACAAATTGTTTCTTCAGTAGATCAACCTTGTTCTTCTTCAAATCAGTATTGCCCTCATACCTCTTCTCTAGGGCATCCCACATCTCTTTCGATGTAGTATAACGCTTGAATGTATGTTTGATGCCATCAGGTAATGACATCTTTATAGCTGCTAAGGCTTTCTTCTCAGACTCATACATCCTTTTTTCAGCTTCAGACATGTTCATATAAGCAGTAACATGTTGTCTACCTCAAAGTCATGAGTGGGGTTAGCATACCCATCCTGAACACAGATCCACATCCGTATGTCCTGATATTTAATGAACGATTGAAACCTGTCCTTCCATATAAGATAATTCTCTACTTTTAGCATTTTTAGAGGTTCATTAGTCGTGCTAGCCTCGTGCTCCATTCTTAACAGTTCATTTAGATTAGACATATTCGACATTTTTACCGAACCGGCTCGTTAAAAACGTAAAAAATTTGTCCGAAATGGTTGGTTACCAAATTATACTGTTAGACTCGTCTCGAGATACGATATTAATGATGTATATTGTCCGATTATGATTTTAGGAATTTTCGTGCCTCTTTTTGTCCTAAAAATCACACGAGCCTAAGCGTGCAACCGGTTTGTCAAGATTGTTTATGGATCAAATTCTATGTCCGAAAACGTTTAACTCCTTTATGTTAGCTGGTTAACTTTCCACCTTTTTGTATATAACTCAGAACAGTGCCAAATCTGGAACAGTAACTAGGATTGATAATCCGATATGAAAACCCGGAATAGTAATCCGAATTGCCAATCCGGGATGGTAATCCGGAATGTACAGTTCTGATCCGAGATGGAATCCGGAATGTACAGTTCTGATCCGAGATGGAATCCGGTGTGATATCCCGGGTTTTTCGGATAACTTACACGTGACACTTGTCGAATAATATATACGCTAAGTATTAAGCGTGCACGAATTAAATGAATACGTGTTGTGTGTTGTGTGAATTTTTAGTTATAAAGTAAGTATGATAGATATGTACACGAACTGAACCGAACCACGACACGAACCAACTTCGATTCATTGTGACTCTAGGAGTAACAAAGTTTTAAACTTTAACTCAAGTCTTCGGCCAAGATCAAACCCAAACCGATAGCGAACCTAAACCCTAAACCAAAACAGTTTCGGCCAAGATCAGCCCATAACCGCGGATTTATTGAGTTCAAACCCAAACGAACCCACCAAAGCCCTTGGCCGCAGAACTAGTCCAAACCGTAACCCTCATCTCCCTCTTTGCCTATATATACAACTTACATACATGCTCCATTCAGAATTCACAAAACCCTAACAAGAAAGCTGCGTCGGCAGCTTCCTCCTTCTAACCGATCGGGATCAGCTTTTCTTCATCATCTCAGTCGCAAAACAGCCCTTTACTTGTTCCCTTGATCGCCAGATCAGTTTTGATACACTCCATCACGATCACAAACAGCTTAGCCACATCTCTCGGTCGCGAGATCTGCCTCTCTTTCCTCTCGACCGCAAGCATTATTGATCACCGTTTCCTTAACATACTCACGGTTCGTTTACCCTACCGATAAAAGATTTGAATTTGTCATATTATATTCGGAATACATGTGTTTTGATTGTGTTGTTTTCGGATATTAGATGTATTATATGTAATCGGCTGAATTGATCATTGTTGATATGCATGTATAATTGTTTGCGGATCTCATAAGGTTGCAAGTGTGTTTTGTTTGTAATAACTAGAAGTAAGAACTAGGGTTTGCATGGATGAGATATTGGTATTAATCTAGGATTAAAAATCAGTTCTTGATCGCCTAGATTAATCGCATGAACGGGATTACACGAGTTTATAATAATAACATGCTGAAACAGGATGCTAAGTGAAAGTTACAGCCGATTTCATCTGTCTGTAACTTGGTCGTTAGTTGTTGAAAAACGGAATTTCTATGTCTAGAACGTAGAGATTTGAATAAGAATCTAATGGCGCTGGATTCATAATTTTCTGAAGTCGTTTGATATTTTTAAAGGGCTAAACAAGTTCAGTAACTAAAGCTGTGAAAAATTCTGAAATTTTGTTGGTTGTTTATCAAGCTAGATTTTAAAATCAGTAGAGAGTTGAGTCATGATTTTTGTACAGCAACTAGGTATAGAAATTTCCGGGCAACTCCAACTGGAATTTTGTTAATCGGACGATCAGTGATTTTTAAATAAATTCTTCCGTGGACTGCAGTCAGAAAGCGGTAAATCTGACTGCAGCTTAATGAATTAATATTTATGGCTAATTGGTAAAGATTTAGGACTTGGAAAAATTATATAAATTTCTATGGTATAAATGTCGCCTACGGTAAAAATATTGGAATTTTTGGAATGTTAGAACTATTTTATAAAATCCTAGAAAACAGCTGAATAATTGAGTGTTAAGCAGAAAATTGATAACTTGTGATTTTATGCATTAAAGTGTTGCATGGATTTGGAATATGTTCATGATAAGTTGTTTGATTACTATGATCACATGAGAATACTTGCATGCATGTTTGAGTGTTAGATATGTTGTTTGTGTGTATCACTTTGTGAGTAAATTTCGTGTGGAATTTGTATTGGTGTGTTTACACACTGACGTGGAATTAATTGGTTTGTTAGGACGCAACTAGCGGTCCCATCTCTTATAACATCTTTGCTACACTAACCGAGCAAATAAAGGTGAGTTCACGGCCCCTAACTTTATCCGGTTTTTAAACAACAGGGGGAGAAACATGTATACACTCTCAAACTCAAACTCTTTACGTTATACGAATTTAACGTCACATAACTATACGGTAACTAAGTTAATGTTAATGTAATGTTATGGGCACTAAGCAGCTTTATCACTTAAGACCTCGACAATCTCCTCGGATCGTTAGTATTTGGGTTAAATAGCGGGGGAATTATAAGTAGTACTACTGGGTCTGACGAGCCCCATCCGAGCTAGTCGCGCTAGCCGACCGGGTATGGTCAACGGGTGTATGATTGGCCTAACATCGCCATGGTCATGTGATAGGCCTGGCAAAACGGAGGCACAACTGTCAGCTTCGATCGCGAACAATTAGTGACATGACTTTAGGCTAGCTACCTATATACATTAATATTGAACTTAATTACGGATCAACTTAATATTCCGGGTTTGGAATATTGGAAACATCAACTTATTATCCCGGGTTGGGGATAATGGAAACAACAACTTAATATTCCGGGTTGGGAATATTGGAAGCAACAACTTATTATTCCGGGATTGGAATAATGGAACTGATACGTTAATCCGGGTTGGGGATAACGGAGTAACAAACTATAACCGAACAAACAAATTTATGAAAACCTGTGAACTCACTCATCTTTAATGTTGACACTTGTTTCTTTACATGTTTCTCAGGACGCTAGGAGCTCTAGGTGCACGTACATGCATTGAACAAGACATCATTATCGAGTCTTATTTATTAATATTTTGGTTTTTGGTGGTTTGTGTTGGCGCCCGCATCACTACTTACTTATGCTTCCGCTCAAACTTTAAAACTAATGCTCTGCTAAATATTGGTAATTGATATAAAATCTACAAAGAACGATTTTGGAAAACGTATAATCAAATCATGTAGAGTCGTTCGACGTACTAGTGTTTCAGATTCTGGTTTGTTCACACGCCTCGTGGTAAAACTCCGCAAGTGGAAATTGAGGGTGTGACAGATTGTATCAGAGCCACTAGCTATAGAGAACCAGGTTTGCATTAGAAGTAGACCTAAACTATAGCTGATATCACGACACTAGACTTAGTTTGGCACCGAATTATTATATCTTGTTATGCAATATGCCACAACCGTGTTTGGTAGATTATACCTTCATAATAAGAAATGAAAACAACTCGTAACTAACTACACGACCTAACAGGCAATGTCATCATCCTCATCGTCATCATCATCCGACAGACTTACGCCACCAAGAGCACTAGGAAAGGCACCAATGGTGGAACCCATACTACCTTATGGCGTAGAGACACGCTCAGCGGCGAGGAAAAGGCTCGCTCTGGGGGAGGAGTCGTCGTTGCGCCCAACTATTGCTGTACCGGTTGAACCGGTTAATCCTGTAGAAATAGGAATCGACATGCTTAGAATCCTAGTGCATGCACAACAAAAACAGTTAGAAAGAATGCAGGAAACCATCTTAGCACAAGGATGGATGATCCGACACCTTACAGGAAAGACCGACTCGCTCGAGGAAGAGCATCGTACGAGTAAGATAGCTCGTAACACCATAGCCAGAGATCTGCGTGCTGAGCAGATAAGAGCTGACTGGCTTGAGGACAGAGTCCTGGAAAATAGTTGGAACATTCAGGAACTGCAAAATCAAGCACTTGAACCAGCACCGGCCCCTCCAATGCCGGTAGAGGAGGATCCAGAGGAAGATCCAGAGGAGGATCCTGAAGAGGATCGGAGGAGGACCCAGCTGAAGAAGCTGGAAATGCCACACAGGATGACGGCAACGACAGTGACTTGGGGAATGGAGACGTAGACGACTGACACGTCTCGTTTATATTATTTGTTTTCCTTCAGTTTATTTATTTTCCCACTGGTGTTTAAACTTGAGACTTTATAGTGAACTCGTATATTTGATTTGCACTCTTGGAAGACGTTGAAATTTCAGTTAATCAAGTATTTCTTTTGATTATTTGACATATTGAGTTGACATAACTTACTAATTATTAAAGTACGAAGTAGGATAACTATATTGGATATATAGACTGATCGGGGTGTGCTTGTGTTGTGTTTCGAAGATCTAAATGGCGACTGGAAGACGTGGAAACCTTAACTTGACGCCCGAAGAGCTAGCTGCCATGATTCAAGAGCATGTGAACGCAGCCTTAGCGGGTGTTCAGAACCAGCCGGCAGGTAACCATTATTAAATTTTCGCGTGAAAATCTAATAGTGAGGCTAGTAAAATTCCTTGCTGACTTCCTGTTCTCTGTCAGCAGGAGGGGGCTTTAACCCCTACAAGATGTTCCTGGACGCAAAGCCTAGCAAATTCTCGGGAGCGGAAGGACCCATTGGATTGGTCCGCTGGATCGAAAAATCAGAATCCGTTTTTGAAATGTGCAACTGTCTAGAAGCAAACAAGGTAAATACGCAGCCTCAACACTGGAAGATGGGGCACTGACATGGTGGAATGCACAAGTCCAAACACGTGGACTTATAGCTGCGAATGCAATGGCATGGGCCGAGTTCAAGGCCCTAATCAAAGAGGAGTACTGCCCACGGGACAGAGTGCAACAGTTAGAGCAAGCTCTATGGAACCACAAGATGGTGGGATCGGAAATTGAAGCTTACACCGCAAAACACCATGACTTGGTATTTCTGTGTCCTGAATTGGCCAACACGGTGGAGAAAAGACTCGAGTTCTATCTCGGGGGTCTGGTTCCGGAAATTCAGGGCATGGTAATGGCTAGTAACCCTGTAACAGAACATCAAGCTATCCGTTTGGCTCACAAACTCACCGATAAAGCGGTGGAACAGAAGAAGCTGCCAGCACGGGGTACCACTGAAGTTGCCCCAGATAACAAAAGAAAGTTTGAAGACTCCACTATTCGACAGTCTTCGTCATCTCATCCACAGCAAGGGAACCAGAAACGGTTCAATCATTACCACAGCCACCGGGGTCATCAAAATCATCCCGCCAACTACTACAACAACAACAACCAGAATGCTGGCGGCTATGTAGGTCGAAAGCCGCAGTGCAACCGCTGTAATCTTCACCATAACGGCCCTTGTGCCGGAAATCGTTGCCAACGATGTGGAAGATAGGACATGCGGCAAAGGATTGTCGTGGGGAAATCATGTCCCGCAAAATCAAAATCAGCCCCAGGGTCAGCAGCAGGGTATAAACCGGGGATGCTATCAGTGTGGTAGCACTGCTCATTTCAGAAGAGACTGCCCACAGTTGCCCAACAACAACAATAATGGTGGAAACAACCACAACCACAATAACCACAACAACAATGGGAACGGTGGCACAGGAGGTGCCAAAGGTCGTGCATTTACATTGGGCCGCGGAAAGGCCAGAAACGACACGAACGTGGTCACCGGTAAGTTTCCCCTTAATGAACATTTTGCTACTGTGCTTTTTGATACGGGTGCGGATAGGAGTTTTATATCTGAGTCTTTTAGGAAGAACCTAAATCTCACGCTTAAACCATTAGAGACCCCTTATGTGATAGAATTAGCCAATGGTAAATCGGTAGATGTGACCCAAATCGTATCCGGCTGTCAACTCAAACTCGCGGGCCACACTTTTACCATTGATCTGATGACAACTACCCTGGGTAGTTTTGACGTGGTAGTCGGAATGGACTGGCTATCCGACGTCCGGGCTGAAGTCCTCTGCTTTGAAAAATCTATCCATATTCCACTCTCGAACGACGAAATCCTGACAGTACAAGGCGATAAGGCAAGCGCCGTCACCAACATTATCTCACTTATGCAAGCGCAGAAGTATCTTCGGAAAAAGAATTCCTTCGCTTTACTCGCACTAATTACCGAACAGCCTAAGGACGAGAAACGTATAGAAGACATCCCTGTCGTCCGTGATTTTTCCGATGTATTCCCAGAAGAACTACCTGGTCTTCCACCACATCGACAATTGGAGTTCGAAATCGAATTGGCAAGAAATGCAACTCCCATCGCCAAGGCTCCATACCGCCTAGCTCCAACCGAGCTGCAGGAGCTGTCTACCCAACTTCAAGAGCTGCTAGAAAAAGGATTTATCCGACCAAGCGTTTCGCCATGGGGAGCTCCAGTCCTGTTTGTCAAGAAGAAGGACGGGACTTTCCGCATGTGCATCGACTATAGGGAACTCAACAAGGTTACAGTCAAGAACCGATACCCGTTACCTCGCATCGACGATCTCTTCGACCAACTTCAAGGGTCAAGCTACTACTCCAAGATTGATTTACGGTCTGGTTACCACCAGCTACGCGTCGGGAGAAGGATATCGCTAAGACGGCATTTCGCACTCGGTATGGCCATTACGAGTTTTTGGTCATGCCATTCGGTCTTACTAACGCACCTGCGGTATTCATGGACCTCATGAACCGCGTGTGTAAACCATACCTCGACAAATTTGTCATCGTGTTCATCGATGACATACTCATCTACTCCAAAAGTGAAGAAGAGCATGCTGAGCATCTACGATTACTGCTAGGATTACTTCAACAGGAAAAACTATATGCCAAGCTTTCGAAGTGTGATTTCTGGATTCGGGAAGTTCAGTTTCTCGGCATATCGTGAATGAAAAGGGTATCCACGTAGACCCTGCCAAGATTGAAGCCATCAAAAAACTGGGAAGCACCTAAGACACCGACAGAGATCCGCCAATTTTTGGGATTGGCTGGTTACTATAGACGCTTCATCGAGGGATTTTCAAAGATTGCACAACCGCTTACTACTCTCACCCAGAAAGGCATCAAGTATGCTTGGGGTGAAAAGCAAGAAGCAGCATTTCAATCGCTGAAGCAGAAACTTTGCAGTGCACCCATTCTGTCCTTGCCGGAAGGGACAGATGACTTCGTAGTGTATTGTGATGCTTCCATTCAGGGATTGGGATGCGTACTCATGAACGCGATAAGGTCATCGCGTATGCGTCGCGACAACTGAAGGTTCACGAGAAAAACTACACGACACATGACCTGGAATTGGGAGCGGTAGTGTTTGCACTTAAGATTTGGAGACACTACCTCTATGGAACGAAGTGCACAATCTTTACTGACCACAAAATCCTCCAACACATCTTTGATCAGAAGGAGTTGAACATGCGACAGCATCGCTGGGTCGAACTCTTGAACGATTATGAGTGTGCCATTCGGTATCACCAGGGTAAAGCTAACGTGGTAGCTGATGCCCTCAGTAGGAAAGAACACTTGAAACCTCGTCGTGTACGAGCACTACAACTCACTATTCATTCGGGGCTACCCGATCAAATACGCGACGCCCAGTTAGAAGCAGTTAAGGAGGAAAACATCAAAGCCGAATCAGTGGGAAAAATGAAACGCGATTGGGAAGTAAAGCCCAATGGAGCCCGGTATTTCATGAATCGCATATGGGTACCTCTCTACGGAAACCTCAGAGAGCTAGTCATGGATGAAGCTCACAAATCTCGATAAGATGTATCAAGACCTTAAAGCTGCGTATTGGTGGCTCAACATTAAAGCATGAGTAAATGTTTGACTTGTGCAAAAGTCAAGGTGGAGTAGAAAAAGCCATCGGGGCTACTCCAACAACCTGAGATCCCAGTGTGGAAATGGGATCAGATCTCCATGGATTTTATCACTAAACTCCCACGAACCTTGGGTGGTTGCGATACCATCTGGGTGATCATGGATAGTTTAACTAAGTCCGCACACTTCCTAGCTATTAAAGAAACAGATAAGATGGAGAAGTTGACTCGCATCTACATTAAGGAAGTAGTTTCTCGGCACGGAGTGCCAACGTCCATTATCTCAGATAGAGATGCTCGTTTCACGTCAAACTTCTGGCAGTCACTCCAGAAAGCGTTGGGAACACGCTTGGATATGAGCACAGCTTATCACCCTCAGACTGATGGTCAAATGAAAGGACCATACAAACCTTGGAAGACATCTTAGGGCATGCGTAGTGGATTTCGGAAATAGTTGGGAAATCCACCTGCCTCTAGTACAATTCTCATATAACAACAGCTATCATACGAGTATTTCGGCAGCACCGTTTGAAGCATTATACGATCGTAAATGTAGATCACCGGTCTGCTAGGCAGAAGTCGGTGACAGTCAACTCACAGGCCCTGAGTTAATACTTGAGGCTACTGAAAAGATTGTACAAATCAGAAACCGCATGGCGGCGGTACGAGATCGACAGAAAAGCTACGCTGACCAACGACGCAAACCGCCCGAATTTCAAGTAGGCGACCGCGTCCTACTAAAGTGTCACCCTGGAAGGGTGTAATCCGCTTTGGAAAAAGGGCAAACTTAACCCACGGTATGTAGGCCCGTTTGTAATCTTGAAACGTATTGGACCCGTAGCATATCAATTAGATCTTCCTGCCGAACTCAGTGGAGTTCACAACGTATTTCACGTGTCAAATCTGAAAAAGTGCCTATCAGATGAAACTTTAGTTATTCCATTGGATGAGATCCAAGTGGATGAACAACTACACTTCGTGGAAAAGCCTATTGAGATCATGGATCGTGAGATCAAGACTCGAAGGCACAGCAGGATTCCAATCGTTAAAGTTCGTTGGGACTCTAAGCGTGGACCGGAGTTCACGTGGGAAAGAGAGGACCAAATGAAAAGCAAATACCCACACCTCTTCGCAACTGAGCAGCAAACTAACGATACCAGTAACTAAATTTTCGGGACGAAAATTCTTTCAACAAGGGGATGATGTGACAACCTGGAAATTTCTCATACTTTCGTGTACTATTGTTGACTAAATTCTTGTGCATGGCACTTGGAAATCTTTGTGTATGACACTTGGGAACTTCTTGTAACGTTGCGTACCATCATTAACGAACTAACTCTTTGTGCGTGGCACTCTGAACATGTACGCTACATGCTAAACCGCGTTTACTCAATTTTCGGGACGAAAATTCTTTCAACATGGGGATAATGTGATATCCTGGGTTTTTCGGATAACTTACACGTGACACTTGTCGAATAATATATACGCTAAGTATTAAGCGTGCACGAATTAAATGAATACGTGTTGTGTGTTATGTGAATTTTTAGTTATAAAGTAAGTATGATAGATATGTACACGAACTGAACCGAACCACGACACGAACCAACTTCGATTCATTGTGACTCTAGGAGTAACAAAGTTTTAAACTTTAACTCAAGTCTTCGGCCAAGATCAAACCCAAACCGATAGCGAACCTAAACCCTAAACCAAAACACTTTCGGCCAAGATCAGCCCATAACCGCGGATTTATTGAGTTCAAACCCAAACCGAACCCACCAAAGCCCTTGGCCGCGAGAACTAGTCCAAACCGTAACCCTCATCTCCTCTTTGCCTATATATACAACTTCCATACATGCTCCATTCAGAATTCACAAAACCCTAACAAGAAAACTGCCGTCGGCAGCTTCCTCCTTCTAACCGATCGGGATCGGCTTTTCTTCATCATCTCAGTCGCAAAAAAGCCCTTTACTTGTTCCCTTGATCGCCAAATCAGTTTTGATACACTCCATCACGATCACAAACAGCTTAGCCACATCTCTCGGTCGCGAGATCTGCCTCTCTTTCCTCTCGGCCGCAAGCATTATTGATCACCGTTTCCTTAACATACTCACGGTTCGTTTACCCTACCGATAAAAGATTTGAATTTGTCATATTATATTCGGAATACATGTGTTTTGATTGTGTTGTTTTCGGATATTAGATGTATTATATGTAATCGGCTGAATTGATCATTGTTGATATGCATGTATAATTGTTTGCGGATCTCATAAGGTTGCAAGTGTGTTTTGTTTGTAATAACTAGAAGTAAGAACTAGGGCTTGCATGGATGAGATATTGGTATTAATCTAGGATTAAAAATCAGTTCTTGATCGCCTAGATTAATCGCATGAACGGGATTACACGAGTTTATAATAATAACATGCTGAAACAGGATGCTAAGTGAAAGTTACAGCCGATTTCATCTGGCTGTAACTTGGTCGTTAGTTGTCGAAAAACGGAATTTCTGATGTCTAGAACGTAGAGATTTGAATAAGGAATCTAATGGCGCTGGATTCATAATTTTCTGAAGTCGTTTGATATTTTTAAAGGGCTAAACAAGTTCAGTAACTAAAGCTGTGAAAAATTCTGAAATTTTGTTGGTTGTTTATCAAGCTAGATTTTAAAATCAGTAGAGAGTTGAGTATGATTTTTGTACAGAAACTAGGTATAGAAATTTCCGGGCAACTCCAACTGGAATTTTGTTAATCGGACGATCAGTGATTTTTAAATAAATTCTTCCGTGGACTGCAGTCAGAAAGCGGTAAATCTGACTGCAGCTTAATGAATTAATATTTATGGCTAATTGGTAAAGATTTAGGACTTGGAAAAATTATATAAATTTCTATGGTATAAATGTCGCCTACGGTAAAAATATTGGAATTTTTGGAATGTTAGAACTATTTTATAAAAATCCTAGAAAACAGCTGAATAATTGAGTGTTATGCAGAAAATTGATAACTTGTGATTTTATGCATTAAAGTGTTGCATGGATTTGGAATATGTTCATGATAAGTTGTTTGATTACTATGATCACATGAGAATACTTGCATGCATGTTTGAGTGTTAGATATGTTGTTTGTGTGTATCACTTTGTGAGTAAATTTCGTGTGGAATTTGTATTGGTGTGTTTACACACTGACGTGGAATTAATTGGTTTGTTAGGACGCAACTAGCGGTCCCATCTCTATAACATCTTTGCTACACTAACCGAGCAAATAAAGGTGAGTTCACGGCCCCTAACTTTATCCGGTTTTTAAACAACAGGGGAGAAACATGTATACACTCTCAAACTCAACTCTTTACGTTATACGAATTTAACGTCACATAACTATACGGTAACTAAGTTAATGTTAATGTAATGTTATGGGCACTAAGCAGCTTTATCACTTAAGTCCTCGACAATCTCCTCGGATCGTTAGTATTTGGGTTAAATAGCGGGGAAATTATAAGTAGTACTACTGGGTCTGACGAGCCCCATCCGAGCTAGTCGCGCTAGCCGACCGGGTATGGTCAACGGGTGTATGATTGGCCTAACATCGCCATGGTCATGTGATAGGCCTGGCAAAACGGAGGCACAACTGTCAGCTTCGATCGCGAACACTTAGTGACATGACTTTAGGCTAGCTACCTATATACATTAATATTGAACTTAATTACGGATCAACTTAATATTCCGGGTTTGGAATATTGGAAACATCAACTTATTATCCCGGGTTGGGGATAATGGAAACAACAACTTAATATTCCGGGTTGGGAATATTGGAAGCAATAACTTATTATTCCAGGATTGGAATAATGGAACTGATACGTTATCCCGGGTTGGGGATAACGGAGTAACAAACTATAACCGAACAAACAAATTTATGAAAACCTGTGAACTCACTCATCTTTAATGTTAACACTTGTTTCTTTACATGTTTCTCAGGACGCTAGGAGCTCAAAGTGCACGTACATGCATTGAACAAGACATCATTATCGAGTCTTATTTATTAATATTGTTTTGGGATTTTTCATTTGTTTTGGCGTTTGTGTTGGCGCCCGCATCACTACTTACTTATGCTTCCGCTCAAACTTTAAAACTAATGCTCTGCTAAATATTGGTAATTGATATAAAATCTACAAAGAACGATTTTGGAAAACGTATAATCAAATCATGTAGAGTCGTTCGACGTACTAGTGTTTCAGATTCTGGTTTGTTCACACGCCTCGTGGTAAAACTCCGCAAGTGGAAATTGAGGGTGTGACATCCGGAATGTACAGTTCTGATCCGAGATGGAATCTGTAATAGACTATTCTGACCCGAGATGGAATCCGGAATACACTTCTGATCTGAAATTCAATCCGAAATGGAATCCGAGATAGGGTTTTCTAATCCGAAATGCAACTCTGATTTCAAGTCTTCAATCTGAAATGCTTCACCTTTGATCCGAGATGCCTTCCTTCAATCCGAAATGCCTTGCTGTTAATATGAAATCGCTGCAAAACCCTAGAACAGCAGCCGAAACCCTAAAACAGCCGTCAAAATCAAGAGCCAGATGCTCCAAAAACATCCAAAAACCCAACTTTTTCTGCTGTTACGATTCTGAACCGAGCAAAAGTAAGAGCCAAATGCTCTGATACCAATTGTAGGTCCCCTAACCATATAGATCGTCACAGAATCATTTATCCAATCTAGAGTGCGGAATCCCCTGTATCAGATTTCACAGAAAACCGAACAAGAACACAAACACGAACAATTTCTTTCAAACAGTCTTCTATTGATTATCCCACACAATGGTGTACAATCAATTCAAGACTCTCTCTAAACCAGCAACACGAACAACCTTAACCCTATTGCAAACCTCCCTTTATATAGAGACAGGTTATGCAACTGGGCTAGGGTTTCCCTACATGGACTGCAAATGGGTCTAGGCCCAATTCGCCTAACATGTGCTCTATGGTGTCTAGTTCAACGCAATTACTTCTAATTAACTATTACAAAATTAAACCCGCTAACCGTTTATCATTTTACTAATTACAAGATATCCTAAGACCAAATCTAAGCTGTTGTCACAAATATGCACCAACAAGAGGGGATCGGCTCTCCTCCATGAGCATCGGATCGACTTAACTCAACTAAAAGAGGAGGAATTCATTGCTAGAGAGTTTGACAAACGAACAATCAAGTATGCTGCTTAAACGTTGTTACTTCTATTAATAAATGCGGAAAGTTACAGATTCATAAACAAACGGACAGGGCTCGCAGAAGGAGTGGTGATGCTGACTCGTACGAGTGGTGCTTCATACGAGTGACAAAGTCTCACTCGTACGAGCCACATAAGCTCACTCGTACGAGCCATCTTACAAACTCAGCAAACATATCTTTTGACAAATACAAGCCCTATTTACAAGACCGACATATCCTAGACATAGGGAATAGACATTGTGCACCAACAAACTCCCCCTTGGATGTTGCCGTAGTCTTGGATAGTCTTCAAAAATTTCTTCAAAAACGTTTGACATTTAGCATCCAAAGAAATGTTTTGGCAGCTTACGACGCTCCTCGGATGGTATCGGCGTTTAATCTGTAGGAGGAGGTCGGTTGTAAGTGTTGCCAAAATGAAAACTTTGCAGGGATGCAATCCTAGCTATGTTCTTCTCTCTTCTACGTTGCTCTTTTTCTTCAATCTTTCTCCAAGAAGTGTTCCATGACTTACATGAATGAATATCATTAGCAAAACAAACATTAACAATCTTCTAGAACTACAACCCCTGCTCTTTGTCTCTCTCTTCATAACTGATCTTAATGTAGAGTAGACATTCAATATCCTTCTTAGAGCAGTTTACTAGCCACATCGGGTCTAGTACTCGAATACCACATATAAAACATAAATTTGCTTGTGTGCAATCATGGATTCAATTAACTTTTCTGTGATTTTCCATGAGTCTTCATATGGTTGGAAACATATCACTGTTTCGCCTGTTCTTGAGTCGTAGTTCCACCATTTGAAGATCTTGTGAAAATTTGTTCCATCTTGATTAAAGGTATATTCTTGATCACCTATGGCTTCTTCAAAATCAAAGTAATATCCTTTTGTTGAGTTACTGGATCGATCTTTGCAATTATTCTAGGAATGTGTGGCTTCCAACGATTGAATCCACGAGTAACTTCGAACTTAATCAACTTCCATAGCCACTGATCATGATATTTCATCTTTAGATTGATCATCTTTGTCTCCACAAGCTCTTTGATATCCCAGAACGACAAAGTCTTTAGTCACTCAAGTATCTAAAATACTAGAGCCCATATTCCCTTTTGATAGCATAAACGTCCAATTCTTCAATCCAACCCCAACAGATAATGTCCCCAGAGAAATTCAGCATCGCGTGTAAAGAATGCTAGGGGACGCTTGAATTTTCATTTTTTGGGCAACTCTTTGAACCATAATTTTTGCATCTCTGCAATTTCCTCTTTTGATAAACATTTGGGCACACTTCCTTGTTTTACAGCCTCTTCCACTTTTCATTTTAACAAATCATCGTTAGCAGTTGAAAACATTTCATCGAAGGTTGGGAAGTTATCCGTACCATCACCGGCATATTTGACAATATCATCATCATCGGAATCATCCTCCACGACAATCCTATCATAATCATTGGCTTCAGAAATTTGTTCGAAGTAATAATCTTCAGGTTGAGTAACGCTGATGTCGTTAAGCTCATCTTCAAAGTCAAAATCATAAGACTCTTCATCCACTCCTAACATCTTAGCAACTCCTTCTTTTGATAGTTGTGGATGTATTCTCCTTCCTCAACATTATGTTCCAAGTAAAGGATCCTTGGCTTTGGCACAACAAGAACAGTCGACGTAGAAGTCACTGTGAGAAAACCTGCTTGATGAGTATCCTACGATGCATCATAAGACTCCCCTTGAACCTATTCAGAATCAAGTTGGTTCGCAGAGTCATCCAAGTACACAGAAATATCGATATTATCATTAACTCCAAAATTTGTTACAAGAACACCTGATCCACCCTTATCAGTATCATCATCCTTCCTACCACTATCAGGTTTCTTTCCAGACGCATCACCGGCTTCGTCTATATCTTCATCATCCTCCTCAACGACTTCATCATAAGAATCAATCACCTCATCAATTTCCTTTAACATCTTTTTCTCTAAAAACTTCTTATGCTTCTCAGAATGATTCGACATATCGATTTCCACATCTCTTGGTTGCCCTATCAAAATGAAGTTGATCGACGGCACATACACAACCATAGGCATAGATACTGGCATAGACTCTACTTCTGGCACAGACTTCTCTTTCAAGGGATCCTCTCCAACCTTTTCATTTCCTTTCCTTGAGCATCTGATAAAGCTTTAGCAAGTCTTTCGCACTCAGCCACCCTTTCTATCACCTCCCCTTTTTCAATCTCATCAACCTCTGCTGAACATTAATACCAAGCTTTTTGATGAGAATCTTCTAAAATATATTCATCTGTCTTTGGTTTCTCATACATTCTTCATCGTATTCCATCATACGCTTCGAAGCCTTTCATTCTCTGACACAACTTGCTAACACAACCTCCAGATTCTTTCTATCATCTTCCAGATTCTTTATACGATCTTGCAGCTCAGCAATATTTACATTGTTCAACATAATTTGGTTTTCTAACTCTGTCATCCTTGAATCATTGAACATGTCAGCAGTAAACTCTTCTCCCCCTGGAATATCCCCGAAGTCAAAGTCAAACTGATCTTCCGACCTTGAACCTTTTGAAAACTAGGGATGAGATTGAGTTGGATGTGGTTGAGGAGTTTGTTGTGGTGTTGGTTGTGGAGGTGGTTGTGGAGTTGGCTCAAAACTAGGTGCAACATCTGATACTTGAGCAGTCTTCTTCTTCAGTTTGAGCCTCGAACGGGCTGTTGGAGAATCAGTTTTCCTGGTTGCCGGTCTCTTTAAGTGCTTTACCGCTGGCCTCTTAGTAGGCTTAATAACAGGAGTATCACTTTCAGAATCAGACAAAACGTATGTCGCATCATCATCTCCTATCTCTTTTCTCTTCAGCTCGTCGACATTCTTCTTATTGACGCTCAATTTCTTTCTTTTTTTCCCTTTCCCTTTGCCCAGCAATCCTATCTTCGGTATTTGTACTCGAGGAGGACGACCCTTCATCTCCACCAACTTCTCCTTCAGTTCTTCCAAATGCATGTTGCTCAATATCTGCAACAACTTTTTCAGCATTTGCTTCAGTCTGAGCTGATTCTTCAACCTGTGTCTCTTCTATTTCTGTTTCATCAATCAGACATGTTCTTACTGAAGCACGCTTCCTTTGTTGAGAAGCAGAGGATGAGGATCCGGCAGCTTGTTTTCTCTTAGTACCCTTGCTCCCCTTTTTATCTTCCTTTGTAAACCAAGCGCTTCGCGTTGATACAAAACCATCTAACGCTTGAAGTTCATCATTCTCATCATCACTATCATCTTTTCTCCATTTTCCTTCTGGTGGCGCCATATAATCTTTATCAATGATTGCCCTAAAAACCGGCTTAGCATTCGGAAAAGCTTTCAAATGTTGATTAATCTTCTTTAGTGTAGAAACATCCATATGTTCAAGCTTCAGAATATCTTCCTTCTTTTTCTTCACATTCTTGTGAAGATCATCTAGAAACATCTGAACAAACCTCGGGTACTGAAGAAATATCTCTCTTTGTGTGTTCTATACCATCTGCATGAAGATAAGCTTGGAGAAGTTATATGGCAGATTGAGGATTAGTGTTGCTATTATGCACATTTGGTAGTCAACCATATCATCAAACCCTCCTTTCCGGTGACTAAGTACATGAATAACGCAGTGCGCAATATATCTGAAGGGTGCACTCAGATTTCCCTTCTTGAACGGAGCTGCGTTAACATGACAAGCATATCCCATTCTGTAAAAACAACCCGTCACCATATACTCTAGGTATCCAGTCGGGTCTTCCACACAGTCTTTAAACTCTAACTCCTTCCGGATCAAATCTGTAGTAATTTTAACCTGAAACAACCTCATTGCTGATCCGTACCACAGAAAAGATAGCATTTTCTTCTTCATTGTATTCAGCTGCATCCAGAAGAATTCAACATGCGATCTATAGGCCGTATGTTTATCTGTTAAGGCCTTGGTAATCGGTAGTCGTCCTAAAAATTCAAGCACTTCTCTGTATGTGGCAATCTCCGAAAGATTATCGTCGAGTAAACAACAAATATTGTGGAATGGAGAAAATGATGACTTCTTTACCTGCGAACACGAAAAATTTCCAAAACTTAAAAAAATTTTCAATTTTTGAAAAAATTTGTCACTCGTACGAGTCAGATTGACATTTAGGCAATAATTCAAATTTGAACAGACCCGCTCATACGAGTCAAAGAACTAAATAACATAAAGGTCTTACTCATACAAGCGATCACTCGTACGAGCGATGAGAATAATTTGACTTAAAAAACTTACTGGTACGAGAAACTATTCGTACGAGTCATGAGTCGCACAAATAACACCTTTTCAATCCGAACTGAAAACATGTAAATTTTAACAAATTGAGTGATCATTTAGGAGCTAAAAGAGCCGATTTGTAGGATTATGTGTTCAATTTTACATTTTACCGGTTCAATTTGCCTAAATCTAGTGTTATGTCCTTACGGTCCTATTTTGGCATTATAACGGCTCAAATCTTGGATTAGTACCTTTCCATCGTAAGAGGTGTGCTAATTAACCTCCTCGAAGAGTCAAAGATACGTGATACGGTATAGAAATGTGATGCACAAAGGTTCTATTCAGTCGCAAAGAGTCACTTGTGTGACTCATGCAAGTGAGGGTCCCTTTTATATCCACCTAGTCACTCGTACGAGTAATGGCGTTTTTAATCACTCATACGAGTTAGATTGTCACTTGTATGAGACAGTTCTTTTCAGTTGAATTCTTTTCGAACTTTTGTGAATTTATCTGTTTTAACGACCCACTCAGTTGGCCGAGTCCAAGTTAATGACCCCGATTAACCAATTTGCCTACCAAGTCCAAGTTAATGACATTGGTTGACCGCTGTTTGACCAAAACAAATGTTTTTTGTGAAATTTTGAAGTTTCAGGTTAATGAACTTTGTAGCGTTTCAGAATTCTCTCTTTCCAGATTAGCTCCCAGCCTGTAATCTTTCAGCTATCCTTCAGCAACTGTCGCTATGAACTTGGACAAATGATATTTCCATCATCAGTAGACAAAAAATTAAGATACAAATCAAATCTTTTGGTATTTTCCAATGTTTTTGCTAAAATCAAACTAAAAATCTTTTTGGATTTTTCTGAAAAGAGGAATAAAGTAAGTAAAGACATATTTACAGACATATTTTTATGAGTTTGTGTTAGAGGATCACATCAGTTTTCTTAGAAAAATCACCAATACCGCTGATCTTGGTAAAAGTTTAAGGTCCCAAACTGATTTATTTAGATAGCTAATATACTTTTCCACTTAAACCTCTACATATTTCTCAATTGTTTCAAGATATGTTAAGTAATTTTAAGGAACATGAAGTAACTGAGTTTCCCATCTCAGAATATACTCCCGCATCAAGATTCCCAGAATTTCATCTCACAAGTGAATATATCTAACTGATATCTGTAAATGGGGTGAATGTGAGGCCTTGAGAGCTTAGGTTAGTACTTCCATATAGAGAAAGAGATGAAGGCTTGACTTTCGGTGGTGTTTCGTTTAGGAATCTTTTTGTACTGCAGATGTCATATCTTTTTATGACATATACTCATTTTTTATGTAGCTTTTGGTGGTGAATAATGCACAAAGTATTATACAAGTTCTAGGTCATTGCCGACCAAAATCAGAAAAACTCGGATAATACCCGAGATATCAACTAAATATAAAGACCTAGTATCACAGAATCTGACACTCTCAAACGAAATTTCAGAGTACTAAGTCCATATATCCAAGAGATGTCGACCCACAAATTACTCGTTTTTCTTTTAAGTTTATATCTTGAAAAACAATTTGCTAAACATGTGAAGCCTACTGGCACATCATTAGTAAGACCTGTCTGTTTAAAACATTCCATTTCCTTAGCATACTGTGATAGTCTACTGATGTAATATGATTACCACTTTTTCACAGAACTCTTTTTGTCCTTTTTAATGTTTTTGTATTTTCACAACTTTTTCTCCCCCTAAAATCAAAAACGTATTTTTGGTTTTTTTTGTTTTTCAAAAAGCAAGAAAAGTATGTACATAAAAAACATGTGTTATACCGATGAGAATCAAGTTAAGTCCTCATCTTCCTCAAATTCAACCTCACTTTCATCCCTGATGTCAGATTTCTTAAACCATTTAATTTTAAAAGATTTTTAAATCTTGATCTGTCAAATGCTTTGTCGTAAAAATCTACTTTTTGGTCATCAGTGTGGATTTTCTCAATTCGAACCAACTTATTCTCGTAACAATCCCGGTTAAAGTGGTGTCGAATTTCAATGAGTTTAATATGTGAGTGTTGAACCGGGTTTTTAGTGATATCAATGGCCGCCTTGTTATCTACATATATGGGCGTGTCAAGAAATTGTAGTCCAAAGTCTCTCATCTGCTGTTGTATCCACAGTATCTGGGAACAACAGCTGGATGCTAAAACATATTCAACATCACTATAGGTCCACTTGGAGGATCAAGATTAACCTACTTCCCTGTTTGTATAACACAAATACGAGTGCGGAATCCTCGTAAGTATGTAAACCACAGCAAAGTAAGAAACACCTGATAACCAAAGATTCAATATCTTGATTAATAGAAGAAAACTAGTACAAACACATACAAACAATGTTCATACAGACTCATGAAATACTCTCTGTGCTCTTGTGTCTCTCTAGTGCAGCTCGCTCTAATATCTCTCACTTGTCTAGCCTCTAACTGCGAAGTGCATGTCTGCTTATATAGTGTCCACACCCAGCAAGAGTACGAAGTATGTTGCTGGTTGTACGAAACACCAAAAGACACGAAGGACATTCTCCAAAGATGCTCATACGAACAAGCTGGGTCTCACGAACCAAGCAGTCAGCTTGTTGAGATGAATCCACTCGTACGAATGATGAGTGGCTCGTACGAGAAACATCTTGCTGGTACAAAGCATTTCCCACTTGCACATAGATGTATTCTTCGGAGAACATGCCACAGACACGACGTACACAAGACTCAACTATATGCACACATGCAACTGTTTTACACAGACAAACTAATCGTCATACTAAACCAAGATAGGAGGATATCTTGATTTGATCGACATGACCAAACTATACAGAAAAGTAAACAAAGACCGTACAATTACAGACGTAGCTAAGAACAAGCGACAGACACAAAAGTATATCAAGAAACTCCCCCTTGGCTGTTGCTTGGTCTTCGGTCTTCATACTGAATAGCCTGGTATATCAACAAACTCCCCCTGAACAACTGCTATCCATCGTTGATAGAGCATCAAGTCTTAAAATCTT
This sequence comes from Scalesia atractyloides, assembly GCA_947069175.1. Taxonomy (NCBI): domain Eukaryota; kingdom Viridiplantae; phylum Streptophyta; class Magnoliopsida; order Asterales; family Asteraceae; genus Scalesia; species Scalesia atractyloides. The sequence continues at coordinate 40,883,704 of CAMTDV010000022.1, read as the reverse complement.
TCCAGAAACATCAAACCTTTCCTGTTTCCTCTTGAGTACCACTAGAGGTAATTGGATCAGTCACGATCTGCTGTACATTAGACTCTACCACTGGAATTGATGCAGAAACTTTTGGTTGCGAGGAAGAGGCCGAAGCATCAGGATTGCCATGGTCTTCACTAACCTGATCACGTTTTCGCTTGATCTCCTGCGCTTTGCATCTATCATTTCACAGAATGTTCACCCTCTTTCTGCTCATTTCAAACACGTCTTTAATACCATTAAGGCCTTCAACCAGTGTAGCTTTACGAGAATGATACCATTCTCTTAAGTCATTATGTTTAGCTATTAATGTTTCGGCTGATCGTTGTACAACCGGACTACGTTCTTTCAGCCTATTTATCTCAATCCCCCGAGAGTTATCAGCTGCCCTCATCTGTTGTAGCTGGTTGCTCTTTCACCATCTACAGCCTTCAGTCGCTCATGTTCTTTTCTTAACTGCGCAATTTCATAATCCTATTTTCTAACAGTCTTTTTCAAAGAATTTATCTCCAACTATTGTTTGACAACTATGTTCCGATTTGAAGATATAAACTCCGAATGCTTGTTAATCTGGATTACCCCAGCTTGCAACTGAGAGCACAAAAAATTCACTTTCTCATCCTTTTCATTTTATAGAACAAAAGACTGCTTTGTTTTGTATTTTGTTGATGAGATGTAGACTGGAAATTTTGAGCTGAAGAGGTAGTAGGTTGTGATTGAAGTGGAGTATCTTTAGCCGAAGGTGTTTCAGCTACTGTGGTATTTGAAGGTTGTGGTTCAAAGGTTGTATTAGGTTCCGTCATTACAGGTTCAGTCTCCTCCGTCATAAAGGTAGACTGGACAATTGCAACTAGTTCACTTGCACCATCATTACCAACATTATCACCGTCATTATCATTATTCTTTCCCTTTTTATGACCAAACTTATCTTCGATCATCTTTCTCAAAGTTGGTTCTTCATTATCTGACTCACTTTTATCATGGCGCCACTTGTGGTTTTCTGGTAAAATATATTGATCATTTTCCAGAAAAGCGATCAATTTACGAGGAGGTGTGCTTTCCTTGTAACGTTTTGCTGCTACACCCCTAAAGATCTTCAACGAATGTTCCATCATAACTTCTACTTTTAGAATATCGTTGTCGTTCTTTGGAAGATTCGGATGTTGCACATTAAAGATCATTTGGAGAAAACGAGGATTCATCCAAAACTTGTTTCCACCATATCCGGTTCTTCTCAGGTTCTCCTTCATGTTTGCAAAAATATACTTTGAAAAACTAAACGGTTTGTTCAATGTCAAAGCTATCATCATTCCAACCAAGTCGTTTTTTTCCATGTCACAACCACTTCTTCTGTTGCTCAAACATTGAATTAGAACATGTAGAAAGAACTTGTATCGGAGTGGCAACCATGCTTTGTGTAGTTGTCCCGCGAGGAAATCTCCAACACATTTTATTCTAAGCAAACATCCACATTGACACTTCAATGGTACTGAGAATGGAGCTTCAGGATCATCACCAAGCTGTAATACTGAGTTAATGATTTCAACAGAGACATCTACGATCAAGTCATTTACTTTCCCATGGATAATTTCCTCCCATTTACATCAACAACTTTAGCTGTATCCCAAAATTCCTTGATAAACTTCTTGTATACTGTTGTCTTGTGCGTGAAAGCATAATGTATCCTTGACTTGCCCAAAAACTTCATTATACCGTTGTACTCAGCAAATTTGTCTTCCGGATCCAAGTAGGCCACCATGTTATGTCTTGGTTCCGACATAATTTCCACTTCCGACTTGTCAGCCCTCTTTGTCGCCGGTTTTCTTTTATGTTCCTTTTGTTCCATTCTGTACACATAAAATAACAAGGATAAGAACATAAATTCATTAGGGAATATACAGAAAAAGTTTTATTTCAAACTTTCTGTATGTATAAATTCCTCAACAAAGAACTACTGACTCATACGAATAACAATTTATTCGTACGAAGAACAACTGATTTTTACGAACACTTGATTTAGTCAAACAAATGATTCACTCATATGAGTAACTGGCTAGTACGAGCGATATGTTACTCGTGCGAGTGACATATCACTCATACGGATCATCAACATCTTGTTCATACAAACTTCTTCAAGAGAAGATTACTCATGAAGAACTTGTTTTTCATTAAAGATTTTTCGCTTAAAGTTTGTCGTTCCTGTCAGTCAAAGTCACATTGTTAGATAATATTTAAGTTGTTCATCTTCAAAGTGTGCCAACATTTGTCAAGTATACCATAAAGAAGTCAAAAACATCTTAAAGGGAGGTAAAGATGACGTGAATAAGGTGAAAGCAAAGTTCTACCAAAGAACTTCATTTCCTTATATACCACATCAAGAAACTCGTGCGAATTACCATAGCTCGTACGAAGGACTTCAATCGCACAATACCCTAGTTATCATTTGTACGTGGTACAATGGCTCGTACATGTGATATCTGATTCGTACGAGTCCAGGTTTTTCACAACTAGAATTTCAGTTCTTCGATGACCTTAGGTTTTTCGCTGACATGCTTAGAACTTTGCACATATCCACACTAATCACAAGTTAAGTTAGGAAAAGTGCTTGCTTAAACAGATTTTGTTCCTTTTCAAATGAGTTTACACGTTGTAAGAAAGTACTTTTATAAAGTTATGATATCAAAGCGAATGGTTTTTAGGGCGTGTCTTGGTAGAAAACTTTTGAGCTTCAACTTTGGCTAATTAAAAAAGAACTTAATTTAACAACAAAGTAAACTAAACTAAAATAACCACTAACAGGTAAGAGTAAACTATATATTTACTATATAATCTTTTTCAGAGTTTCCAGGTAAAAGAATCATACCAGATTATAATCTAGTCAAAAACGAGTTTTGTTTAAAAACATCATATTAAAAAAATAAGTATTCTACTATGATTATAGGTATTTTTGTCCATGTAAGGTCAGCTTATTAGAAGTAATCATGATTAGGAGATATAATTAATGTATGATTTATACTTACTAGTCGGTGTTCAACAACTTCACGACACATTCCCACATCAAGATATGCATGAGAGAAAATCTTACCGGTGAGTATACTGCTTATCATCTGTTTTGACGTATATGATGTGAGATACTCACTTATTTTGATTGAAAACAAGCCCTATGTGATTAAATCACTTATTGATGAGGAACTTTATTTTCAGATGCATGCAGGGCACATGAGTAAGTCCGTGAACAGGTTAGTACCATCGTAACGACAAAGAGACAAACTTAGCTCGCGCATAAAGCTGTGATATTTATCACTTATTTATGGGTGGATGTGATATTTATATCACTTATTGATGGTTGTATGCAGTATGTACACGTATATATGGTATCATGGAAGTTCTAGACTTGCGTCACCGTTATTTTTCGGTAAAAGATTCAACCATGATACCCAGATGATAAGTCAGCATAAAGACCACATATCTCAGATTCTCGGCATACTATCAAATGAAATTTCGGTACCAAGACCATATGCCAATGAATGGTTCCCACCTAGCTTGAGTCCGTTATGTTTATATCAACCTGCACAGTTTAATCTGATTGTGAGCCTACCGATACATCATTAGTAAAGCTACTTATCAATTTTTTTTTACGTTTTTGACCATTTTTGACAGATCACCAGTGTGTATCATCATCTTCTCAGTTTCTATCCAAGAACTCATTTTTTATTTTTGGATTTTCTATTGTTTTTGTATTTTTCTTAATTTTTCTCCCCCTAAAATAAAGAAGGTAAATAAATGAAAACTTAAATAAGTTAATAAAAGACATATTTTTGTATTTTCTCATGTTTTTGTATTTTCTGAAATTTTCTCCCCCTGAAATATAAATCTAAGAGATAATGAAAAATATTTTTGTATTTTTAGATTTTTAAGAAAATATTTATGAAAAATGATTAGCCAAGGATGATTTACTCGGGTTTCACCTTGATTCCATTGACCAAAAGTAGATAATCAAAACAAGATTTATCAAAAGCTTTTGTAAATAGGTCGGCACGTTGGTGATCGGTGTGGATTTTAACAACATTGATAAGTTTCTTTTCATAACAATCTCGTATGAAATGATACTTAATATCAATGTGTTTGGTTTTTAAGTGCTGTTCCGGATTATGAGTGATATGTAAAGCAGCTTCGTTATCAGCATAAATAGGAGTAGTTAGAAATTCAAAACTGTAATCGCGCATTTGCTGTTGGATCCATAGAACCTGAGAGCAGCAACTAGAAGCCGAAATATACTCATCATCACCGGTTGATGTAGCTACACAAGTCTGATTTTTGCACTGCCACGCGACTAGGCGATTTCCCAAGAACAAACATCCTGCTGATGGTGATTTTGCATCGTTCTTGCAGCCACCATGATCAGAATCACTGAATGCTGTCAAATCAAAGTTATCATCCTTAGGGTACCAGAATCTAGTGTCCGGGCGACTTTTCAAATAACGAAAGATTCTTTTCACAACCATCAAATGAGAAACTTTCGGACTGGACTGGTAGCGGGCTAGAAGACATGTTGGGTACATTATATCAGGTCTTGAAGCAGTAAGATACATAAGAGATCCAATCATAGCACGATATAGAGATGGTTCCATATGATCACCCATTCCATCAGGAGTAATCCCATGATTCTGAGCTAATGGAGTTCCCAAGGGCTTTGAGTCTTCCATTTGAAATCGTTTGAGAATATCCCTGACATACTTGGTTTGATGGATGAAAATCCCTTCCTTAGATTGATGAACCTACAACTCTGAAGAGAAAGTCATTTCTCCCATTGCGCTCATCTCGAACTTCTCTTTCATCACCTGCTCAAATTCTTTGAACATCTTCTCGTTAATAGACCCAAAGCTAATATCATCAACATACACTTGTAAGTCCTCATTCTTTTCCTTGATGAAGAGAGTACAGTCGATCAATCCACGTCGAAAACCATTCTTGAGAAGATAAGAAGACAACGATTCATACCAAGCCCTTGGAGCTTGATGAAGACCATATAATGCCTTATTGAGAAGCCAAACCTTGTCAGGATGCATTGGATCTTCAAAACCAGGCAGTTGCTCAATATATACTTCTTCTTCAACCACACCATGAAGAAATGTACTTTTCACATCTATTTGATAAACCGTAAACTTCTTGTTGGACGCATAAGTCAAGAAAATTCTTATGGCCTCAAGACGAGCTACCGGTGCATAAACTTCATTGTAATCAATGCCTTCTACCTGATTAAAGCCCTGGACAACCGATCTTGTTTTGTTTCTCACAACAACACCTCGGTCATCCTTCTTACATTTGTAAACCCATCTTGTACCAATCTTCTTGTAGTTGTCAGGACTGTCAACTACTTTCCACACGCCTAACTTCTAAAACTGCTGAAGTTCTTCTTTCATTGCTTCAACCCATGAATCTTCTTTCATTGCCTCTTTCCAAGATTTTGGCTCGACTTGGCAGACATAGTAGGCAAAAGACCAATCATTCTGTTCCGTAGATTCCCTAATAACCGAATACAAACAGCATTCTGGTTATTCCTAAGCTGATTATGAGTCCACCACTCAGGATATCTCCTATTATATTCTGCTGAGGATGGGTATCATGAAATCGAGTTTCAGGAACATCAGGAACTCGAGAATTCCAAATTGTTGATATTCAGATCAACAACTAATTTGTTTGATGGATTTGACGAAGATGTAGAAGCATGACCTTCAGCCGTCCCTTGAGTTTGTACATTTGATGTGACATCTGAAATTCCAGGAACTGCACCAGAAGTAGCTTCATTTGCATCATGGAATTCATCATCTTCTGACAAAACATTGTAATCAGTAGCATCTTCGAATTCCTCATTCTGACCAAGATTGTTAACCGAAGTAAACACTTGAGGATTAACAATAATTGGTCGAACTAATGACGAGTCAACTACAGTATCACTTTCTAGTAGCATTTGAGCATCTGCAGAAGTATCATCAAAAGTTGGCAGATTAAAGGAGTTAAACAGTCCATCGTAGTCAAACATCCAAGGAGCAACCGGAGCTCTTACTGATTCAGTGTATCTTTGAACCTTAACTTCACCCCATTCTTCAATCTTTTTCGTTGACAAATTCCACACTCTGAAATTAGGAGTAGCATATCAAAGAAAGAAACCTTTGATAGTCTTTGGTCCAAACTTTCCATGTGGATCAATCATAGTGCAAGGAGCTCCAGAAGGTTCTAAGAAAGACACATCCGGTTTCCTTTTATGTATCAACTCGAAATATGTTTTCCCATTCCTTTTCACCGTAAGAACTCTATTCATCGTATAACATGAAGTAGCCACAACTTCTCCCCAAAATTGAACAGGAAGTTCTGATTCTACTAGCATAGTTCTTGCAGTTTCAATTAGAGTTCTATTTATCCTCTAAGCGACACATTTTGTTGAGGAGTGTATCGAGAACTGTACTCATGCAAAATACCTTTAGAAGAATAGAACTCATCCATAATATGGTTCTTGAATTCGGTGCCATTGTCACCTCTGATTCTCCTTATCTTCAAATTGTACAGATTTTCAAGCAGGGTTAGGAGATTCTTGAGGATTTCAGGAACTTCACTCTTGTGAGCCAACATATTCACCCATGAGAATCTTGAGTAGTCGTCAGTAACTACTACACAATATGAATCACCAAAGGTAGTCTTGTGATTCATAGGTCCAAAGAGGTCTATATGAAGACGTTCCAGAGGCATATTCACCGTGTTAATCTTCCTCACAGGATGAGATTTTCTTGCTTGCTTTCCTTTTTGGCATGATACACAGACGTGTTGTAAATGAAAGTTCTTCACTGGTACACCATTCAAAAGATTGTTTTTCACCAAATAGTTTATTTTCCTTATGTGAATGTGTCCCATTCTTCCGTGCCAAGAGATTGATTCCTTTTCGGTGGCTTTTTTAGACAAAACATGTGACTTGTGCAGACGTGGTAATGGCTTGGCTCATGTCAAGAATATACAAGTCATTAATTCTTGGAGTTGACAGAAAAATCCATTCTTTGGGAATATTGAAACCAGGTTTCAGCACATAACATCCGGCATCATCAAAATGTACCATGAACTTCTTGTCGCAGATTTGAGAAACACTAAGAAGATTGTGATCAATTTGACAAACATAATTGATCTTATCAAAGCTAACAACACCATTGGATATAATTCCTTCTCCAGTTATGTATCCGCCCTTGTCTCCAACAAAAGCAACATAGCCTCCTCGAATGCTTTTCACATCATAAAGGAGCCTTATGTCGCCTGTCATGTGCCTCGATGCTCCACTGTCAACAATCCAATGACTATTCACAGTTCCTCCTGGAACACCCTGCACATTTCAATACTCGATTAGTTTGAGATGGGGACCCAAGCCTTAGTGGTCTTGGGTCGACCCTTATCATTAAAAAATGTGATTTCTATTTCTTGATGATTTGGAAATTGTGTGCCTCCTCTTGAAACATCACCAGTCTTAGGTTTCCAAGATTGTTGAAATTTACTAGAATGACTATTATTTACATTTTTAACAACTTCTGGTTTTATTGAATTTGAAGAATTTGGTTTCCTTTCTAAAGAATCCAGTTTTAATGCTTTTTCAATTATTTTTACTTGTTTACGTCTCTATTTTTCTTCTTGTTCTTTAATAATATGTTTGTCTTGTTTTAGAGAAACAGATCGACGTTGGCAAGTTGGTTCATGAGGGGCTTTTTCAAAAAATCCGGGTTTTGTTGGGTTTGTATAATTCTTGATTATGTGGCCAAATTCTCCACATTTAAAACATGTTCTCCTCTCAACAAATTTAGGAGATCATATTTTATAACTTGATGTTGAACTTGTGGGTCTGGAGGTACTTGGTTCACTTTCACACCCATTTGTATGTTGAGTGTAATTGTTTTGACTGTTACGCTTTAAAATTTTGACTTTGTTTACAAAATCGATATTGACATGCATTCAAAAGTCTCGACTTTATCAGTACCAGTTGAACTCACAAATTTAACATTCTTTAATTTTTCTTGTAGCGAGCGCCTCTAGCTTCAACATTTGGTTGTGATACCTTAGGTTTTCTAGCTCGCTTTTCTTGTTGTTTGGCTGTGACTTGAGTGGGTTTTTCTTCTCCAAAAACTTGTTTGTTGAATTCAAAAAAACTTGATCAATAGAGGTTGGATTTACATTTTTGATCGGAAAGTCTTTGTTAGAATAGATTTTCTTGTCCCTAACCACAGTATACAACACATTATCATTTTCATCTGTAGACACATTTGTCTTGACATATTTCATGGGATCATTCTCGATTTTCAATAGTTTTCTCATTGTGAGTAACAGAGATTTCTATCCCATTTTCTTCATCAAGACATTGATCCCGATCATTTTCCTCGGACTCATCATCTGACAAATCATCTTCCTCTGTTGTAGAAGGGTTCTGATCAACGACTGATGATGAGTTCTCTGATTTTCTTAATTCAACTGAGGAATTGTCTTGCTTGAACCCTAATCCTACTGCAAACTCTTCAGGATTAAGAGGTACAGAGGGTTCAAAGCATGGCATTTCCTCTTCATAGGCAATTTGGTATAATTGTGTTTCAACGGATGTGGACATGATTTATACCCTATGCATTTGACATCTCCTTTTAGCTTTTGAACGTCAATGATATGATCAAGCACATATCGGGAGTTAGAGTAACTCTCCAATTTTAGCTTGATCGCATCATGTTCGCATTTGGCAATTGCTAACTCTTTCTTTGTTTCTTCAAGGATATTAATGCAGTTAATAATTCCTGTTTGCTTATTCAAAATTGTCTTTGTTAATTCAGAAACGCTTTTCTTAAGAGCTTCTATTACAGATTTGAATTCTTTTTCGTTTCAAGTTAAAGCCAAATTTGCCTCTTTGCATTTTGACAGTTCAACAACTAGGTTTTGATTGTGACAATTTATTGTTTAAAATTTTCTTTTTAATTCAGCACAGTCACTGCAAATTTTAGGAGGGTGGGAGTTCACCTGACTTGTTGAACAAGCAACATTAGCCATGAAGGCAGCATGATGAGGGAAGGATACACTGTTTATAAAGAATTTTTTTGTTACCTTCGATGGAGTTTCTTCTTTCTTCATCAGAGCAGCCTTTTGACTTTTCAGCTTGTGTGCTTCTTTCAGCAACTCTCTGACCTCAGCATCACTTCCTTCCCTGATATCTGAATCAGATCCATAACCACATGTACTCGAGCATTTTCATCAAAACAACCATTATATCCCGAACTATCATCATCATCAGTACTGTCAATACTATGAACATGTCTGATTCGATTGATAATCTTGGCATAACATACAGTTCCTCCTTGTTTCTCATTTCCCAATTGTACTAACCAATCGCATCCTTCATCTGCCTGAACTACTAAAGCTCTGTTTGTGTTGTTTGAAGTTCCTGACTGGTTGGTGTTGTTTAGGTTGTTAACAACTACTATCCTTCGATCATGGTTAACTTGAGTCATGGTGGATGGTTGTGATTGATTTCTGAAGGGGTTGTGATTCCTTGTTTGCTGGGTCTAGTGCACTCATACTTGAAGTGACCTCTTTCACCACAGTTAAAGAAAGTAACAACATTTTTATCAAAACCATACTTTGTATCTTTCTTGCTCTCCAAACTTGTTCTTCCTGTTCTGCTCATGTAATCCTTAGCTATTCTGTCCGCACTTGTAAACGCCCATTTGATATCCATTAGTTCCATCTCATCTCTGTCTATTTGTTGGTAGTCTTCATTAGTCAAATTGATGTTTCCAATTTGACCCGCGACTAATCCACAATAAGCACAAACCATTGTGTTTAGAAGTTCCATATGTTCCTGAGCAACTTCTACACTGACCTTGGAAAGATGTGACGTGTCAAGTCTGACTGTATTGGGGTTCGCAGGTTGAAAGTTGTTACCATAGAAAGCTTGTTGAGAAGCTTGCTGTGGAACTTGAGGTGCATGATCCCGTGGTTGTGGTATAAAGGCTTTAGGATCAAATACTTGTCCATAGGTTTGAGTACTTGAGCTTGTAGACTGATTTGTTTGAACTGGTGGTGGTAGAAAGGGATTAACATTTGACACAAACGCGGTTTGAAGTTTTAGTTGCTGAACTTCACTAACACCTGTATTAATACCTCCAAAGTACATTTCATGGTTTTGTGGAACAGTAACTCTTTGTGCCTTTCGAATTTCCTCTTCATTCTTGTTCTCCAATTTCTACACAAATTCATAAATATTGATTGCATCCAAAACACCTGTATGCAGTAATAAGTCAATGAATTGACTCCATTTTGGCGGTAATGCGTCAGTAAAGCGCATCACGATTTCTTGTGGAGATGCTAACACTTTGTATGAGTAATTTCACTAAGCAGATGGTAGAAACGTGTTGTCATATCGTTCAGTGTTTCATTCTCCAAGAACATGAAACCTTTCTTCTTCAGCAGATCATGCCGTATTTTTCTTGTTGCAACATTACCTTCTCCTCTTGCTTCCAGGGTATCCCACAAATTTTTGGTGGTGGTACAGTACACAAACTGATGATAAATATCTTTATGAAGTGCCTGTGTCAGGATAGCAAACACCTTTTTCTCTAAATCGTAAGCCGTTTTATCGCTTTCATCTAGGTTGGCTAAGGAGGTTGGATTCGATCCTGCTTCTTCCAGAGATTCCTTGTAGGGTGTAGTAAAACACGTCCATAATTATGTGTTCTGACTAAGAACATATATGTGGAAACGACTTTTCCACAAAGGATAATCGTTCATATGGTTCAATTTAGGTGGACGATTATGACTCCCAGTTTCACTCTCGCTTATAAGAAGAGTCTGAATGCTCTGGTTCCGATTTGCGACACACGCCCATTGATTTGCGGTAATCATGGCTGTATGTTGAGGCATTAATGATTTAACCCATGAGGTTGCGGAGCTTTGTGAAGAGTCTTGATTTGTGCTTGAACTACTACTCCAATCCCAAGGATTAGTACTCATTATCTTCTCTTAATTATGAAAAGTAAAAGGTTTGAAGTTTAATTTTTGAAAATAACAGTGTCCTTTTTAAAGTTCACAATTTTAACAATCACAAGGTGAAACTAAAACACGAAAAACAATCAAAGAAGAAATTTCTTCTTACGAATCAATGATTCGTACGAATGATAGTCCTTCGTACGAACAAGATGCTTCGTACGAAAGGCACTTCTTCGTACGAACGAACTTGTTCTTCATGTGAACAAGGTTCTTCCCGCGGATGACTTGGTCTTTCGCACGAACAGTCTTGTGCTTTGAGCGGATGGGTTATTTGCATAGATGTTTTTCGTAGAGAGGAATTTTTTTGCAGGCTGGTTGGGGAAAATTTCCTTTTCTAGCACAGACTGGTTTTCGAAAATAGTATGTTGTCTACACAATTTTGGTTAAAAAGACAAACATTCCATATCAGCTTTTCAGTTACAACAGTCAAGTCCAGAATGTCTAGAAAATTGGTCAACCCTACAACAATACTCCGGTGAGTTTTTCGGTAGAGTTTCACCTGAAAATATGTTTAACTGGAACATAAGAAAATTTTAAGAAAAACAAGATTCAAACATGTCTCCATGTGTTCTAACAAGGTTTTTATGAAACTTTTCTGGATACAACAAGTTTTAACTAAGTATTAATTTTGTTATCTTTTAGAAACTTAAGTTTCCTGTTGAAAGTTCAAGAACACTTCAAGAAACCCTTACAACTAGCTCAGACACAACACTAAGCTTGGTTTTAAACAAGGAAGAGAGCCAAAGCTCTGATACCACTTGTAGGTCCACTTGGAGGATCAAGATTAACCTACTTCCCTATTTATACAACATAAATACAAGTGTGGAATCCTCGTAAGCATATAAACCAAAGCAAAGTAAGAAACACAAGATAACCAAAGATTCAATATCTTGATTTACAGAAGAGGACTAGTACAAACAAATACAAATATTGTTCATACAGACTCATGAAATACTCTTTATGCTCTTGTGTCTCTCTCTAGTGTAGCTCGCTCTAATATCTCTCACTTGTCTAGCCTCTAACTGAGAAGTGCATGCCTGCCTATATAGTGTCCACACCCAGCAACAGTACGAAGTATGTTGCTGGTTGTACGAAACACCAAAAGACACAAAGGACATTCTCCAAAGATGTTCGTATGAACAAGCTGGCTCGCACGAATCAAGCAATCAGCTTGTTGAGATGGATTCACTCGTACGAATGATGATTGGCTCGTACGAGCGACATCTTGCTCGTACAAAGCATTTCCCACTCGCACATAGATATGTTCTTCGGAGAACGTGCCACAGACACGATGTACACAAGACTCAACAATATGCACACATGCAACTGTTTTACAGAGACAAACTAATTGTCGTACTAAACAAAGATAGGAGGATATCTTGATTTGATCGACATGAACAAACCATATAGAAAAGTAAACAAAGACCGTACAATTACAGACGTAACTAAGAACAAGCGACAGACACAAAAGTGTTTCAACATTCACAAGTAGAGAGAGCGACCACAACCTGTTTCTTGCACTGCTATGTTACCAAACGGGTTCCGAAGAACTTGCAACCAGTCGTTGTAGATTTGGCATTAAGCTTGCAGTATCCGAAATCAGAAGCTAAATAACCCGTGAGATTGAAGTCATCATGTCGTGGATACCAAAAAGCTGGTGCTTGGGCATCCTTTCAAGTAGCGCAGGATCCTTTTGACAGCAAACAAATGTGAATCTCTTGGATTTGACTAATAACGAGCACAAAGGCATGTAGGATACATGATATTGGGTCTTGAAGCTGTGAGATACAACAAGGATCCGATCATGGAGCGATATAATGTCTCATCGACTTTAACTCCATGAGCGTGTGGACAAATGTCGTGGTTTGCGGCTAATGGAGTTGATGCTGGCCTAGTTCCTGTCATGTAAAATTTCTCTAACATATCATGAACATACTTCGTTTGGTGAATGAAGATACCATCAGGCAATTGTTCAACCTAAAGTCCTAAGAAAAAACTTCATCTCCCCATAGCACTCATTTCGAACTTCCTTTACATGACTTCTTCAAAGTATTTACACAGCTTCTCATTTGTCGATCCAAAGATGATATTGTCCACATATATTTATACAATGATCAGATGTCTGTCTACTTCCTTGGTAAAGAGGGTATTATCTATTGTTCCTCTTGAGAAACTGTTTCCTAGAAGATGTTTGGAAAGCGTCTCGTACCAGGGTCTCGGGGCCTGGTGTAGTCCATATAATTCCTTGTTTAACAAATAGACCTTATCCCGGTGGTTGGCCGACATATACCTCCTCGTTTACCTTTTCGTAAAGGAATGCGGATTTCATATCCAACTGGTACACTTTGAAACCTTTCCACGATGCAAAGGCTAAGAAAATGCAGATAGCTCAAGACATGTGACTAAGGCGTAGACCTCGTTGTAGTCTATCCCTTCTTGATGATGGAAACCTTATACTACGAGCTGAGCTTTGTTGCGAACCACGATACATCTATCGTCTCTTTTGCACTTGAAAACCCAACGAGTATTAATCTTCTTGTGATTGTCTGGTAGGTCAACAAGTTTCCAGACTCCAAGTTTTTGGAATTGCAACAATTCTTCTTGCATTGCATCTACCCAGCTTTCTTCCTTAATATTGTCTTTCCAATATCCTAGTTTTACCTGAGAAACAAAACAACTGTAAGAAAATCTGGTTTCTAGTGGAGCAACTTTTGTATAAAAGAAACTAAGATCCTTATTGATCTGATTTCGAGTTTTCACTCCAGTTTGTAAGTCGCCAATAATGTTTTCTGACGGATGGTAAGAGAGTGTTTTTGGCATCACTTCACTTGGAACATCTACTTGACTTTGCAGATTTGTGACAACTTCATCAGCAACCTATCCTGAGGACATAACTTCATTTCTATTATTGGATTCTTCAGCTTGATTGTTCAGAAAGCTTTGAATCTCTTTCGATCCTTCATTTAAACTGGTTCCTCCATCGTTAAAAGTAGGTTCATGATCAGAGTTAGCATCAACTGGCTGATGGGAAGACGGTTCAAAAACATTCAAGTTTGGTTCATTTACTGATTATTGCTGAGTGTTGCTCGGGCCTGCTTCAGAAGAGTTTGAGACAGGTAGTGATGGGGAAATCACCAAAGGTCTTGAAACTTGTTCCTGATTGGAGCTTTGATGTTGTTAATTTAACATGACAAGTTCTTCCTCAGAAGGTACTTCTGGTAGGTCAAATGAGTTCCACAACCTATCATAATTGAACAACCAAGGATCACCAGGTTTCTAGGCATTATATATCTCTGGCAATCAACATGTTGTGCTACAATAACCTGGTTAGGCTTGGCAAGAAGACTCTCTTTTTTGGACTAGCATAACCTATGAAATATCCTTCCAAGGATCTTGCTCCAAATTTACCCTCCGGGTCTAGAACAGTACACGGCGATCCAAATGGTTCCAAAAACGCTAGATTCGGTTTTCGATGGTTCAGTAGTTCAAAACACGTCTTATTGTGAGGCTTGATAGTCAAAACACGATTAAGGGTGAAACACGTAGATGCAACGACTACGCTCCAGAACTTAATAGGAAGTTTTGAATCAGCGAGCATTGTTCTTGCCGTCTCAATCAGTGTGCGTTGCTTACGTTCAGCTCCTTCATTATATTGAGGAGTATAGGGGGCGCTGAATTTGTGTAGAATACCCTTAGCGTTGCAGAATTCAAGCATTTTCCTGTTCTTAAACTCAGTACTATTATCGCTTCGGATTCTCATGATTGGTAAGTGACATAGGTTTTCAAGTTTTCTAAAGAGAACCATAAGATTTTCAAATGTTTCATAGTTGCTTCCTAGAAAGAAAACCCACGAGAATCTTGAGTAGTCATCTGTCACGAATAGGCAATATAGATCTCCAGAGATACTTTTCACGTTTACTTGTCCAAAGAGATCCATATGAAGCCTTTCTAGTGGAAGCTTGATTGAGTTAAACAGCTTTCTTGGGTGTGATTTCTTATGATGCTTCCCCTTTTTGCAGCTAAGACAATCATCTGATAAGTGAAAATTCTTGAGATTAACACCCTCCACTAAGTCGTTTTGCACCAAATAGTTCATCATTCTCAGGTGAATGTGCCTCATTTTACAATGCCATAGTATTGACTCTTTTTCAGTAGCTTTAGATACAAAGCATTAAACCTTCTTTGAAGTAGTGGATGCGATGCTCATGTCTAAGGCATAGAGATCATTTTCTCATGGAGCGCCCATAAGGATCCACTACTCGGGAATTTTGAATCCCGGTTTGAGAATTAGGCATTCCTTATCGTTGAAGTGGGTAGTGAATTTCTTGTCACAAATTTGTGAGATGCTAAGTAAGTTGTTCTCAAGCTTAGCGATATAGTTCACTTTGTCGAATGACACCACTCCGTTAGTGAGAATACCTTCACACACGATCCTTCCTCCCTATGTTCCGGAAAACCCGACATAACCACCTCAGATAGCTTTTATGTCGTATAATAACGCAAGCATCCCTTTCATGTGTCGAGAAGTTCCACTGTCCATAATCCACTTTGAAATAATTGATCTTAGGAGCCCCTGCACACATGTGAAAAAGAAATTACTTAAACAGAGAAACCCAAGCCATTTTGGTCTTGGACGGGTTTGGGATATCACATTTTGGCTCGACATTTTTCTTAAGCTCTTTTTTTACCTCCACCCATTGTTCAACCATTGACTCCTTTTCAATTTTAGGTTTAGTTGAAACAACGGTGGTGTTTACAACAACAGAAGTGATTTCTTCTTAACAACCCGGGTTTGTGCTTTTGAAAAAGCTTTCTTTGAGTAGAACTTAGGTTTTGTTTTGTTTGGTTTAAATTGACGTGCAATGTGCCCAACTTTGTTACATTTGTAACATGTCCTACTGTTGTTTCCAACAGAGGCTTTCAAAACTTGCTCACAGAGTTTTCTTTCTTGCTCAAATTATTTGTTTGATTGTTTACCAATGATTTCTTTTTCATTAACCGTGTTAATTCCGTAAAAAAAGTCAATTTTCGTTTTAATATTTTGCTTTTGGAATTTGTTGTTTTTCTTTTTTTCAAACCCTATCCCAGCCCTTTTGTACCTAGGATAGTTTCTACCACTCGGATGTATATTTCTGTGAGACCCTTTTGGTTTTGAGTAAAGAGTGGCATCTTGCTTATCAAGATAAGAGGTGTTGACTTCAGCCAGTTTAAAGAACTTGTTAACACGGTCTAAGTTTACATTTTGGATTGGAAATTCCTCTTTAGAGTATAGTTTATCTGATGGTTTCAGTTTGTAGACGACTACATTAGGATCATTATTTAAACCATTCTCTGATGCTAAAATGAAGTTCTCGTTAAAACATTTCTCACTTCTAGAATGTGAACTTGACTCAGGCTTCTCATTGCTTGACTCTTCACTTTCATAAACTATGCTGTCAGACTCATTTTTGAAAACAATTTTGACCACTCTGGTTACCACATCAGATTCGCAATCTTTCTTTGTTTTGGTGTAAGTTACATCGATGTTTTCAGGCAGCTCATTACCATTTTTATTAAACAAATTTAAGTTTAGCGCCTTTTCCACCACATCTAGCCTTTTTTTTGCATATCCATTCCACATGGGTGGTGGAACACGATCATAACCTTTACCGTGGTCATTAACAACCTTCTTTTCTTATTTAACCTTGATTTTCGGAAGAATGTGATTAATGACATATGAACTAGTAGAATAATTGATTAACAATTTGTTATCCCATTCAGTTTCAATTTTCATCTTCTCCAGTTCACCTTTCAGCACAACAATCATATTTATATGCATGTTTATGGCCATTTGTTTGTTCATAACGGTTGCTTTGAGCATTGAAAGTGTATTGTCATCTCCTTTGATTGATTTCTCATATTGTCGAATGGTTTTTGTGACATCCCGGGTTTTCGGACAACTTAAACGCAATACTTGTCGAGTGAATGCTATGTATTAAACATGTACGAGCTAATGAATACGTGATGTGTGATTACGTGAATTGTTTTAGTTACAAATTATATGTATATATAATAAATATGTGCACGAGCCGAACCGCGACACGAACCAACTTTGATTCCTTGTGACTCTAGGAATTAACCAAGTTTAGAACTCAAACCATTCTCGGCCGTGTGCAACCCAAACCGCAAACCCAAACCGAGATCAAACCTAAACCTTAAACTAAAACTATTGGCCGCAAGATCAAACCCAAACCAAACCAACTCAAGTCCCTCGGCCATGAATTCAAACCCAAAACCGTAACCCTATCTCTCCTTGCGCTATATATACACACACCCATGCATGCTTTTCACAACTCCAAAACCCTAACAAGCAAAACAGCCGTCGGCTGCCTTACTCTTGCTTTCCTCTCGGTCGCAGCAGCAGCAGCCATCGCCATCTTCATCTCCCGATCGCGAACACCCGATCCTTAATCCCTTCAATCGCAAGCAGCCCATCTCTTCCACTTGTTCACTTCCTCAATCACAAAACAGCCTACTACTTTTGCTCAGCCACGAATAACCTCCTTTCTCGGTCACGGATCTTCTCGGTTGCAAGCAATCTTTGATCACCGATCCCTTATAGTACTCACGATTCGTTTACCTTGTTATTAAAAGATTAGAATTTGTCATATGCTACAAGATAATATTCGGATACATGTGTTTTGATTGTGTTGTTTTCGGATTATATGATTGAATGAAAGGTTAGGATAACCGATTTGTTAATAATGTTTGCGTTGGATGTTTGTTTGAAAATCTGAAATCATGAGCCTTGTTTGTTTATAAAAACTAGAGGTATGAACTAGGGTTTGCATGGATATGTTATTAGTATTGATTATGACTAGGAAACCGGTTAAAGATCGCCTAGGTTAATCATACGGACGGGTTATGCGAATTCATGATAATGATATGCTGAAAACAGTTTGCTAAGTAATAGTTACAGCCGACTTAATCTGGCTGTAACTCGGTCGTTAGTTGTCGAAAAACGGATTTTCTGATGTCTAGAACGTAGAGATTTGAATAACGAATCTAAGGGCACTGGATTCATAATTTTCTGAAGTCGTTTGATATTTTTAAAGGGCCAAATAAGTTCAGTAACTAAAGCTGTGAAAATCCTGAAATTTTGTTGGTTGTTTATCGAGTTGGATTTTAAAATCAGTAGGGAGTTGAGTCATGAATTTTGTACAGCAACTAGGTATGGAAATTTCCGGGCAACTCCAACTGGAATTTTGTTAATTGGACGATCGGTGATTTTTAATAAATTCTTTCGTGGACTGCAGTCAGAAAGTGATAAATCTGACTGCAGCCTAGTATATTAATATTTATGGTTAAATGGTAAGATTTAGGACTTGGAAAATTTATGTAAATTTCTACAGTATAAATGTCACCTACTGTAAAAATATTGGAATTTTTGGAACGTTGAACTATTTTATAAAAATCCTAGAAAACAGCTGAATTATGAGCGTCAAGCTGAAATTTGATAACTTGTGATTGTGTGCACCAAATTGTGGCATGGATTGGTTTATGTTCATGATAAGTTGTTTTGATCACTAGGTTCACATGAGGATACTTGCATGCATGTTTGAGTGTTAGATATGTTATTTGTGTGTATCACTTTGTGCGTAAATTAAGTGTAGAATTTGTATTGGTGTGATCACACACTGACTTGAAATCAATTGGTTTGTTAGGACGCAATTAGCGTCCCATCCTTTACAACTTCTTTGCTACACTAACCGAGCAAATAAAGGTGAGTTCACGGCCCCTAACTTTATCCAGTTTTAAACAACAGGGGGAGAAACATGTATACACTCTTCAAACTCAATCTCTTTACGTTATACGAATTTAACGTCACATAACTATTCGGTAACTAAGTTAATGTTAATGTAATGTTATGGTCACTAAGCAGCTTTATCACTTAAGTCCTCGTCAATCTCTCGGATCGTTAGTATTGGGTTTAATAACGGGGGAGTTATAAGTAGTACTACTGGGCCCGACAAGCCCCATCCGAGCTAGTCGCGCTAGCCGACCGGGTATGGTCAACGGGTGAATAATTCGGCCTAACTTCGCCATGGTCAGTGATAGGCCTGGCAACACGGAGGCACAACAGTCAGCTTCGATCGCGAACTCTTACGTGACATGACTTTAGGCTAGCTACCTATATATGTTAACATTGAACTTAATTACGAAACAACTATATTATCCCGGGTTGAGGATAATGGAAACAACAACTTATTATTCCTGGATGGAATAATGGAAACAACAATTATATTATCCTGGGTTGAGGATAATGGAAGCAACAACTTATTATTCCGGGATTGGAATAATGGAACCAACACGTTATCCCGGGTTAGGGATAACGGGGAAAACAAACTATAACCGAACAAAAGAATTTATGAAAACCTGTGAACTCACTCATCTTTAATGTTGACACTTGTTTCTTTACATGTTTCTCAGGACGCTAGGAGCTCTAGGTGCACGCACATGCATTGAACAAGACATCTTTTATCGAGTCTTATTTATCAATATTGTTTTGGGGTTTTTCACTTGTTTTGGCGTTTGTGTTGGCGCCCGCTTCACTACTTATTTATGCTTCCGCTCAAACTTTAAAAACTGATGCTTCTGCTAAATATTGGTAACTAATCAAGACAATATAAAATCTACGACAAATGATTTTTGAAAACGTATTATCAAATCATATAGAGTCGTTCGACGTACTAGTGTTTCAGATTCTGTTTGTTCACACGCCTCGCGGTAAAACTCCCAAGTGGAAATTGAGGGTGTGACAGATTGGTATCAGAGCCACTAGCTATAGAGAACCAGGTTTGCATTAGAAGTAGACCTAAACTATAGCTGATTTCACGACACTAGACTTAGTTTGGCACCGAACTATTATATCTTGTTATGCAATATACCACAACTGTGTTATGTAGATTATGCCTTCATAATAAGAAATGAAAACAACTCGTAACTAACTACACGACCTAACAGGCAATGTCATCATCCTCATCGTCATCATCATCCGGACAGACCTACGCCACCAAGAGCGCCAGGAAAGTCACCTATGGTGGAACCCTTACCATCTTATGGCGTGGAGACACGCTCAGCTGCGAGGAAAAGGCTCGCTCTGGGGGAGGGTCGTCATCAGCCCAACCATTGCTGTGCCGGTTGAACGGTTAACCCTGTAGAAGTAGGAATTGACCTACTTAGAATCATATTACATAAAAACAAGCACAGATAGAAAGAATGCAGGAAACCATCCTAGCACAAGGATGGATGATCCGCCAACTTACAGGTAAAACCGACTCGCTCGAGGAAGAGCATCATACGAGTAAGATAGCTCGTAACACCATAGCCAGAGATCTGCGTGCTGAGCAGATAAGAGCCGACTGGCTTGAGGACAGAGTCCTGGAAAATAGTTGGAACATTCAGGAACTGCAAAATCAAGCACTTGCACCAGCACCGGCCCCTCCCGTGCCGGTAGAGGAGGATCCGGAAGAGGATCCGAAGAGAGGACCCTGGGGGAGGGGTCCAGAGGAGGACCCAGCTGTAGAAGCTGGAAACGCCGCGCAGGATGGCGGCAACGACAGTGACTTGGGGGATGGAGACGTAGACGACTGACACGTCTCGCTTATTTTATTTATTTTCCTTCAGTCTATTTATTTTCCCACTTGTGTTTAAACTTGAGACTTTATAGTGAATTCATATGTCTGATTTGCACTTTTGTAAGACGTTGAAATTTCAGTTAATCAAGTATTTCTTTTGACTATTTAACATATTTAGTTGACATAACTTAATAATTATTAAAGTACGAAGTAGGATAACTATATTGGATATATAGACTTATCGGAGTGTGTTTGTGTTGTGTTTCGAAGATCTAAATGGCAACTGGACGACGTGGAAACCTTAACTTAACGCCCGAAGAGCTAGCTGCCATGATTCAAGAGCACGTGAACGCAGCTTTAGCGGGTGTTCAGAACCAACCGGCAGGTAACCATTATTAAATTTTCGTGTGAAAATCTAATAGTGAGGCTAGTAAAAATTCCTTGCTGACTTCCTGTTCTCTGTCAGCAGGAGGGGGCTTTAACCCCTATAAGATGTTCCTCGACGCGAAACCAAGCAAATTCTCGGGGGCGGAAGGACCCATTGGACTGGTCCGCTGGATCGAAAAATCTGAATCCATTTTTGAAATGTGCAACTGTCTAGAGGCCAACAAGGTCAAGTACGCAGCCTCAACACTAGAAGATGGGGCACTGACATGGTGAATGCACAAGTCCAAACACGTGGACTTATAGCTGCGAATGCAATGGCCTGGGCCGAGTTCAAGGCCCTAATCAAAGAGGAGTACTGTCCGCGAGACAAAGTGCAACAGTTAGAGCAAGCCTTATGGAACCACAAGATGGTGGGATCTGAAATCGAAGGTTACACCGCAAAACATCATGACTTGGTATTTCTATGTCCCGATTTGGCCAACACTGTGGAGAAAAGACTCGAGTTCTATCTTGGGGGTCTGGTTCCGGAAATTCAGGGTATGGTAATGGCTAGTAACCCTGTAACTGAACATCAAACAATCCGATTGGCTCACAAACTCACCGATAAGGCGGTGGAACAAAAGAAGCTGCCAGCACGAGGTACAACTGAAGTTGCCCCGGATAACAAAAGAAAGTTTGAAGACTCGTCTGCTCGACAGTCTTCGTCATCCCAGCCGCAGCAGGGGAACCAGAAACGATTCAATCATTACAACAGCCACCGGGGTCACCAAAATCAGCCTGCCAGTAACAACAACAACCAGAACGCAAGCGGCTATGCAGGTCGAAAGCCGAAGTGCAACCGCTGTAATCTCCACCATAACGGCCCTTGTGCTGGAAATCGCTGCCAACGATGTGGCAAGATGGGACATGCGGCAAAGGATTGTCGTGGGGAAATCATGTCCCGACAAAATCAAAATCAACCCCAGGGTCAGCAGCAGGGTATCAACCGGGGATGCTATTAGTGTGGTAGCACTGCTCACTTCAAAAGAGACTGACCACAGCTGCGTAACAACAACAACAATGGTGGGAACAACCACAACCACAATAACCACAACAACAATAATAACAACAACAATAATGGGAACGGTGGCACCGGAGGTGCCAAAGGTCGCGCATTTACATTGGGCCGCGGAGAGGCCAGAAACGACTCGAACGTGGTCACCGGTAAGTTTCCCCTTAATGAACATTTTGCTTCTGTGCTTTTTGATACGGGTGCGGATAGGAGCTTTATATCTGAGTCTTTTAGGAAGAACCTAAATCTCACGCTTAAACCATTAGAGACCCCTTATGTTATAGAATTAGCCGATGGTAAATCTGTAGATGTGACCCAAATAGTATCCGGCTGTCAACTCAAACTCGCGGGCCACACCTTTACCATTGAT
The DNA here is from genome assembly GCA_947069175.1 of Scalesia atractyloides. Taxonomy (NCBI): domain Eukaryota; kingdom Viridiplantae; phylum Streptophyta; class Magnoliopsida; order Asterales; family Asteraceae; genus Scalesia; species Scalesia atractyloides. The sequence goes on along the minus strand of CAMTDV010000022.1, from coordinate 40,861,203 downwards.
CTGATGACAACTCCTCTGGGTAGTTTTGACGTGGTAGTCGGAATGGACTGGCTATCCGACGTCCGGCTGAAGTTCTCTGCTTCGAAAAATCTATCCGTATTCCGCTCTCTAACGACGAAATCCTGACGGTACAAGGCGATAAGGCAAGCGCCGTCACCAACATCATCTCATACATACAAGCGCAGAAGTATCTTCGGAGAAAGAACTCCTTCGCTTTACTCGCACTGATTACCGAACAGCCTAAGGACGAGAAACGTATAGAAGACATCCCTGTCGTCCATGATTTTTCCGATGTATTCCCAGAAGAACTACCTGGTCTTCCACCCCATCGACAATTGGAGTTTGAAATCGAATTGTCAAACAATGCGACTCCTATCGCCAAGGCTCCATACCGCCTAGCTCCAGCCGAGCTGCAGGAGCTGTCTACCCAACTTCAGGAACTTTTAGAGAAAGGGTTTATCCGACCAAGCGTTTCGCCATGGGGAGCTCCAGTCCTGCTTGTCAAGAAGAAGGACGGGACTTTCCGCATGTGCATCGACTACAGGGAACTCAACAAGGTTACTGTCAAGAACCGATACCCGTTACCTCGCATCGACGATCTCTTCGACCAACTTCAAGGGTCAATTTACTACTCTAAGATTGATTTACGGTCCGGTTACCACCAGCTACGCGTCAGGGAGGAGGATATCGATAAGACGGCATTTCGCACTCGGTATGGCCATTATGAGTTCTTGGTCATGCCCTTCGGTCTCACCAACGCACCTGCGGTGTTCATGGACCTCATGAACCGCGTGTGTAAACCATACCTCGACAAATTTGTCATTGTGTTCATCGATGACATACTCATCTACTCCAAAAGTGAAGAAGAACATGCTGAACATCTATGATTACTGCTAGGATTACTTCAACAGGAAAAGCTATATGCTAAGCTTTCGAAGTGTGATTTCTGGATTCGGGAAGTTCAGTTTCTCGGGCATATCGTGAATGAAAGGGGTATCCACGTGGACCCTGCCAAGATTGAAGCCATCAAAAACTGGGAAGCACCTAAGACACCGACGGAGATCCGCCAATTTTTGGGATTGGCTGGTTACTACAGACGTTTCATCGAGGGGTTTTCAAAGATCGCACAACCGCTTACTACCCTCACCCAGAAAGGCATCAAGTATGCTTGGGGTGACAAGCAAGAAGCAGCGTTTCAATTGCTAAAGCAGAAACTTTGCAGTGCACCCATTCTGTCCTTGCCGGAAGGGACAGATGACTTTGTAGTATATTGTGATGCTTCCATTCAGGGATTGGGATGCGTACTCATGCAACGCGATAAGGTCATCGCGTATGCGTCGCGACAACTGAAGGTTCACGAGAAAAACTACATGACGCATGACCTGGAATTGGGAGCAGTAGTGTTTGCACTTAAGATTTGGAGACACTACCTCTATGGAACGAAGTGCACAATCTTTACGGACCACAAGAGCCTCCAACACATCTTTGATCAGAAGGAGTTGAACATGCGACAGCGTCGCTGGGTCGAACTCTTGAACGATTATGAGTGTGCCATTCGGTATCACCCGGGTAAAGCTAACGTGGTAGCTGATGCCCTCAGTAGGAAGGAACACTTGAAACCACGTCGTGTACGAGCATTACAACTCACTATTCATTCGGGGCTACCCGAACAAATACGCGACGCCCAGTTAGAAGCAGTTAAGGAGGAAAATATCAAGGCCGAATCGGTAGGAAAAATGGAACGCGATTGGGAAGTAAAACCTAATGGAGCCCGGTATTTCATGAATCGCATATGGGTACCTCTCTACGGAAACCTCAGAGAGCTAGTCATGGATGAAGCTCACAAATCCCGATACTCTGTCCATCCGGGTTCGGATTAGATGTATCAAGACCTTAAAGCTGCGTATTGGTGGCCCAACATGAAATCCGATATAGCCACCTACGTGAGTAAATGTTTGACTTGTGCAAAAGTCAAGGTGGAGTATCAAAAGCCATCGGGGCTACTCCAACAACCTGAGATCCCAGTGTGGAAATGGGATCAGATCTCAATGGATTTCATCACTAAACTCCCGCGAACCTTGGGTGGTTGCGATACCATCTGGGTGATCGTGGATCGTTTAACTAAGTCCGCACACTTCCTAGCTATTAAAGAAACAGATAAGATGGAGAAGTTGACTCGCATCTACATTAAGGAAGTAGTTTCTCGGCACGGAGTGCCAACATCCATCATCTCAGACAGAGATGCTCGCTTCACGTCAAACTTCTGGCAGTCACTCCAGAAAGCGTTGGGAACACGCTTGGATATGAGCACAGCCTATCACCCTCAGACTGATGGTCAAAGTGAAAGGACCATACAGACCTTGGAAGACATGCTTAGAGCATGCGTCGTAGACTTCGGAAATAGTTGGGAAATTCACTTGCCTTTAGTGGAATTCTCATATAACAACAGTTATCATACGAATATTTCGGCAGCACCATTTGAGGCATTATACGGTCGTAGATGTAGATCATCGGTCTGCTGGGCAGAAGTCGGTGACAGTCAACTCACAGGCCCTGAGTTAATACTTGAGGCTACCGAAAAGATTGTACAAATCAGAAACCGCATGGCGGCGGCACGAGATCGACAGAAAAGCTACACTGATCAACGACGCAAACCGCTCGAATTTCAAGTAGGCGACCGCGTCCTACTAAAGGTGTCACCCTGGAAGGGTGAGTCCGCTTTGGAAAACGGGGCAAACTAAACCCACGGTACGTAGGCCCGTTTGTAATCTTGAAACGTATTGGACCCGTAGCTTATCAATTAGACCTTCCTGCCGAACTCAGTGGAGTTCACAACGTATTTCACGTGTCAAATCTGAAGAAGTGTCTATCAGATGAAACTCTAGTCATACCATTGGATGAGATCCAAGTGGATGAATAACTGAACTTTTGGAACAGCCTATCGAAATCATGGATCGTGAGATCAAGACTCGAAGGCACAGCAAGATCCCGATCGTTAAGGTTCGTTGGGACTCTAAGCGTGGACCGGAGTTCACGTGGGAAAGAGAGGACCAAATGAAAAGTAAATACCCACACCTCTTCGCAACTGAGCAGCAAACTAACGATACCAGTAACTAAATTTTCGGGACGAAAATTCTTTCAACATGGGGATGATGTGACAACCTGGAAATTTCACATATTTTTGCGTACTATTGTTGACTAAATTCTTGTGCATGGCACTTGGAAATCTTTGTGTATGGCACTTGGGAACTTCTTGTAACGTTGCGTACCATCATTAATGAACTAACTCTTTGTGCGTGGCACTCTAAACATGTACGCTACATTCTAAACCGCGTTTACTCAATTTTCGGGACGAAAATTCTTTCAACATGGGGATAATGTGACATCCCGGGTTTTTTGGACAACTTAAACGCAATACTTGTCGAGTGAATGCTATGTATTAAACATGTACGAGTTAATGAATACGTGATGTGTGATTACGTGAATTGTTTTAGTTACAAATTATATGTATATATAATAAATATGTGCACGAACCGAACCGCGACACGAACCAACTTTGATTCCTTGTGACTCTAGGAATTAACAAAGTTTAGAACTCAAACCATTCTCGGCCGTGTGCAACCAAACCGCAAACCCAACCGAGATCAAACCTAAACCTTAAACTAAAACTATTGGCCGCAAGATCAAACCCAAACCAAACCAACCCAAGTCCCTCGGCCATGAATTCAAACCCAAAACCGTAACCCTATCTCTCCTTGCGCTATATATACACACACCCTCGGTGCGCAGCGCAGCAGCCATCGCCATCTTTTATCTCCCGATCGCTAACACCCGATCCTTAATCCCTTCAATCGCAAGCAGCCCATCTCTTCCACTTGTTCACTTCCTCAATCACAAAACAGCCTACTACTTTTGCTCAGCCGCGAATAACCTCCTTTCTCGGTCACGGATCTTCTCGGTTGCAAGCAATCTTTGATCACCGATCCCTTATAGTACTCACGGTTCGTTTACCTTGTTATTAAAAGATTAGAATTTGTCATATGCTACAAGATAATATTCGGATACATGTGTTTTGATTGTGTTGTTTTCGGATTATATGATTGAATGAAAGGTTAGGATAACCGATTTGTTAATAATGTTTGCGTTGGATGTTTGTTTGAAAATCTGAAATCATGAGCCTTGTTTGTTTATAAAAACTAGAGGTATGAACTAGGGTTTGCATGGATATGTTATTAGTATTGATTATGACTAGGAAACCGGTTAAAGATCGCCTAGGTTAATCATACGGACGGGTTATGCGAATTCATGATAATGATATGCTGAAAACAGTTTGCTAAGTAATAGTTACAGCCGACTTCATCTGGCTGTAACTCGGTCGTTAGTTGTCGAAAAACGGATTTTCTGATGTCTAGAACGTAGAGTTTGAAAAACGATTCTAATGGCGCTGGATTCATATTTTTCAGAAGTCGTTTGATATTTTTAAGTGGCCAATTAAGTTCAGTAACTAAAGCTGTAAAATCCTGAAATTTTATTAGTTGTTTATCGAGTTGGATTTAAAATCTGTAGGGAGTCGAATCATGAAATTTGTACAGCAACTAGATATGGAAATTTCCGGGCAACTTCCAATGGAATTTTGTTAATTGGACGAATCAGTGATTTTTAAATAAATTCTTCCGTGGACTGCAGTCAGAAAGTGAGAATCTGACTGCAGCCTAGTATATTAATATTTATGGTTAAATGGTAAAGATTTAGGACTTGGAAAATTTATATAAATTTCTACAGTATAAATGTCACCTACGTAAAAATATTGGAATTTTTGGAACGTTGGAACTATTTTATAAAAATCCTAGAAAACAGCTGAATTATGAGCGTCAAGCTGAAATTTGATAACTTGTGATTGTGTACACCAAATTGTGGCATGGATTGGTTTATGTTCATGATAAGTTCTTTTGATCACTAGGTTCACATGAGGATACTTGCATGCATGTTTGAGTGTTAGATATGTTGTTTGTGTGTATCACTTTGTGCGTAAATTAAGTGTAGAATTTGTATTGGTGTGATCACACACTGACTTGAAATCAATTGGTTTGTTAGGACGCAATTAGCGGTCCCATCCTTTACAACTTCGTTTGCTACACTAACCGAGCAAATAAAGGTGAGTTCATGGCCCCTAACTTTATCCAGTTTTAAACAACAGGGGGAGAAACATGTATACACTCTTCAAACTCAATCTCTTTACGTTATACGAATTTAACATCACATAACTATTCGGTAACTAAGTTAATGTTAATGTAATGTTATGGTCACTAAGCAGCTTTATCACGTAAGTCCTCGTCGATCTCTCGGATCGTTAGTATTGGGTTTAATAGCGGGGGAGTTATAAGTAGTACTACTGGGCCCGACAACCCCATCCGAGCTAGTCGCGCTAGCCGACCGGGTATGGTCAACGGGTGAATAATTCGGCCTAACTTCGCCGTGGTCAGTGATAGGCCTGGCAACACGGAGGCACAACAGTCAGCTTCGATCGCGAACTCTTACGTGACATGACTTTAGGCTACTATTATGTTAACATTGAACTTAATTACGAAACAACTATATTATCCCGGGTTGAGGATAATGGAAACAACAACTTATTATTCCTGGATGGAATAATGGAAACAACAATTATATTATCCTGGGTTGAGGATAATGGAAGCAACAACTTATTATTCCGGGATTGGAGTAATGGAACCAACACGTTATCCCGGGTTAGGGATAACGGCGGAAAACAAACTATAACCGAACAAACGAATTTATGAAAACCTGTGAACTCACTCATCTTTAATGTTGACACTTGTTTCTTTACATGTTTCTCAGGACGCTAGGAGCTCTAGGTGCACGCACATGCATTGAACAAGACATCTTTTATCGAGTCTTATTTATCAATATTGTTTTGGGGTTTTTCACTTGTTTTGGCGTTTGTGTTGGCGCCCGCTTCACTACTTATTTATGCTTCCGCTCAAACTTTAAAAACTGATGCTTCTGCTAAATATTGGTAACTAATCAAGACAATATAAAATCTACGACAAATGATTTTTGAAAACGTATTATCAAATCATATAGAGTCGTTCGACGTACTAGTGTTTCAGATTCTGGTTTGTTCACACGCCTCGCGTAAAACTCCGCAAGTGGAAATTGAGGGTGTGACAGTTTTGCTTAATTTATCATATGCTTCTTTTGTTGTGACATAATCATATGACAAATGTTCAGCATGTGTTTTGAGTTCATTAAATTTTTCATCTTTTTCAACACACTCCTTACATGGCAATTTGCTTTATGCATGGAGTTTACAATTCGACATTATGAGTATCCTAATTCTTCTTCACAGTTTCACTTACCGACGCATTTACCAATTCAACACTTTCTACCTGGGTGTGCTCAATAACTACCTTGTTCAAATTTCCCATTAAAGCTTTGTCAGCAATATCAGTCAGAGCTTCAACGACCACCTCCTTTGTTACATCAATCAATTCGACAACTTCTGACTTTGGTTCTTCCTCACATGTTGGTTGATGACTTTAATGGAAATATCCTGCAAAAGTTTTAAGAATATCAGTAGGGAAAAGATGTTTAAAGGCACTGTTTAGAAGTTCTTCTTCCTTAGATGAGGTTCCATAAAGTTCTTAGGGTGCCTCATCAAAGGATGCCTCTGCATATTCTTCGGCATGCTTAGGTTCTTCAATAATTTCAGCTACTAATGCCAGACTTTCACTCTTTGTTATGTACTTGCTCCAGTTAAAACCTTAGTCTTCTTGAGTGACAACGAGTGCTTTATCTTTTGAGTTTGACGGACCGTCTTCAATCTGCACCATTCTAGTTTAGGGTTCAGTTCGATGATATATGGCCTTTTTGTAGTAATCATCAGCAAAAGGGTTATGATTGCCCTTGACCTCTCGATTTGGACATTCTCTTTTGAAATGCCCCTTCTCGCGGCATTTGAACATGTAACCTTGGACTTATCATAGCCAAGTTTGCAGTCAAGTCCACCCAAATTATCTTTTCCAGTAATTTCCATAAAGCGTTGAGCTCTGCAGACAATGGAAGCCATACACCACTTGATATCGATCAATTCCATTTCACCCGGATCAACGTGATTGTAATCTTCTTTTGTCATCTCTGGAAACCCAATTATTCCAGCAACCAACTTTCGTACGATTAGAGTACTGAGGCAAGTAGGGTCATGTGTTGCTTTGAGGTATTTTCGTCAAAGTTTTGAGCATTCTGGAGTTTACTATGATATTGCATTGTAGGGTTCGTTGATTATGGTTAGATTGATTGTGCTGGCTGCTCTCTGGATTGCTTGAGTTTTGGGATGATTTTGGTCCTTGAGGCGTATTTGGATTGAAGGAAGTAAAAGATTGAAATCCACTGGTTTGGATATTTGTAAAACCATAATGTTGTATCTGTGCGCCTTTGCTTTTTGCCATCTTCTGCATCTCCAACTCATGCCCTTCTAATCTTTCGATGAATGAAGGCGATGAGAAATTACCATACTCAGTGCCGTTCTTTAGAATAGTTAAATAAGTGGACCATTCTCTTTCAGGTAGAGAATCTGCAAGCTTATCAATAAATTCTTTGTTTGTTTCTACGCTTCATCTGTACCACCAGGTGACAGTACCTTTCAATCAACTGTTTCACTGTCTCTCCATTGATAAGAGTAAAAATATCGAACTCTTTACTCAGTAGCGATCTCTTTCCCTTTCTCAGTTGCGAACTTCCTTGGAATTTCAAAGTAAGGCATTCCATAAAGACTGAGCATCATCATCGTGCTGTAATAGTGCCAAGATATCTTCTTTTATGGCTTGCTGCAAAATATTCATCATCTTCTTTTCATTAATGAATTTTCTCAAGACCAGTTTCTCCAATATGAGCCTGATATTTAGACTCAATAGCACACTAGCAAGTGAAGTGGTTAGCTTGAACCCAGTTCATGAACCTTTCGCTCCAACTATCTTAATCTTGCTGCAAAAGACTGAGTATCGTCATCGTGCTGTAATAGTGCCAAGATATCTTCTTTTTTGGCCTGCTGCAAAATATTTATCATCTTCTTTTCATTAATGAATTTTCTAAAGACCAGTTTCTCCAATAGGAGCCTGATATTTAGACTCAATAGCACACTAGCAATTGAAGTGGTTAGCTTGAACCCAGTTCATGAACCTTTCGCTCCAACTATCGTAATCTTCTAGATTCATATGTTTTGGAGGCTTCATCATTGTTCCCATTTCATTCTCGAGATTCATATTTTGTGTCATGGTACTAGTAACAGCTGAAGCAGCAAACGCTTTAAAAAATTATTCTTCCATTATATCTGCATTTTTTAATAACACAAACTTTAGACAACGTTGATTAGATATAATTTGACAAGAACACGATAGTTAAGAAAACTCCTTATGATGTCCTTCGTGCGAGTGAACTAAGACTCGTGCGATTCAGGTACTTCGTGCGAGCAAGGCCTTGTGCGAGAGAAAGTCACTCGTGCGAGCGACTCTTCCTGCGAGTCACTACTCGTAAGAATGATTGTTTTGGAGACTAGAATTTTACGAAAAAATTGTTTTTCTTGCGAGTGACAGGTCGTACAAGTGGCTATTCGTACGGATGGCTATTCGTACAATTTGTCCATCTCCTCATACGAGTAGCTCAGGTCAACAAACAGATGTTTTCTACAATTTTGATCATGATTTTGTTTGATTTTAGATCTGTAAGTTTCAGGGATTTGTTAATGTTGATTAACGTGTTATACTAAAATCCTAGTCCAATTCGACCATGAAATTTTCTAGATCTAAAAAATGTATGAAGAATGAGTAGATATAGAAATCTTTAATGGTTGAATCTTGATTTTCAACTGCTGAAACTTGTTGTTTGTCCTCAAATCAGGCCTCAATACTGTGATACCACTTGTGAGAGGGGATCGGCTCTCCTCCGTGAGCACCAGACCGACTTGACTCAACTAAAAGAGGCGGAATTCATTGCTAGAGAGTTTGACAAACGAACAATCAAATATGCTGCTTAAAGGTCGTTACTTCTTCTATTAATAAACGTGGAAAGGGACAGGGCGTCACCTCAGTCACACATCAACAACTATATACACAACACCCAAGCTCCACTATATAAAGGCCAACATGGCTTGCACAAGGAGTGGTGTTGCTGACTCGTATGAGTGGTGCTTCGTATAGTGACAAAGTGTCACTCGTACGAGCCATCTTACAAACTCAACAAACATATCTTTTGACAAATATAAGCCATACTTACACGACCAACATATCCTAGACATAGGCAATAGACATTGTGCACCAACAAAAAAAACTACTTAATTAGTGGCTTAACATCTCTTAGATATATGGTCTTAGTACACCGAAATTTCGTTTGAGAGATTGTAGGATTTTGAGATACTAGGTCTTTATAAATAATCGATATCTGGGGTATTATACAAGTTCTTATGATTTTGCGTCGGAAATGGACTAGAACTTGTAGAATACTTTTGCTTTTAAAACCCAAAAAACTACAGCAAATTGTAAGAATCGAAAGATCCAACAATTGAAGTAAAAGATTCCAAATTGGAACACTAGTTTCAAGACGAGCCTTCATCTGTTTGTCGGTACGGTGGTAATAACCTGAGCTCTCAAGGTCTCGCTATACCCAAATACAGATATAAGTCACATATATTCACCTGTAAGATGAAATCCAGGGAATCTTGATACAGGAGTATATTCTGAGGTGGGAAACACGGTTAATTAAAGTTCCTAAAATTACCTAAATGTATCTTTGTTCAATTGAAAAATGTGTAGAGGTTTATGTGGACAAGTACACTGACAGTCTAAGTGAATTTGTTTAGTACTTAATGTCTTACGAAGGTCAACAGTACTAGTGATAGTCTCATAACTGATATGATTGTCTAACACAAACTCACAAAAATATGTCTATAAATATGTTCGTACATAGTTCATTACATTTCATTTCAGAAAAGCCCAAAAAAGATTTTCAGTACGTTTTAGCATAAATTTTGGAAAAACCAAAAGATTTAATTTCTATCTTAGTTTTGACTACGGAAAGCGGATCTTCAAAATCCAAAGATGCCGAATGCTGAGAATTCCGGAAGACAATGGGTTGGGAGCTTATCTGAATTGTGAAAATGTTTTGAAAAGATTAAAAGTTCATTAACTTGAAACTTTACATGGCCTAAAACATAAGTTTAATCATAAATTGTTCAACCAAGGTCATTAACTTGGACCTGGTAGACAAATCAGTTAATCGGGGTCATTAACTTGGACTTGGTCGACTGAGTGGGTCGTTAAAACTGGGTAAAATAATCACAATGTTAAAAATCAGTTTTATCTTCGCTTAAACTTCGAACGAAGATAATTATCCTCGTAGGAAGATAGTCAACCACATAAACTATCTTCGCACAAAGATAGTTCACTTGTCACTGTTTAGTGCTCTGAGCGAAGGTAAAATCTAATGACGTGCTGCCGAAATTTATTAGCTTGTAGTGGCCGATTGGCACACCACGAACAATGCCTAAGGTAGTTTGGACTGAATTGAACCTTAAATTGAAGTTTTCGTTAAAATAAACATAAAAACGTAGATCTAGGACAAACTAATGGGCCAGAGTTTAAATTTAACATACCATCATGTTAATCGGCACTTTTAGGTTGTTTTAGTAGCATCAATTTCATGAAAATTGAGGAAAATTATCAAGTGTGTATACTGTTACGTTCGCATGATGGTAAATTACATTCGCACGAAGGTAATTTATCTTCACACGAAGATAAAGTGCAAAATATGTATTTTGATTATTTACCTTCGCACGAAGGTAAAGGTCCACTTCGCACTAGTTACCTTCACACGAAGGTAAAAGATATTTTTCGAAAAAAAAATTCTAAGTGTTTTCATGTTTGTGTTCGTGCAGGAAAAGAAATTGAACTTCGACAAGAAACACAACATCTATTGTGTTCTTGATGAGAGTATTCTAGAAATTGCACCTTTCAAGTCATTATTGAAGTTTATGAGCAAATTACCGATTATTAAAGCGCTTATAGACCCTCACAAGGCCTATCGCTCACACATAGAGAGATTTAGGAGCATGCAAAGTTTGTACCAGAGAAGAAAGCTATACGATCTTTTGTGCGGATTGGTGATGAAGATAAAGAGCTATACATTACTTAAGCCCTAATTCGTAGAGTGTTAGATTTTAATGATAAAAAAGAAGATCCAATGATGCATACTTAATGTATGTGCAAAGGATGCTTCTACAGAATGGGTTATAAGGGGCATATCAACACTCAGTTCAATAAAGCTTATCTCCAAAGGACTTACAAGTTTTCATACATTATTTGATATCTGCATTAAGCCATAGGAAAGGGGGAGGTGATGCTATAGTTGATTATCAAATGTACATGATCACTACACTTGCACTGAACAAGCCCTACACCTTCACCAAGATGATATTCGAGCAGGTGAAGTTGAACATTGACAAAGAAAAGTTTTTGCAATACCCTAGATTCGTGAAGATGATGTTGGATGACCAATTTCCCAACTTAGCCAAAAACAAAAATGATTTGTTGCCTTTGAGTCAGTGGATAGAAAGTTCTTTATAAGATTTAAAAATAAGAGATACAAAGCACCTCCGAAGGATAAATGGAGAAACACATGTAGTGGTTCTGATGATGAGGCTGCCAGATGGATGGTTATGAGCCAAACAGAGGTATGTGGTACGAGAAAGAAAGTGCTAAGAAAAAGAGTACTCCAAAAGACAAAGCTCAGAAAAGAAAGATAGAAATAATCCTCAGAGATAAAACTACTGACGAGGAAGTAGAGATTGAGCAAAATATTGAGCAACATGTTGAAGCCGAAGTATATGTTAAGGACGAGGTATTTTCTACTACCTCAGATAGAGAAAAGGAAGGTGCAGGTGGTGATAATGATGAAGATTCTGAGGTTACATTTGACAGAGTTGAAAACGCTGAAAGACTGGCACAAGCAAAGAAAAAGAAAGTTGTTGGTGATGTTGATGAGGTTTCTATATCGTCACATCCTAAATCAGAAGAGGTTGTTGAGAGGCTTATTAAGAAGGCACGAAGAGTAAAAAGTAAGCCTGATGTACAGAAAAAGACTATTAGGTCTCCCTCAGTAATGAAAGCCAAAAGGAAATACAGGAGAAGAAAGACAGCAGAGGTTGAAAGTGTTTAACAACCACAAATGTCACCTATTCACATTTCTTCACCATAACAACCACCTTCACCACAACCACAACCATCACCATAATATATCACACCCTCACATTAAACTCCATCATATCCAATATCTCCACAACATCAAACATCTTCGCAAACTCAAACAACACCCAAACAACCAACACCTAAATCAGCTTCGATGTGACATTTGTGCCTTTTCAATCATTGCACAATTACAAACAATTTCATATTCAATGAAACTTTGTGTTTTATTTCCAAATATTTTTGTATTCAATAAAATCTTCTATTTTATTGATGAGAATGCAAAAATGTCAATCGTTGCACAATTTCGATCATTTTCGTGTTCGTTAAAGCGTTTTACGCATTTTTGCGAAACGCGTAACCGTACAACCGAACTAACCGACATCCACGAAAATTTCGGGCATAATGCAAGTTACACATGTTAATACCTTTATATAACCTAAATAATTGGTTAAAGGGGTTAAAAATGGCAAACAAGTGAAAATACAAGTCCAAGGGCCAAAAATGTAAAAAAAATAATAAATATTTTTACTTTTTCACCAAGTTTTCCATCTATCTCCAATTTTTGACACCTAGCACTCACTTTGCCACACTTAATATGGCTTTGACAATATTAGGACACTAATCCACACTTGAGGACACTTGTCATCACCTTCTTAATATTAAAATACTATAAATACTCCATGATTCTTCCATTTTTTTCACACCACTTCAAAACACTTCAAAGCAAAGTGTGAAGTTCTTCTTTCTATCCTTCTTGGAGCTTGTTTCAAGCCTTTAGAAGCCTCCTAACTTGAGTTCTGAAGGTGTGCTTCAACACGAGTAAGTACTCTTCTTAGTTCTTTCATTATTTTAGCTATTTTAAGCTAAATGTCGAACAATTTGGCTTCCAGATTGACTTTTGGTTCTGACCATATTTGGTCAAGTCAAAGTTCAATTGAACTTTCCTACGTGATCGTAATCACGAAGGTTATGATTCCTAACGATTCACCTTCTGATTTCCACGTTTACTAATCGAAGTGAATAGTTAAAGTTTCGGTCAAAAATGCGCATGATATGCATTTTACGACGAAACTATTTTCGGGTATCAAAACACCAAGTTTTGATACCAAATCAGTTTTATAAACTTAGTTACATATATTTTTACATGTCTAACTCGTCACTTCTAGTTTATTGCTTATTTAGGGTTGTAAGTCAAGGGGTCTTGATCACCGCTTTGACTTTCGAATCCGATCCGTTTGGTCGATCTTAGGATCCGACCAAACACATATTTGTGACCATAGTTGTATAGGGAATAACCTAATGAGGTTATACCTTATGGTCACGTCATTTGGTTAGTGTTATGATAAGTTACTTCTATGTTCTTAAACAAAATGACCAAAATGCCCTTTTGCGCATAAATCCATTTTAAACACCTATAACCAAATTTTAGACATAAAAATCGATGTTATAACATTTTCAGACTTGTTTGGGCATTTAAGACTAATCATAGGACATGTTTAACCATCTGATCATGCGTTTATGCTAATGACCCGTTAACGTAGCGTAAACTACCTTAACGAGTCATAATGGGTCAAAAGGCACTTAGGATCCTTTCCAAATCAGAATGTTAAGTTTGCTAAACCATATCACATGAGTTCCAACACTCGTTTGGTTTATAAGACTTCATTATATCTGATCTCCCGTCTGTATTCCCGACACGCTAACATATTTATTTGACACATTAGGACATGTTTGAGGTTTGTTTATTTCGTTGATCAAGAACACTTTCGCAAATCTCAAGTGAGTACATAGCCCCCTCTTTTACGTTTTCAAATGTTTTTGGGTGATTCATATGTGCCTATAATTATTTTCAAGATTTCAAAACAATATACATGGTTTATATATACAACATTATTTTCAAAGTGAGTACATAGCCCCGTCTTTTACGTTTCAAATGTTTTGGGGTGATTCATATGTGCCTATAATTATTTTCAAGATTTCAAAACTATATACATGGTTTATATATACAAAATGATTTTCAAAGTGACTACATAGTTCCCCTCTTTTACGTTTTGGAATTTTTTGGTGTTGACTCATATGTGCTAAATCATTTTCAAGTTTTCAAAAACAATGTCTATGGTTTATATATAAAACAATACGATTTCAATAATGTGAACGACTTGTTGATGCGTTATCCATAACACGAATGACATTCATTAGTTTGACCGAGCCGACCAGTAGTATGTTATGGTACCATAGGACTGGCATGGTAAAGAGACCCTTTGGTAGTCTATTAAAGATACCCTTTGGTGGTATAGTCAACACAGGTTTGAATGTGTTCATTAAAAACCGATCAAAAGTTTTTACAATTAAAAACAAGGACAATTTGTTTATGACATGGACAACTGGTTTATGACACGGACGATTGATTTATAACACGGACAAATGGTTTTGAGCAATGTCACGCAATGATTTTCACTTAAAGATATAAACCATACGGAGTTTTCTTTTGAATCAATCTATTACAAGAATTTTACAAAAGAAACGTTTTGGTCAAGATTCATGGCTATAAGGTTTTCACAACTCTAACCAACTTGTTTTAGTTGGTTAATTGTATTGCAATATCAAACACTTTTGATACGAGGTTTTCACTTAACGACACTTGTATTCGGACGATGTGTTGCAATATGTATACAAAGCCACGAATCTGACACACTCAAAAAACCTATGTACTCGTCGACATTTTTATGCTGACGCTCTTTTCACATATGTTTCAGGAGTCAATGCTTGATTATATGATGCATGCTTCACATAGGAATGGACGCGGGCCTTAGTGACTTAAAACATGAAAGACAATTTATTTATGTGTTGTTTCTGTTTATCCCAAGACAATGTAAACATTTAACTTAATAAAACAAAATTTTAAATTCCATGAGTTGTGAAACAATAGTTCTGTGATATGACTCCCCGATGTTTCCGCCGCGGTTCGTTGTTTTACGGAGTCGGGGTGTTACAGAAAGATTGGTATCAGAGCTTATGGTTATAGGGAATTAGGTTATTAGTAATGCTTTGACCTAGACTATAACCATCTTAGGACCCTAACGCGAGTTATCTTGCGTTTAGATTCTTAAAAAATACCATCACCTATCCTTAGGTGACTACCAAAACAAATACACAAGTTACAAATTCGTTTTGAAAATCAATCATCAATCCTTAGATGATTTGTTTTGGTTTAAAGTGTGACATCCCGGTTTTTCGGATATCTTAAACGCACTACTTCACGGTTATTCGTTCCTACGTTAAATTGATTCGGAGACTTAAATTTGCACGCTCGAAATAATTACGATAATCTCATGAACTTGTCAAACGAATTATGTGCTATGTGTATTAAACGTTTATGAGTTGGTGAATTATTATGTGATGTTCGATTTCGTGATTGTTTTAGTTATAAAATATATATAGTAAATATATAGACGAACCGAACCGAACCGCGACACGAGCCGGCCTCATTTCCTTGCGACTCAAGGAGTTAAACAAACTTGGGGATCAAGTTTTAAACCCAAACCGCCCCACCCAAACCCTCTCGGCCGCGTGCACCCCAAACCGCAAACCCATTCCCTTTACCTTCATCCTTTGCGCTATATATACACATACATGCATGAGTTTGGTTTCACAAAACAAAAATACACAAAAACCCTAGTTGTGAAACAGCCGACGGCAGCCGTTTCCTTCATCATCTCGATCGCAAACAGCTTGGCTTCATCTCTCGGTCGCGAACAAGCCTCCCTTCTCGGTCGCGATCTTCCTTCAATCCGAATCAAGTCCCACCTCGCTCCCGGTTCGTTAATCACCATTGTTAAAGGTTAGGGTTATCATTATTTGCAAAGTTATAATAGAATCATAAACTCTTGATCATGTTGAATGTAGTGTTATGTTGTTAATCGATTGACTTATCATAGTTTGCAAGTTTGATGTTTTCGGAAATCTAGAAACATAGGCTGCGTTTTGATTGATAAAAACTCTAGGTTATGATTAGGGTTTGCATGGGTATGATATATATGATAGTATATGATTTGAAATTCTGTTCTTGATCGCATATGTTCAATGTATCGACGGTTTAAGCGAGTTAGATTGTGATAAAGTGATGAATCAGATTGCTGAATGGTGGTTACAGCCAACTTCAACTGGCTGTAACTCGGTCATTATTTGTCGAAAAACGGATTTTCTGAAGTCTAAAACGTAGAGTTTTGAAAAATGATTCTAATGGCGCTGGATTCATATTTTTCTGAAGTCGTTTGATATTTTTAAGTGGCCAATTAAGTTCAGTAACTAAAGCTGTAAAAATCCTGAAATTTTGTTAGTTGTTTATCGAGTTGGATTTAATAATCTGTAGGGAGTTGAATCATGAAATTTGTACAGCAACTAGATATGGAAATTTCCGGGCAACTCCCATTGGAATTTTGTTAATTGGCCAAACAGTGATTTTTAAATAAATTCTTCCGTGGACTGCAGTCAGAAAGTGACGAATCTGACTGCAGCCTAGTATATTAATACTTTTTGATAATTGGTAAAGTATTAGGACCTGAAAAATTTATATAAAATTCTACAGTATAGTTGTCACCTTCTGTAAAATAATTGGAATTTTTAGAAGGTTGGAACTATTTTATAAAAATCCTCGAAAACAGCCGAATTATGAGTATGTAAGCTGAAACTTGATAACTTGCGAATGTGTGCACCAAAGTGTTGCATGGATTGGATTGTGTTCATGATAAATTGTTTTGATCACTATGTTCATATGAGGATACTTGCATGCATGTTTGAGTGTTAGGAATTTTGATTGTGTGTACCGCTTTGTGCGTTAATTATGTGTAGGATTTGTACTGGTGTGTTTACACACTGACTTGAAATCAATTGACTTGTTAGGACGCAATTAGCGGTCCCATCATTTGCAACTTCTGTGTTACACTAACCGAGCAACTAAAGGTGAGTTCACGGCCCCTAACTTTATCTGGTTTTAAACAACAGGGGGAGAAACATGTATACACTCTTCAACTCAATCTCTTTACGTTATACGAAATTAACGTCATTAAACTATTCGGTAACTAAGTTAATGTTAATGTACGTTATGGTCGCTAAGCAGCTATATCACACAAGTCCTCGACAATCTCTCGGATCGTTAGTATTGGGTTTAGATAGCGGGGAAATTATAAGTAGTACTACTGGGCCCGACAAGCCCCATCCGAGCTAGTCGCGCTAGCCGACCGGGTATGGTCAACGGGTGAATAATTTGGCCTAACTTCGCCATGGTCAGTGATAGGCCTGGCAACACGGAGGCACAACAGTCAGCTTCGATCGCGAACACTTACGTGACATAACTTTAGGCTAGCTACCTACATGTTAACATTGAACTTAATTACGAATCAACAATATTATTCCGGGTTAGGAATAATAGAACCATCAACAATATTATTCCGGGTTAGGAATAATGGAACCATCAACAATATTATCCCGGGTTAGGGATAATGGAACCAACAACGGTATTATACCGGCTAAGGAATAATGGAACTATCAGTATTATTCTGGGTTGGGAATAATGGAACTAAATTGTTATCCCGGGTTAGGGATAACGGGGGAAACAAACTCTTAACCGAACAACGAATTTATGAAAACCTGTGAACTCACTCTTCTTTAATATTGACACTTGTTTCTTTACATGTTTTCTCAGGACGCTAGGAGCTCTAGGTGCACTCACTTGCATTGATCAAGACATCTTTTATCGAGTCTCATTTACAAACATTGTTTTGGGTTTTTCTTTAGTTTTGGCGTTTATGTTGGCGCCCGTTCCTTTCTTTACTTTATGCTTCCACTCAACTTTAAAAACTAATGCTTCCGCTAAACATTGGTAACTAACTAAGACAATATAAAATCTACGATGAATGGTTAAACAAATGATTTTTGGAAAACGTATTATCAAATCATATAGAGTCGTTCGATGTACTAGTGTTTCAGATTCTGGTTTGTTCACACGCCTCGCGGTAAAACTCCGCAAGTGGAAATTGAGGGTGTGACAGATTGGTATCAGAGCCACTAGCTATAGAGAACCAGGTTTGCATTAAAAGTAGACCTAAACTATAGCTGATTACACGACACTAGACGTAGTTTGCACCGAATTGTTATATCTTGTTATGTGATGTACCACCACTGTGCTATGTAAAATGTGAATGCATAGTAAGAAATGAATGCAACTCGTAACTAACTACACAACCTAACAGGCAATGTCATCATCATCATCATCGTCCGCAAACTTTCGCAACCAAGGGCGCTAGGAAAGGCACCTATGGTGGAACCCTTACCATCTTATGGCGTGGAGACACGCTCAGCTGCGAGAAAAAGGCTCGCTCTGGGGGAGGAGTCGTCATCACGCCCAGTCATCGCTGTGCCGGTTGAACCGGTTAACTCGGTAGAAGTAGGGAATGACCTACTTAGAGATATGATACGGAAACAACAAGAACAATTAGAAAGAATGCATGAAACCATCCTAGCACAGGGATGGATGATCCGACAATTGACAGGTAAAACTGGCTCGCTCGAGGAAGAGCAACATACGAGTAAGATAGCTCGTAACACTTTAGCCAGAGATCTGCGTGCTGAGCAGATAAGGGCCGACTGGCTCGAAGACAGAGTCCTGGAATCTAGTTGGAGAAT
This sequence comes from Scalesia atractyloides, assembly GCA_947069175.1. Classification (NCBI taxonomy): domain Eukaryota; kingdom Viridiplantae; phylum Streptophyta; class Magnoliopsida; order Asterales; family Asteraceae; genus Scalesia; species Scalesia atractyloides. The sequence goes on along the minus strand of CAMTDV010000022.1, from coordinate 40,842,265 downwards.
TCAGGAGCTAGAACAAAATCAAGCACTGCACCAGTACACACAGCACCGGCCCCTCCAGTGCCGGTAGAGGAGGATCCGGAAGAAGATCCAGAGGAGGATCGGAAGAGGATCCAGAAGAGGATCCAGAGGAGGACCCAGCTGTAGAAGCCGGGAATGCCGCGCAGGATGACGGCAACGATAGTGATTTGGGGGATGGAGACGTAGAAGACTGACACGTCTCGCTTATTTTATTTACTTTCCTTCAGTCTATTTATTTTCCCACTTATGTTCAAACTTGAGACTTTATAGTAAACGGATACGTTTGGTTGGCACTTTGTAAGACTTTGAAACTTTATTTAATCAAGTATTTCTTTTGACTATTTAATATATTTGAGTTGACATAACTTGATAATTATTTAAGTACGGAATAGGATAACTATATTGGATATATAGACTTATCGGTGTGTGTTTATGTTGTCTTACGAAGATCTAAATGGCAACTGGACGTCGCGGAAACCTTAACATGACGCCCGAAGAACTAGCTGCAATGATCCAAGAGCACGTGAATGCAGCTCTAGCGGGTGTTCAAAACCAACCGGCAGGTAACCATTATTAAATTTTCATGTGAAAATCTAATTGTTGGGCTAGTAGAATTCCTCGCTGACTACCTGTCCTCTGTCAGCAGGAGGGGGTTTTAACCCCTACAAGATGTTCCTCGACGCGAAACCAAGCAAATTCTCTGGGGCAGAAGGACCCATAGGACTGGTCCGCTGGATCGAAAAATCTGAATCAGTATTTGAAATGTGCAACTGTCTAGAGGCCAACATGGTCAAGTATGCAGCCTCAACACTAGAAAATGGGGCACTAACTTGGTGGAATGCACAAGTCCAAACGCGTGGACTTATTGCTGCAAATGCAATGGCCTGGGCCGAGTTTAAGGCCCTAATCAAAGAGGAGTACTGTCCGCGAGACAGAGTGCAACAGTTGGAGCAAACATTATGGAACCACAAGATGGTGGGATCTGAAATCGAAGCATACACAGCGAAACATCACGACTTGGTATTTCTATGTCCCGATCTGGCTAACACTGTGGAGAAACGGCTCGAGTTCTACCGTGGGGGTCTGGTTCCGGAGATTGAGGGTATGGTAATGGCTAGTAACCCTGCAACTGAGCATCAAGCAATCCGATTGGCGCACAAACTCACCGATAAGGCGGTGGAACAAAAGAAGTTGCCAACTCGGGGTAACAACTGAAGTTGCCCCTGATAATAAAAGAAAGTTTGAAGACTCGTCTGTTCGACAGTCTTCGTCATCCCAGCCACAACAGGGGAACCAGAAACGGTTCAATAATTTCAACAGCCACCGGGGTCACCAAAATCAGCCCGCCAGCAACAACAAAAACAACCAGAACGCAAGCGGCTATGTAGGTCGAAAGCCGCAGTGCAATCGCTGTAATCTTCATCATCACGGCCCTTGTGCCGGGAATCGCTGTCAACGATGTGGCAAAGTGGGACATTCGGCAAAGGATTGTCGCGGGGAAATCATGTCCCGACAAAACCAAAATCAACCCCAGGGCTAGCAGCAGGGTGTTAACCGGGGATGCTATCAGTGTGGTAGCACTGCCCACTTCAAAAGAGACTGCCCACAGCTTCGTAACAACAACAACAATGGTGGGAACAACCACAACCACAATAACCATAACAACAACAATAACAACAACAATAATGGAAATGGTGGCACAGGAGGTGCCAAAGGTCGCGCATTTACGTTGGGCCGCGGAGAGGCCAGAAACGACTCGAACGTGGTCACCGGTAAGTTTCCCCTTAATGAACATTTTGCTACTGTGCTTTTTGATACGGGTGCGGATAGGAGCTTTATATCTGAGTCTTTTAGGAAGAACCTAAACCTCACGCCTAAACCCTTAGAGACCCCTTATGTCATAGAATTAGCCGATGGTAATTCTGTAGATGTGACCCATATAGTATCCGGCTGTCAACTCAAACTCGCGGGTCACACTTTTACCATTGATCTGATGATAACTACCCTGGGTAGTTTTGACGTGGTAGTCGGAATGGACTGGCTATCCGACGTCCGAGCTGAAGTTCTCTGCTTCGAAAAATCTATCCGTATTCCGCTCTCTAACGACGAAATCTTGACGGTGCAAGGCGAGAAGGCAGGCGCCATCACCAACATCATCTCTTACATGCAAGCGCAGAAGTATCTTCGGAGAAAGAACTCCTTCGCTTTACTCGCACTGGTTACCGAACAGCCTACTTCATGGTTATTCGTTCCTACGTTAAATTGATTCGGAGACTTAAATTTGCACGCTCGAAATAATTCGATAATCTCATGAACTTGTCAAACGAATTATGTGCTATGTGTATTAAACGTTTATGAGTTGGTGAATTATTATGTGATGTTCGATTTCGTGATTGTTTTAGTTATAAAATATATATAGTAAATATATAGACGAACGAACCGAACCGCGACACGAGCCGGCCTCATTTCCTTGCGACGCAAGGAGTTAACCAAACTTGGGTATCAAGTTTTAAACCCAAACCGCCCCACCCAAACCCTCTCGGCCGCGTGCACCCCAAACCGCAAACCCATTCCCTTTACCTTCATCCTTTGCGCTATATATACACATACATGCATGAGTTTGGTTTCACAAAACAAAATCACACAAAAACCCTAGTTGTGAAACAGCCAACGGCAGCCGTTTCCTTCATCATCTCGATCGCAAACAGCTTGGCTTCATCTCTCGGTCGCGAACAAGCCTCCCTTCTCGGTCGCGATCTTCCTTCAATCCGAATCAAGTCCCACCTCGCTCCCGGTTCGTTAATCACCATTGTTAAAGGTTAGGGTTATCATTATTTGCAAATTATAATAGAATCATAAACTCTGATCATCTTGAATGTAGTGTTATGTTGTTAATCGATTGATTTATCATAGTTTGCAAGTTTGATGTTTTCGGAAATCTAGAAACATAGGCTGCGTTTTGATTGATAAAAACTATAGGTTATGATTAGGGTTTGCATGGGTATGATATATATGATAGTATATGATTTGAAATTCTGTTCTTGATCGCATATGTTCAATGTATCGACGGTTTAAGCGAGTTAGATTGTGATAAAGTGCTGAATCAGATTGCTGAATGGTGGTTACAGCCAACTTCAACTGGCTGTAACTCGGTCATTATTTGTCGAAAAACGGATTTTCTGAAGTCTAAAACGTAGAGTTTTGAAAAACGATTCTAATGGCGCTGGATTCATATTTTTCAGAAGTCGTTTGTATTTTTAAGTGGCCAATTAAGTTCAGTAACTAAAGCTGTAAAAATCCTGAAATTTTGTTAGTTGTTTATCGAGTTGGATTTAATAATCTGTAGGGATTCGAATCATGAAATTTGTACAGCAACTAGATATGGAAATTTCCGGGCAACTTCCATTGGAATTTTGTTAATTGGACGAACAGTGATTTTTAAATAAATTCTTCCGTGGACTGCAGTCAGAAAGTGACGAATCTGACTACAGCCTAGTATATTAATATTTATGGATAATTGGTAAAGTATTAGGACTTGCAAAATTTATATAAAATTCTAAGTATATTTTTCACCTCCTGTAAAATAATTGCAATTTTTGGAACGTTGGAACTATTTTATAAAAATCCTCGAAAACAGCCGAATTATGAGTATGTAAGCTGAAACTTGATAACTTGCGAATGTGTGCACCAAAGTGTTGCATGGATTGGATTGTGTTCATGATAAATTGTTTTGATCACTATGTTCATATGAGGATACTTGCATGCATGTTTGAGTGTTAGGAATTTTGATTGTGTGTACCGCTCTGTGCGTTAATTATGTGTAGGATTTGTATTGGTGTGTTCACACACTGACTGTTGTTAGGACGCAATTAGCGGTCCCATCATTTGCAACTTCTGTGTTACACTAACCGAGCAACTAAAGTGAGTTCACGGCCCCTAACTTTATCCGGTTTTAAACAACAGGGGGAGAAACATGTATACACTCTTCAACTCAATCTCTTTACGTTATACGAAATTAACGTCATTAAACTATTCGGTAACTAAGTTAATGTTAATGTACGTTATGGTCACTAAGCAGCTATATCACACAAGTCCTCGACAATCTCTCGGATCGTTAGTATTGGGTTTAGATAGCGGGGAAATTATAAGTAGTACTACTGGGCCCGACAAGCCCCATCCGATCTAGTCGCGCTAGCCGACCGGGTATGGTCAACGGGTGAATAATTTGGCCTAACTTCGCCATGGTCAGTGATAGGCCTGGTAACACGGAGGCACAACAGTCAGCTTCGATCACGAACACTTACGTGACATAACTTTAGGCTAGCTACCTACATGTTAACATTGAACTTAATTACGAATCAACAATATTATTCCGGGTTAGGAATAATGGAACCATCAACAATATTATCCCGGGTTAGGGATAATGGAACCAACAACGGTATTATACCGGGTAAGGAATAATGGAACTATCAGTATTATTCCGGGTTGGGAATAATGGAACTAAATCGTTATCCCGGGTTAGGGATAACGGGGGAAACAAACTATTAACCGAACAAACGAATTTTTGAAAACCTGTGAACTCACTCTTCTTTAATGTTGACACTTGTTTCTTTACATGTTTCTCAGGACTCTAGGAACTCTTGGTGCACTCACTTGCATTGATCAAGACATCTTTTATCGAGTCTCATTTACAAACATTGTTTTGGGTTTTTATTTAGTTTTGGCGTTTATTGTAACATTTGTAAAAAATCGGGTTTTCAAAACCCGCTCCGTTTTGTAATCTAATATCAAGTTATAAAAGTTATGTCGAATATTTATGATTATTTTGATTTAAAACAATACATAATTAATAAATAAACTAAACTATAAAAAATATATTTGATGAAAAGTTAAAATAAAATAAATAAATAAAATATAACGCTGCCGGGACTCGAACCCGGGTCATCCAGGACACCCTTCAACAACTTAACACTCAATCACAAGACCACTCCGCCACTTGTTTGTTTTCTGTCATGTTTAGGAAACAAATAGTTTTTATGGACTAAGGTAAATTAATCGATTTTACACACTGTAACTGAAACCGGTTATCAATCACGCAAATCGATTTGGATACTCTCGATTCGGCGAGTATAACCGATAAACGGACGATTTCAATCAATGCTGCCTTGAGTGGAACTTAAATTCGGAAGTAGATCGGTTTAATAACCGAAAGTTGTCAATTCTCGAACTACTTCAGTCATAAACTCTTCCTGCGACTCAAAACACTCCGCAAAGCTTCCAATTGCATTTCCGCAACCTTACAGTCCACCGGAGAAGCTCAAATCTAATCGCCGGAAAAATTCTGCAAGTCGCCGGAAAACCGGGACTCACATCCACACGGTATTTTCTCCGACTCTTTCTGTTTCAATCATGTGATTAATCAGTCACTAACACAACTCCATCATCAGAATCGATCCTAGTCAACATTTATCGAAAATCTTACCTTCCCGGAAAACTCCTGAAACTGCCGGAATCACACTGTGAACGGGTATGATCTCCCAAACTTCTGTTAAACCTTGTTTAAGTGACTCAACTTCTTAAATAATCGAACAAAGCTGTTAATTGGTTTCAACAGCCGGAGTTCACTTTCAGTACCGACGCAACTCCGCCGGAATTCTGTCAACAACATCAATCGGTATATCTTCTTCCTTAAACTCTCTCCATTCGCTACTTTTAAATTACTGATAATGTCTGAGAAGCGTAGATGTCATGAATCAGTCATAACAGTCGGAATAAGTTTGTCTTTGTAAAATCAACGAAGAAGATGAAGACGCAACATAACATAAGATTAATTAAAATTGGTATTTTAAACGGGTTAGACACACAGTCCAGCGGTGGACTGTGTGCAAAATACACAAGCACGTCCCGAGTTCGATCCCTGCTACACGCACACCTTATATAATAACGCGCCTTTTTGTTTAAAAACTAAACCGGGATAACCCAGTTAGTTGTTAAGTATAATAAAAACCGAGATAATAACCTGGTTAGACACACAGTCCAGCGGTGGACTGTGTGCAACATGAACCACACGTCGCGCGTTCGAAACCCGTCACGAGCACCGTCCGATTGAATTAAAATGTTTTTGCAAATAAAGGAAATTCGGATTAACTAAATAAGTGTATAAGTATAAATAAAAACAAGATTATTTCGGGTTAGACACGTAGCTCAGTTGGTAGAGCTGCGCGCACGCGTACGGGAGGTCGCCGGTTCGAGCCTCACCCGGCGCAAACTAATACGCTGACCGACCGGTTAACGGTCAACGGTCAACGGTCAACACTAAATAAACAATTTTTTTATATTTTTATTTATTTAATTTAATTTAAAATTCAATTAAAAATACTTAAAAATAACATTTTTAAAGATAGAAAATAGCCATAAACTCACAAAAATATATCTAAAAATTTCATTAAAATCCTTAATAAAATCCACTCATTTAATATATTTTCCGTTATTATTTAGGTTAGTAATCCCCGTTGTTCCGCTCATCTAAATCGTGCGCATATCACCATCTCCAATCCAACGCACCCAAGGTGAGTGAATCTTACAAATTCCCCGTTTTAATCACGTTTTGGGGTGTATGTGTCTTTGTATATATATATTATTACTAAACCATTGTGCATACATCATATCATGAACTTGTGTATTCAGTTTGTTGCTGTTAAGTACTTATTATTGGATGCAATTTATTATTCAGTACATGCAAATTTCATAGGCTGCCGCTCCCCATTACATTATGAGCGTTGAGCATGTTCCCCATTTTATTATGCGGTTGAACCTGGCGTGCCCACATACGATCGGCTCCGTTTGATTGAGCCTTGATCGCACAGACATTTTCATTTTCAGTACATGCAATACGATCGGCTCCGTTTGATTGAGCCTTGATCGCATGGTTTCATTTATGTTATTTACAGTATGATGTTGGTATGATCATGTATGCTGTCATGTGATATTGTATGTTATAGTTGTGACTGCTATTTGCCTTTGCTTGATTATTTACATTTGTTCATCTATGATTATGCACTAATTTTCATTGATAAACTAACAATTAATTTATTAATATATGTTTATCTAATAAGGTTCACTCGCCAACTTATGTTGACCCAAAAACTCCCATTTTACACATGATACAGGTGAACCAGCAGCAGCTGGGAACACATAGGACTTGGATTAGAAGAATAAAACGTTTTAGAGTTGGGATTGTTATGCTTGGCTTATTTTCCTTGTATTGAATGAACATTTTTGGATTTTTGAAATGTAACTTTGACTTTATTAAATATGAAACATATTAGTAAATGTCATGAGCTTTGGTGATAACCCAATTATGCCCCGACTCTTATTCCGCTACGGGTCGGGGTGTGACAGATTTGGTATCAGAGCCATGACTATAGGGATATAGGATAGGTTATTAGACCCTTAGAGCCTATACTATAGTCGATTAGAAACTTATAAGATTTTTGTGTGTTATATGCCAAATTTCATGATGTCTATATGTTTTATGTTAAATGTTACATTTGGTATTGTACAAGCATGTTCATAAGTATGTATTATCATATAATGCCTATCATGAATCGTATGCTCATAACATATCACATCCATGAAAGCACACACCACATCATGATTGCTTTTACGATGATTTTCGTGTTTTCAAATCTCATCAAAGTGAGTTCTCATGACAGGCATGTAGTAACTGGAAGGGTACCAGTACCGGTAGTCGGAACGTCCTGTCTAGGCTGGCATTCGTATAAATCCAAAATAAAGGACCAGTTTGCCTACCTGGGGACTAACGATGAGAGTACGAAGTACCTATTAGGCCAAAGCATGCTATACCAAACGTCGTGTGAGCTAACCCCACTTTGAGTTGTCATTGTGTCTACACCTGGACACGTTCCGACCAAACATCTCATGAACATATTTTGTGGTTTGCATTCGGGGGATGCGAGTGTTAAATTGCCAATACTAATGTGAATCCTACCAAGCCAATAGCCATGGGGGCCCACATGACTATGTAGGTGAAGGTATGGGGGACATTTGAGGCCCAACATGAGCGAACCCAAGACATCCTATGGATGTAGTTGCATTATTGATATTTATGTTATTTTCATTTTCTTAAAGACACATGACACCTAAAAAGACACCATAAACTCACAATCTTCTCATTTTATGATCCTGTAGATGTCGTCTAGACAGCAACGAAGGGGTAAAAGATCGGGAAGGTCTCAGGAACGTTTGGCCACTCAGATCGCGAAACAAATGGCCACGATATTGCCTGACATTGTGGTACAAGTACAACAAGTCCTTGCTACAAATCCTACTAACCCTCCCCAACAACAGGACCAGAACATTGACAACCCTCCTACCAACAAGTGCTCTTACAAACATTTTAAGTCCTGTGATCCTCCTAAATTTGAGGGGACCGAGGGTGTCACTGCTCTCCTACATTGGTTCGAAGAGATGGAAAACACCTTCCTAAACTGCGATTGTCCTGAGGATCGCAAGGTTCGATACGCCACCGGGAGACTACTTGGAGTAGCTCTCACTTGGTGGAATACTGAGAAAGGAAAGAGGGGAACTGAAGATGCGATGGCCTTAACTTGGGAGGAGTTAAGGGAAATCATGACTAGGCGTTTCTGTCCTAGAAGTGAAATTAAGAAGTTGGAGGATGAATTTCATGCTCTAAAGCAAAAGGAGGGTGATCACACTACCTACAACAAGAGATTTTTGGAGTTGAACCAAATGGTTCCAAATCTGTTCACACCAACCTATCGTCTGATTGAACATTATATTCGAGGACTTCCCTCGAAAATCCAAGATTCAGTTCTCAGCGTTTCACCAGTAACACTTGAAGCGGCTATGGAGTTAGCAACTGAACTGACCGAAAACCGAATTCGCAACGGGAAGTTCAAAGAAGAGAAGAAGAAAGCCCCTGTTGAGGGACAAACTTCAAACCACCCCATTCCTTCCTCTAAGTTCGCCAATAAGAGGAAGCGCAACAACAGAAATTTTGTAGTTACCCAAACCAACACCCCTATTCCTGCTGCACCCATTACTCAAGTCACTCCTTCACCCGCACCATACAGAAGACCCTACACAGGCCCGTTACCAAAATGTAACCGTTGCCAATATCACCATTCCCCTGATCATCCTTGCCAATACTGCACCGGCTGCCGTCGCGCAGGACATATTGTTCAAAACTGCCGCATGCCTCAACGAACAAACCGCCACCAACCTTTAACCCAAACCCACCAACAGTTAATGGGTCAAGCCCAACAACCCCTACCATTTCCACCCACCCAACATTTAGCCCAAACATACTACCAACCCAATTATCCTATGGGCCAACCTATGCGGGCTTGCTTCAATTGCGGCGACCCGAGTCATTTCAGAAACACATGTCCAAGGCTGGTTAATATTATTCATGCTCAGGCCCAAGCCAACCCAGTGAACCAAGCAAACCAAGCTCCCCCACCTGCAAGAGGGAGAGCTTTCAATATCAACGCTAACCAGGCCAGAGCTGACGGCAATGTGGTCAACGGTACGTTCCTTATAAATGGTAGATATGCATCTATATTATTTGATACTGGTGCGGATAGAAGTTTTGTGTCTTTAGAGTTTGAACCTATATTAAGCAAAAATCGGGATAAGCTCACGGAATCCATAACGGTAGAAGTTGCGACGGGAAACCAGTTTCATTAGACTCTATTTTACGCAACTGTACACTCACATTAAACGACCACGATTTCTCAGTCGACCTGATTCCTATGAAGCTGGGAAGTTTCGACATCATAATCGGTATGGATTGGCTCAGTCAACATCAGGAGGAAGTTGTATGTCGTGAAAAATTTATTCGTATTCCTCTTTCAAACGGTCAGACTCTTCGAATCATTGGAGAAACCTCGTCGAAAGGGCTCAGCTTAATGTCTTGTCTTCAAGCTCAAAAATATCTTCGCAAGAATTATGTCGCGTTTTTAGCCCATATCATCAAGAAGGGACCACAGAGAAGAAACTTGAAGACATTCCTGTAGTAAAAGACTTTCCACAGTTTTTCCTGACGACATTTCAGGACTTCCTCCAGTTAGAGACGTCGAATTCCGTATTGATCTTATACCTGGTGCTACACCAGTTGCAAAGTCTCCATATAGGTTAGCCCCCTCTGAAATGCAAGAGCTAGCCAGTCAATTGCAAGAGTTGACTGACAAGGGATTCATACGTCCTAGCTCATCGCCTTGGGAGCACCTGTCCTCTTTGTAAAGAAGAAAGATGGATCTTTCCGTATGTGCATCGACTACAGAGAGCTCAACAAGTTAACCATCAAAAATCGCTATCCTTTACCTCGCATTGATGATCTTCTTGACCAACTACAAGGTGCCAGCTACTTTTCAAAAATCGATCTTCGATCTGGCTATCACCAACTTAGAGTGCATGAAGAAGACGTCCCTAAGACTGCTTTTCGAACTCGTTATGGCCACTATGAATTCATGGTTATGCCGTTTGGATTAACCAACGCACCAGCTGTCTTCATGGACCTAATGAACAGAGTCTGCAAACCTTATCTTGATCGATTTGTTATAGTCTTCATCGACGATATTCTTATTTATTCAAAATCTAAAGCTGATCATGAGCGTCATCTTCGACTCGTTCTTGCACTTCTAGAAAAGGAAAAGCTTTATGCCAAGTTCTCCAAATGTGAATTCTTGTTAAAAGAGGTGCAATTCCTCGGGCATGTAGTCAATGACAAAGGAATACATGTTGACCCTTCAAAGATCAAAGCAGTTCAAGAATGGCAAGCTCCACCTACACCAACTGAAGTAAGATCTTTTCTTGGACTAGCTGGCTATTATCGTCGGTTCATTTAAAACTTCTCTCGCATTGCTGTGCCATTCACGGCTTTAACTCATAAGGGAAAACCTTTCGTATGGGGACCCAAGCAAGAAGAAGCTTTTCAAACTCTTAAACAAAAACTTTGTGATGCACCAATCCTCACTCTTCCTGAAGGTTGTGATGATTTTGTAGTCTATTGCGACGCGTCAGGGCAGGATTAGGCTGTGTTCTCATGCAAAGAGGAAAAGTCATAGCTTATGCCTCGAGACAACTCAAGACGCATGAAAAGAACTACACCACTCATGACCTAGAACTTGGAGCCGTTGTATTCGCTCTTAAGATATGGAGACATTATCTCTATGGTACTAAGTGTGAAATATACCTGACCACAAGAGTCTTCAACATATCTTCAATAAAAAAGAGTTAAATATGAGGTAACGAAGATGGGTCGAACTTCTGAATGATTACGACTGTGAAATTAGATACCACCCCGGTAAAGCAAATGTGGTGGCTGATGCACTTAGTCGAAAGGGTTATGCGAACTCTATTCATATTCTATGTTCGCAAATTATAACCGACATTAAAGATCAAATTCGAGAAGCCCAACACATTTCAATAACAGAAGAAGATGTACGAAAGGAGATGTCCTGTGGAGCCGAGCTAAAACTGGAAACTAAATCAGATGGTATTCTGTATTACCTAGATCGTATCTGGATTCCTAACCACAATAATCTTCGTGAAACTCTTATGAACGAAGCTCACAAAACACGATATTCTATACACCCAGGAGCCGATAAGATGTATCAAGACCTACGATACACCTATTGGTGGCCTGGAATGAAGAAGGATATTGCCGTTTTTGTTTCCAAGTGCCTCACATGTTCCAAGGTGAAGGCTGAACACCAAAGACCCTCAGGACTTCTAGTCCAACCGGAAATACCTGTATGGAAGTGGGAAAATATAACCATGGATTTCATTACCGGGTTACCTCGCACTTCTGGTGGGTATGACACTATATGGGTGATTATAGACCGACTTGCAAAATCAGCTCACTTTATTCCTATCCGCGAAGATTTCAAGAACGAAAAGCTTGCACGTATTTATATCAACGAAATCGTAAGCCGACATGGGGTACCGTTGAGTATTATTTCTGATCGTGATGGTCGTTTCACCTCACGAACATGGCAAGCAGTTCAATCCGCAATGGGCATACGATTAGATCTCAGTACCGCCTATCATCCTCAAACTGATGGACAGTCTGACCGCACCATTCAAACTCTTGAAGATATGCTTAGAGCATGTGTCATAGACTTCAAGGGAAATTGGGAGCCCACCTACCATTAGTTGAATTTTCGTACAACAACAGCTATCATTCGAGCATCGGCATGGCACCTTTCGAAGCCTTATATGGTCGTAAGTGCCGATCTCCTGTATGTTGGCACGAAATTGGGGAAGCACAAATTACTGGTCCAGAATTGATCCAAGAAACCACAGACAAGATTCATCAAATTCGAAACAATCTTCTAGCAGCTCAAAGTCGTCAAAAGAGTTATGCAGATAAACGACGGAAGCCCTTAGAGTTTAACATTGGTGATCATGTGCTTTTAAAAGTATCACCGTGGAAGGGAGTAGTTCGTTTTGGTCAAAAGGGGAAGCTAGCACCTCGTTACGTAGGACCTTTCAAGATACTCGAAAGAGTAGGTCCTGTAGCATACAAGCTTGACTTACCAGAAGAACTCAACAGGATTCATCCCACATTCCACGTGTCGAACTTGAAGAAGTGCCGCACTGATGGGAATCTCCATATTCAGCTGTAAGATATTCAGATTGATGAATCTATGCATTTTATTGAAAGACCAGTGGAGATCATGGACTACGGGGAGAAGCGTCTTCGACGAAGTCGCATTCCAATTGTTAGGGTACGCTGGGAGTCGAAACGGGACCTGAGTTTACTTGGGAACGTGAAGACTCAATGCGTGAAAAATACCCGCATCTTTTTCCTACTACTTCAACTACTTAAATTTCGGGACGAAATTCCTAAAAGTAGGGGATACTGTAACATTTGTAAAAAATCGGGTTTTCAAAACCCGCTCCGTTTTGTAATCGAATATCAAGTTATAAAAGTTATGTCGAATATTTATGATTATTTTGATTTAAAACAATACATAATTAATAAATAAACTAAACTATATAAAATATATTTGATGAAAAGTTAAAATAAAATAAATAAAAAAATATAACGCTGCCGGGACTCGAACCCGGGTCAGCCAGGACACCCTTCAACAACTTAACACTCAATCACAAGACCACTCCGCCACTTGTTTGTTTTCTGTCATGTTTAGGAAACAAATAGTTTTTATGGACTAAGGTAAATCAATTGATTTTACACACTGTAACTGAAACCGGTTATCAATCACCCAAATCGATTTGGATACTCTCGATTCAGCGAGTATAACCGATAAACGGACGATTTCAATCAATGCTGCCTTGAGTGGAACTTAAATTCGGAAGTAGATCGGTTTAATAACCGAAAGTTGTCAATTCTCGAACTACTTCAATCATAGACTCTTCCTGCGACTCAAAACACTCCGCAAAGCTTCCAATTGCATTTCCGCAACCTTACAGTCCACCGGAGAAGCTCAAATCTAATCGCCGGAAAAATTCTGCAAGTCGCCGGAAAACCGGGACTCACATCCACACGGTATTTTCTCCGACTCTTTCTGTTTCAATCATGTGATTAATCAGTCACTAACACAACTCCACCATCCGAATCGATCCTAGTCAACGTTTATCAAAAATCTTACCTTCGCCGGAAAACTCCTGAAACTGCCGGAATCACACTGTGAACGGGTATGATCTCCCAAACTTCTGTTAAACCTTGTTTAAGTGACTCAACTTCTTAAATAATCGAACAAAGCTGTTAATTGGTTTCAACAGCCGGAGTTCACTTTCAGTACCGACGCACCTCCGCCGGAATTCTGTGAACAACATCAATCGGTATATCTTCTTCCTTAAACTCTCTCCATTCGCTACTTTTAAATTACTGATAATGTCTGAGAAGCGTATATGTCATGAATCGGTCATCAATGAAGAAGATGAAGACGCAACATAACATAAGATTAATTAAAATCGGTATTTTAAACGGGTTAGACACACAGTCCAGCGGTGGACTGTGTGCAAAATACACACGCACGTCCCGAGTTCGATCCCTGCTACACGCACACCTTATATAATAACGCGCCTTTTTGTTTAAAAACTAAACCGGGATAACCCAGTTAGTTGTTAAGTATAATAAAAACTGAGATAATAACCAGGTTAGACACACAGTCCAGCGGTGGACTGTGTGCAACATGAACCACACGTCGCGCGTTCGAAACCTGTCACGAGCACCGGTCCGATTGAATTAAAATATTTTTGTAAATAAAGGAAATTCGGATTAACTGAATAAGTGTATAAGTATAAATAAAAACAAGATTATTTCGGGTTAGACACGTAGCTCAGTTGGTAGAGCTGCGTGCACGCGTACGGGAGGTCGCCGGTTCGAGCCTCACCCGGCGCAAACTAATACGCTGACCGACCGGTCAACGGTAAATGGTCAACACTAAATAAACAATTTTTTTATATTTTTATTTATTTAATTTAATTTAAAAATCAATTAAAAATACTTAAAATTAACATTTTTAAAGATAGAAAATAGCCATAAACTCACAAAAATATATCTAAAAATTTCGTTAAAATCCTTAATAAAATCCACTCATTTAATATATTTTCCGTTATTATTTAGGTTAGTAATCCCCGTTGTTCCGCTCATCTAAATCGTGCGCATATCACTATCTCCAATCCAACGCACCCAAGGTGAGTGAATCTTACAAATTCCCCGTTTTAATCACGTTTTGGGGTGTATCATGTGTCTTTGTATATATATTATTACTAAACCATTGTGCATACATCATATCATGAACTTGTGTATTCAGTTTGTTGCTGTTAAGTACTTATTATTGGATGCAATTTATTATTCAGTACATGCAAATTTCATAGGCCGCCGCTCCCCATTACATTATGAGCGTTGAGCATGTTCCCCATTTTATTATGCGGATCGGCTCCGTTTGATTGAGCCATGATCGCACAGACATTTTCATTTTCAGTACATGCAATACGGTCGGCTCCGTTTGATTGAGCCTTGATCGCACGGTTTCATTTATGTTATTTACAGTATGATGTTGGTATGATCATGTATGCTGTCATGTGATATTGTATGGTATAGTTGTGACTGCTATTTGCCTTTGCTTGATTATTTACATTTGTTCATCTATGATTATGCACTAATTTTCATTGATAAACTAACAATTAATTTATTAATATATGTTTATCTAATAAGGTTCACTCGCCAACTTATGTTGACCCAAAAACTCCCATTTTACACATGATACAGGTGAACCAGCAGCAGCTAGGAACACATAGGACTTGGATTAGAAGAATAAAACGTTTTAGAGTTGGGATTGTTATGCTTGGCTTATTTTCCTTGTATTGAATGAACATGTTTGGATTTTTGAAATGTAACTTTGACTTTATTAAATATGAAACATATTAGTAAATGTCATGAGCTTTGGTGATAACCCAATTATGCCCCGACTCTTATTCCGCTGCGGGTCGGGGTATGACATTTATGTTGGCGCCCGTTCCTTTACTTTACTTTATGCTTCCGCTCAACTTTAAAAACTAATGCTTCCGCTAAACATTGGTAACTAACTAAGACAATATAAAATCTACGATGAATGGTTAAACAAATGATTTTTGGAAAACGTATTATCAAATCATATAGAGTCGTTCGACGTACTAGTGTTTCAGATTCTGGTTTGTTCACACGCCTCACGGTAAAACTCCGCAAGTGGAAATTGAGGGTGTGACATAAAGCCTTGTAATTTTTCAAAATCCCATCAAAGTTTGGGTTTTATTAATGTGAACACGTGCAATATGGAAGGGTGTATGTCGGTACCCTAAGTTTTCTGTCTAAGGCTAGAGTGTTCGTACAAATCCACATTATCGGCCCAGTCACTCTTACCTGGGAACTCTTGGGGTGAGTGTCCACTTATAGGCTAAAGCATGAATTCACGGTACATTATAAAGACCCATCTACTTTGATTAGTCACCGTGTATCGTTTGTTTGTTTTTAAGTAACAAACGAATGACCACCATCCTTATTTTTCGTCGATATTTTTAACATCTCTCTTAATTATCCAATGTCAATCTCATATATTTTCCTTCATGTTTCTTCTAGAAAAACATATTATTACATTATAAAAAATAAATTCTGATAACGAAGTCATTAATGGTACGTTCCTTGTTAACAATTATCTTGTTTCTATTCTTTTCGATTCGGGTGCTGATATAAGCTTTATATCACTAGCCTTTGAACCTTTGCTTTCGATGCCTAGAACTAAACTAGGAAAACCCTTAATGGTGGAAATAGCTAGTGGTGAACCCCTTGTGCTCGACTATGTCATTCGTAGTTGCCAATTGAACTTGGATAACCACCTTTTTCCCATTGACCTCACACCAATGAAACTTGGAAGTTTTGACATCATCATAGGAATGGATTGGTTAACCAAACACCATGCTGAGGCGATCTGTTTTGACAAGGTTGTTCGTATACCTCTTTCATCTGGCGGAACCCTCTAGTAGCCTAAAACTCTTGACCTGCGCCCAGGCCCAAAAATACCTACAAAGGAATTATGTAGCCTTTTTGGCATATATCATAGAGGAAAAAGGCAAGGGCAAAACTGTTCAGGACATCCCCATTGTTCGGGAATATCCTGAGGTATTTTTTGAAGAGCTACCTGGTTTACCCCCAATTCATCAAGTTGAGTTTCGTATTGACCTTGTACCTAGTGCCAACCCAATTGCTAAATCTCCTTACTGTCTTGCACCGTCTGAAATGCAAGAGTTGTTAAAGCAACTCCAAGAACTTTCAGACAAGGGATTCATTGGTTCGAGCTTTTCACCTTGGGGCGCTCCTGTCCTATTCGTGAAAAAGAAGGATGGATCCTTCCGTACGTGTATCGATTATAATGAGCTCAACAAACTCACAATAAAAAATTGACATCCCTACCTCGCATTGGTAATCTCTTTGATCAGCTACAAGGTGCGACCTGCTTTTCAAAGATTGATCCGCGTTTTGGGTATCATCAACTTTGTGTACTCGAAGAAGATATTCCCAAGACTGCTTTTCGCACTCGATACGGCCATTACGAGTTCACTATCATGTCTTTTGGTTTGACGAATGATCTTGCCGTCTTCATGGACTTAATGAATAAGGTTTGTAAACCTTATTTAGACAAGTTCATCATTGTTTTCATCGATGACATCCTCATTTATTCTAAGTCTCGAGCCAATCACGAACAACATCTCCGTCTAACGATGGGACTCCTGAAGAAAGAACAACTTTACGCCAAATTCTCCAAATGTGAATTTTGGCTAAGAGAAGTTCAATTTTTGGGACACATTGTTAACGAACAAGGTATACATGTAGATCCCACCAAAATCAGTGTGATTAGGGATTGGAGTACACCTACTACTCCTACCGAAGTTCGTTCATTTCTTGGTCTTGCTGGATACTATCGATGATTCATCGCGAACATTTTAAAGATCGCGGTTCCCCTCACCAATTTAACTTGGAAGAATAAACCTTTCGAGTGGGGACCCAAACAAGAGGAAGCGTTTCAAACACAGAAACAAAGACTATGTAATGCTCCTATTTTATCTTTACCCGACTGGTAACGATGATTTCGTTGTCTATTGTGACGCATCAAACCTAGGCCTTGGTTGTGTTCTCATGCAAAGAGAGAAAGTCATAGCCTATGCGTCAAGACAAATGAAAATCCATGAAAAGAACTACACAACTCATGATCTTGAGTTAGGAGTCGTAGTTTTTGCTCTCAAAATTTGGAGACACTACCTTTACGGTACGAAATGTGTGGTTTTCACTGACCACAAAAGTCTTCCAACACATATTTAATCAAAAGGAGCTAAACATGAGACAACAACGCTGGGTCAAACTTCTGAACGACTACGACTGCGAGATTCGCTACCATCCGAGTAAGGCGAATGTTGTGGCTGATGCGCTTAGTCGTAAGGAACGTGTCAAACTTCATTGTGTTCGAGTTCAATCTTATATCAACACACGTATCCTTCAAGCATAACATACATGTTTGACCCAAAGCTTGTTGAAAAATGAGTTGCCACAAAATCTCAAACTTCAACTCGAAACAAAAGGCAACGGATTAATCTACTACAAGAACCGTTTTTGGACTCCTAGTCAAGACAATCTCCACACCTTATTGATGGACGAAGGTCATAAGTCTCGTTATTCGATCCATCCTGGTGCAGACAAAATGTATAAGGATCTCCGTACCAAGTATTGGTGGTCGGGTATGAAGGACATTGCCTTATATGTGTCTAAATGCTTAACTTGTCTTAAAGTTAAGGCAGAACATCAACGCCCATCCGGTTTCCTTGAGCAACCACAAATACTGGTATGGAGTGGGAGAACATTGCAATGGATCACATCACTAAGCTACCAAACACACCTAGAGGTGATGATGCCATTTGGGTAATCATCGATCGTCTAACAAAGTCAGCACACTTTTTGGCAACTCGTGAGGATCTATCTGCTGACAAACTCGCCAAGATTTATGTTGATGAGATTGTATCTCGTCATGGTGTTCCTTGGAACATCATATCCGATCGAATGCTCGATTCTCATCTCACTTTTGGAAGACCATGCAATCTACCATGTGTGATCGAATTTGGTGGTAGTTTGGATTCGCATCTACCATTGGTCGAATTCTCCTACAACCATAGTTATCACGTCAGCTTCAATATGGCGCCTTTAAAAGCTCTATATGATCGAAAATGTCGTTCACCTGTCTGCTGGAATGAGGTCAGTGAAGCTCAGCTCACTGGACCTGAACTCATTCACGACACAACAAAAAAAGTCAAGAAAATTCGCGATAACCTTCTGACAGCTAGAAGCCGTCAAAAGAGTTATGCGGACAAACGATGCAAGCCCTTGGAATTCCAAGTTCGTGATCACGTCCTTGTCAAGGTATCCCCTTGGAAAGGTTGATTAGATTTGGAAAGAAATGAAAACTTGCACCACGATATATTGGACCATTCAAGATCGTTCAGAGAATCGGAAAGGTGGCCTACCAACTTGAGCTACCTCCTGAACTTAGGAATATTCACCCAACATTCCACGTGTCCAATTTGAGAAAGTGTTTAGCCGATACAAACCTCCACATTCCCCTCGACGAAATTCACGTTGATGACACTATGCACTTTGTCGATAAACCTGTGGATATATTGGACCGTGAATTCAAGAAACTCAAGCGTAGACGTATACCAATAGTTAACTTCGCTGGGAATCCAAACGTGGCCCAAAATTTACTTGGGAACGAGAGGATCAGATGAAAGTGAAATATCCACATCTGTTTTCACAAAGTTTCCTCTAATTAAATTTCGGGACGAAATTTTCAAAAGTAGGGGAGAGTTTGACATTTGGGCCTTTTCAATCATTGCACAATTACAAACAATTTCTTTTTCAATGAAACTCTATATTTTATTTCCAAATATTGTTGTATTCCATAAAATCTTCTATTTTGTTGATGAGAATGCAAAAATGTCAATCGTTGCACAATTTTGATCATTTTCGTGTGCGTTAAACCATTTTACGCATTTTTACGAAACGCGTAACCGTACAACTGAACAAACCGACATCCACTAGATTTTTGGGCATAATGCAAGTTACAAATGTCTTAATACCTTTATATAACCTAAATATTAGGTTAAAGGGGTTAAAAATGGTAAACAAGTGAAAATACAAGTCCAAGGGCCAAAAATGTAAAAAATAAATAAATATTTTTGCTTCTTCACCAAGTTTGCCACCTATCTCCAATTTTTGACACCTAGCAATCACTTTGCCGAACTTAATATGGTTATGCCACATGTTAGGACACTAATCTACACTTGAGAACACCTGTCATCACCTCCTTAATACTAAAATACTATAAATACTCCATGATTCTTCCTTTTTTTTCACACCACTTCAAAACCACTACTAGAAAAAAGACCTTTAATGACGCACATTGTGCATCATTAAAGAGTAAAGATGACACACCAAAGTGCGTCAAGGAAGCCCCTGTCATTAATTGAAGATGAAATGCACTTGCGTGTCATCTTTTTATGACACACTTTAATAACACGCTTTAATGACACATCTTTATGACACGTTTTAATGACATGCATTGCATGTCATGGTTTTAATTGTTTTATTTTTTTAATTTATAATTATTATTATTATTGTAGAATTTTTTATTTTTCTTAAAGAACCAAATTAAAACAATATATAGATCCATTTCATAATAAAATACACATATACCAAAATAATTCATTTCATGGACATATATCAAACATAATACAAACATCTTAAGTTAACAAAAAATATTTTTTGGCATACATACATTGACATCTAAAATAATCCATTGAAAACAAACGTTGTCCCATAACTCTAACACCCTTCAAGTATTCCGTCAACATCCTCATCCATGTACACCACTTTGCCTGCCCTAACCCAAGAACAAAATTAAAGAACCTAAGTAGATGCACTTTAATATAAAAAAATAATTGATGACGTAAACGAAATTAAAAAACCTATATACAAGCACTTTGATATGATAAAAAAAGTTATATGCACACAATTATATTTCATCCTCTTATTTAGTTATCTTTATTACGTCATTTCTTTTGTATGCGAATCAAACACACAGGTCACATCAAAATCCCTAAAATTAAAAACTAAATTCAGTGATCTTTTTTTTGAAAGGTGTGTATTATTCACGAATGTTGGGAGGTCTAGCATACATTGTCCTAACCGAGTCTACACTTGAGAGCCCCCTCGCACAATAGATCCCCAATTTAAACCCCTCAATGAGAGACCCTATCACCAAGACTCGGACCCGAGACCTGGGGAGGAAAACTCACCCGGACCCACCATAGATGGAACTTAAATACACGTGGCCACCACTAGAGCACTTGTGATGGTTACTAAAGTCAATGATCTAATAAAAGTTTTGCAGCTAGTTAGCTAATTATCACCCAGACACGGTGTGGTTCCTCAAGCGGGTTCAGCAGGTGGTAAGTCGTAATACCACGTACGTTAAGGGGCAGGATTTTGTGTTTAGCAGGGTAGGATTTGCTATTCCGAAGGGGTAGCGGCACAGCTTGTTACCCGTCTACCTGCCACTAGTCTGTAAGCGTCTATGTTTTTTTATGAAACCCAAAACATAAAAGATTATGATATATGATATTAAAAAGTAATCATTTAAAAAATAGTACTTATATTATCATTGGCAAGTAATTTAATTCATTCTTCAAACACCTCTTTCATGAACTTCAACACATATTTGCCATGTTCGGTACCTCTCATCTGATATGGACACTACACAATTAAAAATTTTGATTTAGTCGATGAAGTTAAAGCTACAATTTCAACACATGGACACTACAAAACTAAACATATATTATTATTTATCGATAATTTATATTACTTACGCATCGATAATTTGTCTCAACACCGTATTTATTGTGCTATTCCTTATAGAACCTGTTTCAACAAATACACAACAACTATTTACAATATGGTGTCAATCAAAATTAAGTACATTTTAATTTTAAAACTTTTCATAATTTAATTTAAAATGAGTGATCTTACAACTGAATTTCAAGTTTTCAAAGGTTAAGCACATTTTTGGATCCTTAAACGCAGTCCAATACATCATAAATACATTTTACGACTTTCACAATCTTATATTGCTAATTCCCAATAGTAGTTCTTTGAAATGTCCTTCGATTTTTAAATATATTTCAAAATGAAATACACCAGCACATCAGCTCGAAAACCATATCCTCACAGTGAATCATAGAAATTTACAAAAATTATGATCTAAAGTTCAATTTCAAATAATGGAAATCTGAATTCCAATATATTATTCTAGAGTGAATCATCGTAAAGATACACACGTCTTATTTTAAATAGACCATAAAGAATATGAAGCAATAAAGCAAGTGTACCATACACATATTAAACACATATCAAACATAATGGAAAATACAAGTACCACATATATTTGTGATTGAAGGACTACAATTGCTACTAGAACCAGTCAACCAACAAAGAGTTGATACAACATATGGTGTTAAACATTCACGTTGTAGACGTTTTCACAAACAAATCGAGCACGTGATGTAGAAATTTTCACAAAAGATGGTGCGCAACATTCAAGTTTTCAATGAATAACAATAAAATGAGCATAAACAAAACTTTAAACAAGTAACATTAGATCAGAGTGTAAGAATTGCATACCGCAAACTAAAAATTTGTGTGGGTCTTAGGACCTATGAGGAGCGAGAAGACCGACGCCTTACACCTTCCAATCCTGATCCTCTGCTCGATTAAAAAGAAATTAACGCCAGACACACACAGAGAATGATATTATTTTAGATCTCAGATCAAGCGTATACAATAACTAAGGTGTGGAGTTAACTCACCAACATTTCTTTGCGATACCAACATTTGACATTATAAAAAAACCACGAGAGACGAGAATACATCTGCATCAACACACCTGAATCTGTTTTCATTTTTTTCTTACTAGATCTACATCACTCGGTGATTTTAGTAATATGTTGAAAGTGATGGAGAAGTATAAACTTACGTATATGCCAGTGTCGCCGTTGCTCGTGGTGGCCATGGCGAAATCCAGCATAGTTTTGAAATATGACCAGATTGCCTTTCCTTTGTGAATTTCGTTTAGTTGAAATTAGAACTGTAAAATAAAGAGGGAGGGGATGGAGTGGGAGTATTTGAATTTTTTTTAGGTGGAACTGAATTATTTTGGTGGAATGACAGTGGGGAGAATGCATTTAGGCAGAAATTGATTCTCACAAGTAATCCTAGTTTTGTTTTTTTTTAACTGCAATTCTAGTTTTGTTATTTGTATAAATTTATTTAATATATTAAATAAATATATAGGGTTAGTATAAATTTGTATAATATATTAAATACATATTTAGGTTCGGGTATAAATGGGTGTTAACACACAAATTGGGCTTAACGTGAGAAGTGAATGAGAATTTTTTTTTTAATTTTTTCCTTATCTTGTTAATTACATATTTTAGTACCGAGCTCATCCCTACCACACTCATCTCTTTTTCTTGCAAATTAAATCTAAAAAAATTAGTACCAAACTCAACGCTACCATACCCATCTCATCTTCTTGTAAATAAAAATCTAAAAAAGATATTAAAGAATTAATAACAATATCTGGCTTGCACTAGTATCACCACACCTAGGGCTATTCAGGAGCCGAGCCGAGCCGAGCTAGGGCAAGCTCGGGCTCGGCTCGGCTCGGATTTGAAACCGAGCTGATTTAAGCTCGGGCTCGGCTTGTTTCAAACCGAGCTGGCTTGATAGTAAAAAGAAAAATTAATACATAGCTCTCAAAATTCAGTATTCTAAAATATTATTCAATACTTCAAAAGAACGTATTCAAAATAAGTTCAACCTAATATATTACAAGCCAAAATCACGTTCAACAACGCAAAATAAGTTTTATATTCCAAAGAAATACAATATTAGTTCATTAGTATGGTAATCAACCTTCAAATATGTCATAGATATCAAGTTACAAGCCTAAATACAAGTAAATAATAATCATTCTTTTTTTAATATATTATATGTATAAAAAATAAAATATATTATAAGTAAAATAATTCGACCTAAGCCGAGCTGAGCTACCAAGCGAGCCAAACTGAGACAATTTGGCTCGTTACAAGCCGAGCCGAGCTAGGCTCACTTTCTAACCGAGCCGAGTTTGCACGCTCACTTTCAAACCGAGCCATACCGAGCGAGCTTTTTCCGAGCTAAATCCGAGCGAATATCATAAAATGGTCATGTCCTTTTATGACGCTGAAACGATGACACACAAAAAATGTCATAAAGTTATTGAATTTCATAAACAATGACATTTTTTCTTGACAAACGCTTTTGAATGTCATAAAAAGATCCTGTTTATTTTTATGACGCTAAAAAGATGACACACAAAAATAAGTGTCATGAATTTGTTGAATTTTGTAAACCATGACATTTTTCATGACACACGCTTTTGAATGTCATAAAATGAGTGTATGTCATTGTTCGTGTGTCAAGATAGGTGTATTTTCTAGTAGTGAACACTTCAAGCAAAGTGTGAAGTTCTTCTTTCTATCCTTCTTGGAGCTTGTTTCCAGCCTTTGGAAGCCTCCTATCTTGAGTTCTGAAAGTGTTCTTCAACAGAGTAAGTACTCTTCCTCGTTCTTTCATTATTTTAGCTATTTTGAGTTAAAAGTCAAACAATTTGACTTCCTGATTGACTTTTGGTTCTGACCATATTTGGTCAAGTCAAAGTTCAATTGAACTTTGCAACGTGATCGTAATCACGAAGGTTATAATTCCTAACGCTTTCGCCTTCTGATTTGCACGTTTACTAGTCGAAGTGAAGAGTCAAAGTTTCGGTCAAAAATGCGCATGATGTGCAATTTACGACCAAACTATTTTCGGGAATCAAAACACCAAGTTTTGATACCAAATCAGTTTTATAAACTTAGTTAGACATATTTTTACATGTCTAACTTGTCACTTCTAGTTTAGTGCTTATTTAGCGTTGTAAGTCGAGCGGTCTTGACCACCGCTTTGACTTTTGAATCCGACCCATTTGGTCGATCTTAGGATCCGACCAAACACATATTTGTGACCATAGTTGTATAGGGAATAACCCACTGAGGTTGTACCTTATGGTCACATCGTTGGTTAGTGTTATGATAAGTTACTTCTATGTTCTTAAACAAAATGACCAAAATGCCCTTTTACGCATAAATCCATTTTAAACACCTATAACCAAATTTTAGACATATAAACCGATGTTATATTTTCAGACATGTTTGGACATTTAAGACTTATCATAGGACATGTTTAACCATCCGATCACGCGTTAACGCTAATGACCCGTTAAAGTAGCGTAAACTACCTTAACGAGTCATAATGGGTCAAAAGCACAGAGGATCCTTTCCAAATCAGAATGTTAAGTTTGTTAAACCATATCACATGAGTTCCAACACTCATTTGGTTTATAAGACTTCATTGTATATGATCTCCCGTTTGTAGTCCCGACACGCTAACATATTTATTTGAAACATTTAGACACTTTTGGGCTTTGTTTATTTCGTTGATCAAGAACACTTTCGCAATCCCAAATGAGTACATAGCCCCCCTCTTTTAGGTTTTCAAATGTTTTGGGGTGATTCATATGTGCCTATAATTATTTTCAAGATTTCAAAACAATATATATAGTTTATATATACAAAATGATTTTCAATGTGAGTACATAGTCCTTCTTTTACATTTTGCAATTTTTTTGGGGTGAAACATATGTGCTAAATCATTTTCAAGTTTTTAAAAACAATGTCTATGGTTTATATATAAACAATACGATTTCAATAATGTGAATGACTTGTTGATGCGTTATCCATAACACGAATGACATTCATTAGCTTTGACCGAGCCGACCAGTAGTATGTTATGGTACTATAGGACCTACACGGTACCATAGGACTGACAATCCCATTATCGGACTTTCACTGGATTTGGTGGAAGTTTGGGTAGTGACAGAAATGGTTTCTGATTAACAAATCATTTGTTGATTTGTTAGTCTAGTTAAAGAGACCCTTTGGTGGTCTATTAAAGATACCCTTTGGTGGTATAGTCAACACATGTTTGAATGTGTTCATTCAAGAACGATCAAAAGTTTTAACAATTAAAAACACGGACGGTTTGTTATAACATGGACAACTGGTTTATGACACGGACGATTGATTTATAACACCGACAAATGGTTTTGAACAATGTCACGCAATGATTTTCACTTAAAGATATAAACCATATAGAGTTTTCTTTTGAATCAATCTATTACAAAGTTTTTACAAAAGAAACGTTTTGGTCAAGATTCATGGCTATAAGGTTTTCACAACTCTAACCAACTTGTTTTAGTTGGTTAATTATATTGGAATATCAAACACTTTTGATACGAGGTTTTCACTTAACGACTCTTGTACTCAGACGAGGTGTTGCAATATGTATACAAAGCAAGAATTTGACACTCACAAAACCTATGTACTCGCCTGCATTTTTATGCTGACTCTCTTTTCACATATGTTTCAGGAGTTAATGCTGATAATATGATGCATGCTTCACGTAGGAATGGACGCGGGCCTTAGTGACTTAAAACCTTAAAGACAATTTATATATGTGTTGTTTTTTTATTCCAAGACAATGTAAACATTTAACTTAATAAAAAAAATTTAAAATTTCATGAGTTGTGAAACAATAGTTCTGTGACATGATTCCTCGACGTTTACGCCGCGAATCGTTGTTTTACGCGGTTGGGGTGTTACATCCGAGACAATCATTGTCAGATACATTTCCTATAGATTTTGGGGAGATTCAATTTACAAAAGGGCTTGATGAAAATTTCGATAAAGATATGTTCAATGATTCCAAAATAGCAGAACTTGCAAGCAAGATCAAAGCCTTGGAAGATAATAAAGAAGTATTGAAAGGCAGAGTAAAATTTCTTGAAAATGATCGACAATATATAAAGCTGTGATCGAAAGCCTGGTGACTGATAATGATAGGTTGAGATTAGTGGTAAATGATTTTGAGGATGAACGTGCTCGGAATAATCAAAGATTTGATTTATTTCAGAAGGTATTGGCTTGCAAGCTGGGGATAGATTTTTCTGTTGAAATCGATCGTTTAGAAGTTGAAGAACCAAGGCAAAAGGAAGCTGAATGGGCTAAGAAGGTAGAGGAAGATGCTAAAGCTTTAGGTAAGGGGAAAGAGAAGATTGATGAGGTTCCTTGATAGAACAATATGCGCCAGAAGCTGAGTCTGTTCTAGAAATTACTATTGCTAGTGTTGAGAATAGGAAGAAGTTGACGTAGATGTTGATGCTGAACCGGTTAATTTTGTACTTGTTGGAGGACCAGTGGATGTTTCTTAAAATCCTATGATTGAAAAGATTGCATAATGAAGGAGATTATATGCTGAGATAGAAGCAGAGTTAGATGAATTTGATGAGGAGGAGGATGATGAGCAAGATAAAGATGTCAGTACAAAAGATAATAAAGATGATGATGACAAAGGCGACGATGACAAAAATACGCAAGGTGGAACAGGGTTGATCGTCGAAACAACAAGATTAATGAATTTTTTGATTACGATGATTATCTGAATGATTCTACTAACCAAGAAGATGATACACAACACCAGGGGAGCAGAAAGAGCAAACTCATGACGAAGAACAGTTAGGAATCCTCACAACTACTCCATTTACATGTGTTCCTGATTGTTATAAGCCCTGAATTTTGTATTCAGAACACAATGTTGAGGAAGGAGAGTTTGTGCATAATTATATAAAGGAAGAAATTGCTATTATACTTGGAGTTAATGAAGAGTCATTCGAATTTGACTTTGAAGAGGAACTGAATAACATCAGTGCATTCGAGCCAAATGATTATGTTTACAAGCATATACAAGATGCTAATACGTATGATAGGGTGATTATTGAAGATGCATCGGATGATGAAGAATCGATCAAGTATTCTGGTGAAGGAACTGATAACTTTCCAACTTTTGAAGAGTTATTAAGTGAAGTAAACAATCATTTGTTAAAAAGAAGGATTGAAGAGACTGTTGTAGAGCGAAGTATTCCGAAACGTCTATCCAAAGAAGAAATTGCTGAGGCTAAAAAGACGTGGTTTAAAGAACTGCCAAAAGAAAGGAAGTTCAGAGACCATTAGTATTCTTCACACGTGACAAAGATAAATCTTTGGGTGATATTTTAAGCTGGGGATGGATTCTGATTTTGATGTTTATGCGATCAAAAGGGAATACGGTGTTCAATACTTTAGGTATCTAAATGATTTGAAGACGTTGTCATACTAGGATATTGAAGAGCTTGTATAGACGAAGAGTAATAACTTCTAATGAAGCTTCATGATCAAAGATTATGGAAGTTAATCAAATACGAAGCAGCTCATGGTTTTAACAAGCGGAAACCGTTAATTCCGAAGAAAAAGATAAAGATTGACAAAGTTACTAAAGAGAAAGATGTCACGCTTGTGATGAAATGGCCACATGTGATGAAAAACATGCCGTTGATAAATAATGAACAAGATTTCTATGAATTCTTTCGGTGGTGGCAAGTTGATTCCGAAACAAGTGAAGCTGTTATTGTTTTGAAAGCTGATGACACGTGGGTATTTACTAAAGATTTGAATCCGAAAATGATCGAACGAAAGAGGATATGGGGATTGTGGAGAACTATTCGTACACTAGACCCGATGTGGCTAGTTAATTGTTCAAAAGATAATATAAAATGCTTGTTCTTCAACAAGATCTGTTACAATCTGAACGAGAAAACGCAAGCGATGCAATACCAAGGAGTGATTAAGGTTTGCTATGCACAAGGTATTAATTCAGGAAAAATGTGGGAATCAACATTGAGAGAGTTAGAGAAGAAGAGTTTATGAAAGAGGAACAAAGTTTGGAGAAGATCGAAGAAATGTCTAAAGAAGCTCGGTTACGAAGATTTCAGTTCATGAAGTGGGCTCCTGCGACTGATCAAACTCCAATACCGTCTGAAGAGTGTAGGAAGCCGCGCAAGAATTTCTTTGGGCGTTAAAGTCAAACATTTGAATATTTTGAAGACAGACCAAGACTACCGCCACATCCAAGGGGGAGTTTGTTGTTGCATAATGTCTATTGCCTACGTCTTAGGGTTGTTGTCTTTATTTTGTAATAGGGCGAAAATGTTAGATTTACGTTGTTTGTATTTAACTTCGCATGGAGGTGAAGTCTACCTTCGCACGAAGGTAGATTACCATCGTGCGAAGATAAACTACCCTTGCAGGAAGGTAGCATGTCTATATGGAGCTAGTGTGAGGTGTTAGTGCGTAGAACTTTTGCGACTGAGATGGCGAAGCTCTGTCGGATTTCCTGGTCATTTGTAACTGTTAAGCATTGAATGAAATTAGTTAATTGATGAAATAATATTGTTAATTGTCACTAATTCATAAGAATTCCGTGCGTATGGACTAGATACTCAAATTAGGACCTTTGCTATTAGACAAAACCATCCTACATGCTATACCACACAGATCCTGCAAGTGACAAATTAAGAGAAACAATTGCAAATCTTGTCAGCAGGCCACAATCACCCAACTCATCAACAATAACCCTTTACCCAAGAAAATCATGTGATTAAAAAATTCTAATGTGGAAGTCATCTTCAGACACCCATAAATTGACCTTCCCTCAGATCAGATGGTGAAGTTCAAAAGCTTAGAATGGAGGATACATATGGTCTAAATCGGATGACCTCCAAGATCTGTTGAAAATTGAACTTGAAAGGGATTTTGAAGATATGATTTCCTTGACCTTTGAACTACAATTCAAATGTCAAATCAGGGAAATGTTGATGAGAAATAAAGATTAAAAATAAAGAAGAGTTTTGGCACCATATGTTCTAGGGGGGGTTTTTGGATCTAGTGGACCCCACAAAAGAATAGATGATTGGAAAGCCAAAATAATCTATAACTACTGATTATAAATAAATACTGCTTTGAAGATCTGCTCCTCCCAATGGCAAAGACTCAACATCTTTTGATCTAGAGTCTAATAAAGCTAAAGTCTATTTACAAAGAATTGTTGAATATAAACTCTGCTTGAAGCCAAAGGTCTGCTAAAGGGAAATTCTGATGAAGACTAAAGACTACTGAGGCAAAGCTCTGCTGAAGACCAATAGAGGATAAAGCTCAATAGAGGTTAATGCTCAACAGATGATAAAAACAGAGTTTTATTAGTAATTCAATGTCACAGTGTTTAAGTTTAGCAGATGATAGAGTTTGTTAGGTTTTAAATGTCATGTCTAGGTGACGTCAGCTAAGATGCTTCATATGTGTGCTTAGTACTATAAATAGAACAGTGCGTGTACTATTTTATTCATCACTTTCCTTCTTAACATTCTTGTATGAACAAATTAGAAGTGATAAGGCTGAGGGGGAGTTGTAATCTTCATGCATACGTGATTTATAATTTACAAAAGCATATTGATGAAAGCAATATCTCATTTGTTAAGATTCAAAAGTTTATCATTCCGCTGCACTATTTCATCTTTGTTTATCTTCTTTCATTATTTCATCTAAACTTTCACAACAAATCAAACCAGATCCTAACAATTGGAAATGGATGAAACCTGCTCACAATCATTACCACAAGAGAGAGTCTCGATAACTTTACCCTTTTACTAAGTTTCAGCTTGCTTTTGAGTTAGTTTTTCTTTTTGTTTTTCATTCACTGCATCAGTTGAATTTTCAACTTGTGTTCCCTTTTTGTTTCGCTTTTTATTTTTACGAGATCTCCTTTTCTTTAGAGGAGTAGCCTTTTGAGAACTATTTTCTTTAGAAACCTCCTCCTCAGAAACTGAATTTGTTGGAACTATTGATTCTGGTTTATCAAATAATGAGGGATTTTTGTTAAAAACATTTGAGCTCTCAGTTGTTTCAAGACAAAATCCTCAGAAACACTTAGTTCATCATCTGACATACTAGAACCTTCTGCATAATTCTCAGGCGTGATGCCTATATTAGACGATCCTTGCTTGTCAACTATTTCATTACCATTCACACATTAAGACAGGACAATATTTTCAACAACATGATTTTAAGACAATTCTGACACAACAGTTGATGTTTCAGACATACTGGTATAGTTATCTTAGTCATTCGCACTAGATGCTTCAAATTCATCAGCAAATATCACAATCAGAATTTGAAACGATGGAATCTAAACTTTCAGTTTTAGCAACATTATCAGAAAACCGATCAGAAAAATCATGAGTCTCATCAAGCATAGAGTTAATAAAGTTTAAAACGTAAAGATCATGTTCAACAATTAAAGATTCATTCGAATAAACAGTAGAATTCGAATGTGGTCATCATCCACTGCAGTTTGCTATTCAACTATCACTGACACTACACAGGAACTAGAACAGTTAATACTGTTTACAGAATCACACATTGACAACTTTTCCTAATACCCTTTGTTGACGGTTCAACTGACCCCTTTCAAACTCTGATTTTCAATTGATTCATTTGAAAACTTTGGAGCAGAGTGCATGATTTTAACAAAATCCATGGTTTTCTAAAATCAGTTGGTCTGGCATGTTTTGGTTCGAAAGGTTCCCATGGAACATAGCCACTTGGTTTACCATAAATCATATTTTCTCATTTTCTAGATCTTGCTCAGTAGTGGGCATTCTAGAATACTTAGGATTATATGGAGAAGCAACCCGTTTATAACCAAACCTTTTCCCTTGTGTAGAAATAGAACTTATTCAGTAGAATGTTATTAACAAAGGAGCATAAGCAGCGAAAATCTAATGATTCATTCATACCGAAAGAGTATACATTTTTAAGGTTGGCGAAATTCTAGGGAAATTTCATCAGCGTTTCCCCTCTAGGAACTCCAAAACATACAAAAATATGAACACACGACACTATTTATAGACCTATTGACTTTGTTCGAAGTGACAACTTCGTATGAAGTGACACATATGCACCTCTCATGTTCGCCCTTAAGTCGTGTGTTCTTATCTAGTCTATACAATATTCAACACACGCTCTATCTAGCTTATTGGTACAGTGACGGATATAACATGCACCAATAGGAAGTATCAAACTTCATTATGCTTAACTCATTTTGTTAATACTTGCCAGTCATAAGTGCTAGCTCAGCTCTCACAGAATCAAGCTCCATAATTTTAACATTTACTTTAGTATTTGTTGATGCACTTTGTGGTCGTCACTGTGCGAATAGGCTAGAAAGATGTGTATTGAATATTGTATAGATTAGATGCGAACACACGACCCAAATGCGAACAAGTACTGGCTCGTACGAGTGACATGTGCCTCGTACGAGTGACTTTGTGCTTGGTACGAGTGACTCTTGTTACTCGTACGAGTGATAACATCTCACTCGTACGAATGACCCTCCGTACGAGTGACAACATGCTTGGTTCGCACGAGCCGTCATGTTTATAAATAGGTGTTGTATGTTCATTGTTTGTTAAGTTTTGGAAGTTCCCTTAGGGGAAATGCTGGCGGATTCTCTCCAGGAACTCCGCCAGCCAGTCAAGACGTATATTCTTTCAGTATGAATGAATGAATGAAAAGCTTCCGTTGATTCTGTGCCTACTTGTCAACTTCGTTCTGCCAGATCTGTACTATCCCCAAAGCTTCCATTTAGAACCGCCGCCGACTATGGGACCACAACTGGTATCAGAGCTACGGTACCGATTCATTCAATCTAACAGTTGATGAATCACCTACGCTCATGAATTTTGGACGTATGCGGGGTTTTAGACGTAAAACATCGAATAATCGGACAATCCTCGGACATAATTAAATTGAAACCATAGGATTGTTAGAGACTGATTATCGACCAGATGTGTGCAAAAATCATGTCGAAATTCGAAGAAATGAAGACTCTGGATCAAAGAAACGCTATTAGTTTCATCCGTACGAGCGAGCTTCTATGGCTCGTATGATTGACAATTGGTCACCCGCACAAAGCTCCACTCGTATGGAGCACCCTTCGTATGGAGCATCACTTGTACGAAGCCCAGCTCGTACGAAGTGGTGACCCAAAAAAGGCATTTTTTGATCGTATTGACGAGACAAGTGTCCACAAAAAATTGGTGATTAAAAATTTTTTCGAGATTTTAACGTCTAATTTAGTTTGTTCGGAGACACCGTCTAGAGCTTCAAATTATAGATTTGATGATATGATCAGAAAGGGATGAAGATTTTGGGGTAGTCACTGATATCTGTGCAAAACGTTGTTCATCTGGTGTAGTGACTATTAATGAGCCTTAACGTTAAGTCAGCATTTGATCAAAACTCCAATTTTGGGAAATTTTCATTAAAAATTTGGGTACCATATGCTACATCGC
The DNA here is from genome assembly GCA_947069175.1 of Scalesia atractyloides. Classification (NCBI taxonomy): domain Eukaryota; kingdom Viridiplantae; phylum Streptophyta; class Magnoliopsida; order Asterales; family Asteraceae; genus Scalesia; species Scalesia atractyloides. The sequence continues at coordinate 40,809,227 of CAMTDV010000022.1, read as the reverse complement.
ACCATAACCTTCATTCCCATAAGAAATCAAGACGTTAGAATTTGCAAAAATGAGGGGGAATAAAATTTTTCACGCATATTTAAAAATTTTGGCATTTTTGAAATTCGTGACGCTGCAATAGTATCCGGGTGGTTCAGACTACAAATTATCTGGGAAACACAGAGGATCGAAGATTCATTAGAGCTGAGATAACGTTTAAGTCTATTCACGAAATAGACTATAAATTTCGAATGTGTGATCAAAGAATGTTCAGAATTTTCAGATCGTGATTCAGATTGATGCTTAACGGCTTACCACCTGATCCCGATATGGAAGTGGAAGCACATACGACTGCCTATCATTAACTCTGCATTGCAAATGAACTGTTTTTTCGATAATCGCCAGGAAACAGGAATGTCTTGTAGTTTTAGTGCCCCATTCCAGCAGAGATAGCTGTACATCTGTTATTGTGACTAAAAATGAAGAATGTGATTCTGATTACCGAAGAATGTTTCTAAGATTCGATGTGTTACTAGATAGTTTGTTTCCGAAGATTTGCTGATCGAGAAGATTTTTGCGGATATTTATTGATTTGAATTTTTTGGGTGTGGTATTTCAAAGTTTCTGTCAATTGCCGGTTGGGTTTTGAAGATTGGAGGATCGAGCATCAGGGGAGTGCGCTAAACCGAATGCGGATATGCTTAACGTCGAAACGGAGAAGCTGCATTATTTAATTTCGAGTTGGTGATTATTCGAGAAAATTTGTATATCAAGCAAATCAGAGGAGGTTCTGAACTGTGCAAACAACAATGATGATGCTCTATCATTATGGAATGCTCTTCGTTTGAAGTTCCAGTGAAGTGCTCAGCTTCGAAAGAGTAAACGGGCGTTGTTAAGTATAGAGTTTGATATCTTTACGTTGATTAAAGGAGAGACAATAAAACAATTAATCGAAAGATACTGTCATTTGGTGGTGCAAATGAAGAGAATGGGAATCATCAAGACCAACGAAGAACTTGTTGATAAGTTGGCAAATTCTCTACCGCAAGGCGAATGGTCTACGTATTTGACCATCTTGAAGAATGGAACCGAGTATGGTAATTTTTCATTACCACGTTTCATTGAAAGACTGGAAGGACATGAACTTGAAATGCAAAAGATGGAGAAGAAAAAAACCGTCCAAGTTCAACAAGATGTTAACCTGTACTTCAAGAACAGTACTGCTATCAATGTCTCCAAAGATCCAGACCGCCTTTACCGCTTACAGTTCGCCAAGTTCACCATCAAACCAAAACAGTGGTTTTCAATCATTTGCAACAGTTAATCCTCAAATGTCTCAAAGGATTGATCATCACAGGGATCAGGCACTCCTAAATCAACCAGAACAGTCAGTAAAATCCTACTGAAAGGGTTCTTCAGTGCAATACAGCAGTGGATTTCGAGAATGCACAAAACTTTGATGAGAAAACCGCTAAACAACATATGTCTCTGTTAGCATCGGTTCTCGAATCCTATGATAGTCTTGTAGTAGGAAAGATTGGAAATTCTGAAATGACCAGAGAGGACTATGACCAGATTGATCCAGTAGAGATGGAGTTGATCGACATAAAGTGGTGTATGGCATCTATTGTTAGACGCGCACAACGCTTCATGGAAATTACAGAAAGGAGAACTTGGGAGGTTTTGATGGAAAACTGGGATTCGACAAATCCAAAGTTACTTGTTTTAATTGTCGGGAAAAGGGTCACTTTAAGCGTGAATGCCCAAACAGAGAAGCTCAAGGGAACCAGACCCATTTGCCGATGATTATTACAAGAAGGCTATTTACCACCGTCCCCAACCAAGCTCTAGTGGTTACTCAAGAAGATGAGGGATTGAACTGGAACAAATATATTTCCAAGAATGAAAGTTTGGCTTTGGTTGCTGAGATAATCGAAGAACCTGAAGAAGAATCGGATGCAGCTTTTGATGAGGCACCAGAAGATGATTATTACTATCATACATCATTAGAAGAGGAGGAACTTTTGAACAGTGCATTTAAACACCTCCTGCCTAACGATATGTTGAAAACTTTTGCAGGTTATTTTGCACCAAGTCATCAATCATCTTGTGAAGAACAAAAGAAGGCAGTTATTGAAGAGAGAGTTAATGAAAAGATGGAGAAGTTGTCGGATGACATCAGCAAGGCATGCATGGTAAACGTGAATGAGGTAAATGAGTCTAAAAATGAGTCTATGGTTGAAAAACCGTGTCTGAAATGTGCTGAGTGATGCGATGAATGTGTTGTAAAAGACACACGATATACTGAGCTCAAAAGTTTAACAGATAATTTGTCAAGTGATTACAAATCAACTAAAGAAGCATATGACAAATTAAGTAACTCTGCTAAATAATACACGAAAGCACTCAGAGAAAGTGACGCAACACTTTTGATGCTCAAAGCGACAGTAATGGATAAGCAAATGGCCATTAATATTCACTTGAACACTATCGCTGAGCTAAAGAGTGAGCTTGAGAAGGTAAGAACTGAAACTGAACGGGTTAACAAACTAAGAATCAGTTATTCAACAAGCTCTTACGTCACTGTTCACATTTTACCTAAAATTGAAAACAAAGAAGAATCGGAGTAAGGTTGAAAACAAAAGTGTGAATTACGATCGTGTTACACCCCCTTTGTGGAATAGTTATGCGTGTAAAAAACCATCATGGGTGGAAAAGGCACTCAATCTAAAACTAAAAAATGAACAATCAAATGAGTTGCCTACAAACATCGACGTAACTTACACAAGTTCTAAAAGTGAATATGACTCTAAGGTTGTTAAAAAAGTGGTCGAAAAATGTTTTAAAAAGTGAATCTGAAAAGTCCGAGTCTGATGTTGAATCATCGGAAAATAGTTTAACTAATGATCCAAATGTCATAGTTTATAAAATGCACGGATCAAATAAACTATTTTCTGATGAGGACTTTCCCATCCAGAACGTGAATCTGGATCGTGTTGATAAATTGTTCAAGCTTGTGGAGGTAAGTCATGCTAATTTAGATAAACACAATGCATCATTCTACTCTAAATCTAAATGTGACACCCGACCCTACTATCATAACAACAGAGATTATCCTGAAAATAAGAGGGCAGGTTGGGTTTCAAAAAGCAATGAATGAACAACAAGTCTCAAAAACTTAACTTTACTAAGAAAATCAACTTTGTTTTTTGGACAACAACAGAGAAGGAAAAAGAAATCATCAGAACACAATCGAAATGGTGATTTTAAGAAAGAGAAAAAAATAGGAAACAAGTTTTGGAGTCTTCTGTTCGAAAGGACAGTAGGACTTGTTACAAATATCAAAATGTTGGGCACATTGCAAGATATTGCTCACAAGAATCTCCAAAACCTATGGTTGCGCCAAGGTAAATCTTGAAAAGAACCAATGAATCCTACAAAAATGGTAAACCAATTCTTCGACGTCATTCAAAATTCAAATTTTTGGTTTAACATCAACTAAATATCGCCAAATGGATTCTAAATTTTATGCTAAAAGGTAAATCTGAAAACGTAAACATGGGCGGCAAAAGTGAAACCATCCAAGGTAGAACCAAAACCTTCTGTTCCACACAAAACCAAGCCTAAAAAGAATGATAAAAACAAAGTAGGTCCGAAATTCGACATTCCGAACCCACCCAAGACCAAACAGGCTTGGGTTTCTTTGTTTAAATAGTTTATTCTGTATGGGTGCAGGGACTCCCACGATCGATAATGTCTAAATGGATAATGGATATTGGAGCTTCCAGACACATGAAAGGGATGCTTGCGTTGTTACACGACGTTAAAGCTATCCGCGGAGGGTACGTAGGTTTTGCAGCAACGTAAGGAGGAAGGATTGTCGGTGAAGGAATTCTCATAGTTGGAGTTGTATCGTTTGATAAAGTGAACTACATTGCTGAACTTGAGAACAATCTGAGTGGCTGAACGAAAGGATTGCACCCTTATACTCCACAGCAAAAGGGGATTCTTCATGAATTCAGTGCTCCTTATACTCCACAGCAAAACGGAGTGGCTGAACAAAAGAATCGCACCATGATTGAGACAACCAGAACTATGCTAGCCGATTCGAAATTGCCAATCAGTTTTTGGAGTGAAGCAGTTGCATCAGCATGTTATACCTTGAATTGTGTGTTAACAGTTAAACCTCACAACAAGATGTGTTTCGAGTTACTAAATTAACGAAAGCCTAACCTTGCATTTCTGGAGCCATTTGGATCACCATGTACTATATTAGACCCGACTGGTATATTTGGTGCTAAATCCTTCGAAGTATTCTTCGTGGGTTATGCTACTCCTCATAAATGTGTTTTCTTGCCGAGCTTGAACCAGGTTATTCTTGCACAGCATGTTGATTGTCAAAGTTATACTACGCCTATGCAGAAACCTGGGATCCGTGGCAGTTTAAATACGATAGTTTGTGGAATTCTTTCGACCTGCAAAATGTGTCATCAGAAGAAGAACTTGTTATACTCTTTCAACAACATCAAATATCTAACCAAGAACAAGTTACCAGATTGTTAGTGATTTCCCCATCACTTCCTGTGTCTACGTCTGATGAAGGTCTGAGCTCTACTCTTCAAGACTTTGTCCCTGTACCCATTGTCCGCACTACCGAATCATCTGCCCAGCAACAGCCAAATGCTGACTCTGATTGGGAACCTACTTTCGATGATGGTGGATCCCGTTCGATGAAGGATCTGAGCAGATTGAAAGCTTCTTGACATACAGGTTGATCAGTCATATATCAGGAATGAAGCTGCATCATCTGTACCGGTGGTGGATGAAGTCATCACAAATTATAGGCAACACACAAGTAGATGTTCCATGTGAAGTGATGCCGAGGACGCTTTCATATCATCCTTCGGAGAATATTATAGGCAACTTACAAATGGGAATGCAAACTCGCAATCAGATCAACAAGGATCCAAGCTATTTCTATACTCGTATTGCTCCACTTCAAACCAGACTTTCTAATAGTTTTTTGTTTCTCGGGTTGAGCCAGGGAACTGGAAAGACGCATTAAAGGAAGAGAGCTGGGTGGACGTGATGCAAGAGGAGTTGCTTCAATTCCAGAAACTGGGAGTCTGGAAGCTTGTTGACCTACCAGATCATCACAAAAAGATAAACACTAGATGGGTCTTCAAGTGCAAACGTGATGATAGAAGGATTGTAGTGTGCAACAAAGCTCGACTTGTGGTTCAGGGTTTCCATCAGTATGAAGGGATAGACTACACCGAAGTCTATGCAATGGTTGCCCGTTTTGAAGCAAAACACATATTCTTGGCCTTTGCCTCGTGGAAAGGATTCAAGGTGTACCAGTTGGATGTCAAATCTGCTTTCCTGTACGAAAAAGTAAAAGAGGAGGTGTATGTCGGCCAACCACCGGGGTTTGTCGATCCAATGCACAAAGACAAGGCTAACTTCTGAACAAAGCCTTATATGGTCTACATCAAGCCCCGAGAACTTGGTACGAAACGCTGTCACGACATCTTACAGACAACAACTTTATCAGAGGAACCGTAGATTCTACCCTCTTTACGAAGGAAATGGATGGACATTTGATTATCCTACAGATATATGTGGATGATATTATCTTCGGATCAACAAATGACAAGTTGTGTATCGACTTTGAAAAAGTCATGAAGCACAAATTTGAAATGAGCGCGATGGGGGAGAAGAAGTTCTTTCTAGGACTTCAGGTTGATCAGGTGCCTGATGGTATCTTTATCCATGAGACGAAGTATGTTCATGACATATTGGAGAAATTCGATATGGTAGGAGCTAAACCAGCATCAACCCCATTAGGTCCTAATCACGGCATTTGTCCAAATCTTACTGGAGTCAAAGTTGACAAACTTTATACTGCTCCATGATCGGATCCTTGATGTATCTCACTGCTTCTTGACCAAATATCATGTATCCACATGCCTATGCGCCCGTTATCAGCCCAATCCAAGAGATTCGCACTTGCTCCCCGTCAAATGTATCATGAGATATTGAAGGGATTTCCAAGCACCGGCTTGTGGTACCCTAGACACGACGACTTCAATCTTGCGGGTTACTCGGATTCTGATTTCGGTTTCTGCAAAATTAACACTAAATCTTCGACGGTGGTTGTCAGTTCTTCGGAACCCGTTTGGTAACATGGCAATGCAAGAAAAAGACCGGGTCGCTCTCTCTACCTGTGAGGCTGAATACGTTCCAGCATCCAGTTGTTGTGCCCAAATTATCTAGATTCAACAGCAGATGAGAGACTTCGGACTGCAATTTCTTCATATGCCTATATATGTAGATAACCAGGCTGTGATCGATATAACTAAAAACTACTGTCAACACTCTCGAACCAAACATATTGAGATTCGACACCTCTTTATCCGTGATTGCTACGAGAAAAAAGTTGGTTAGAATTGAAAAATACACACTGATAACCAAAAAGCTGATTTTTATACCAAACCCTTTGATCGAACAAGATTTAAAAATCTTTTAAAATTAAATGGTTTACGAAATTTGACATCAGGGGATATGCACGAGGTTGAGTTTGAGGATGACAAAGACTTGATGTGATAACTCATTGGTTTGACGAATTTTCTGTACATTCTTTCTTAAAAACTCTAAAAATCCAAAAATATGTTTTTGATTTTACGGGGAGAAATTTTGGGAAAATACAAAAACATTATAATAGTTAAAAGAGTTTTTGTGAAAAAGGAAGATCATATTATAACAATATGACAGTCACAGTATGCTAAAGAATTGGAATGATAACAAGTAATTAAAGAGGTCTTACTGAGGATGTGCCAATAGGCTTCACTCATTCAGTAAATTGTTTTCAAGATATAAACCTAAATGAAAAACTGAATAACTTGTAGGTTAACATCTCTCGGATATATGGACTTGTACTCCGAAATTTCGTTTGAAAGAATGCCAGATTCTACGATACTAGGTCTTTATATTTAATCGATGTATGGGGTATTATCCGAGTTCTTCTGATTTTACGTCAGCAATGGCCTAAAACTTGTATAATACTTTACGCATTATTCGCCTACAAAAGCTGCATAAAAATGATATTGTCTTAACCTTTGTGACATCTGCAGTTCAAAAGATTCCTTTAAGGAACACAACCTAAAGACGAGCCTTCATCTCTTTGTCTGTACGGTAGTACTAACCTGAGCTTCCAAGGTCTCACAATTCACCCCTTTACAGATATCAGTTAGATATATTCACATGTGAAATGAAATTCTAGGAATCTCAATATGGGAGTATATTCTGAGATGGGACACACAGTTATTTCATGTTCTTAATATTACCTAACATATCTTGAAACAGTTCAAAAATGAGAAGAGGTTTAAGTGGATACGAATATTGGCAATCTAGTAAAGCTGGTTAAAAAGCTTAATGAGTATACCAAGATCAACGGTACTGGTGATTTGTTAAACACTTGATATAATCTTCTTGAAACACAAAACTCACAAAAATATGTATCTTTACTTGTTATTTCTTTTTGTAAAATTCCAAAACCCCCAAAATATTTTCAGTTTCCTTAGTTTTTTAGTTTTATTTTAGTCTACCGATGAGGTAAACACTGATAGTTGAAGTCACGGCGACATCTTGCTGAAGGGAATCTGAAGACCATGGGTTAGGAGCTAATCTTAATCGAAAAATTTCTTGAACGTCAATAAAGTTTATTAATTTGAAACTTTACAATTTAAAATGAATCTTTTTTGGTCAAAAATGATCAACTAAGGTCATTAACTTGGACTTGGTAGGCAAATCAGGTAACCAGGGACATTAGCTTGGACTTGGTTAACTGAGTGGGTTTTAAACAGATAAAAAATTACATAAAAATCAAAAATATCAAAAGGTTTTCCAAGGTTTAGAATTGATTCGTACGAGTCTCACTAGCTCGTACGAACGAATTTTGGGTATCATTCGCATGGACCTTTGGTTTGTACGAACGACCTTAACTAGCATAAAAGCTCACTTTATTCGCACGAGTCAAGTTAATGCTTCTATGCGAACTGAGAGAACTTTTGTGTGAATACGTTCTAAACTTTACATTTCTTAACATTTACCGAGTACTATTACATTGGGGAGGTTGATTTGCACACCTCTTTCGATGGGCAAGGTAATTTTGTTCGATCTTAGCCGCTATAATGCCGAATTTGGACCAAATGGACTTAAAACATAGATTTAGGGAGATTGGACCGGTAAAACATAAAATTGACCTTAAAAACGTCAATATCGGCCCTTATAACCTATAAATTGACTATCAATTTGTTAAAATCAACGTGTTTTAAGTTTGGTTTAAACTTGGTGTTTTTGGAACGATTCAATGTTCGCACGAAGGACCATTCGTACAAACTAAATTTGTTCAGAATTTTTGATTCGTACAAAGCATGGTTCATACGAAGCAAGTTTGGTGAAGTGTTTTGAAAATTGTTTAACTCTTAAATCACTCGTACGTAGTAGTAATTCGTACGAATGATCACTTGTTCCAAACTTGTAAAAATGTCTAAGTGTTGATTTGTACGGATGCTTGGCTCGTACGAATGATGTTGTATGTTGAAAATTTTGAAAATTTTTCTAACGGTTTTGAATTCTCTTTGTACAGGTCAAGAAAACGTCATTTTCTCCATTTCACAACATTTGTTGTCTGATTGAGGAGACTATTCCGGAGATAGCTGTGTACAGAGATGTATTATATTTTTTGGGTAGGATTCCGATCACAAACGCGCTCATAGATCGTCATAACGTTTATAGATCTCATGTTGAATATTTCTGGAACGTAGCAGAGTACGAAACTGAAGAAAATGCGGTAGTGTCGGCGATGAAGATTGATGATGAAGATATCCAGGTTAAGACAACGGAAGATTTGATCTCAAGGGTCTTGGATTTCAAAGATAATGTAGACGATCCAACCGGGTTTTTGGAACACATGGTGAAGGGATGTTTTTACAGAATGGGATATGTTGGTTTTGTCAATGCCGCACCGTTCAAGAAAGGAAATCTAGTGCGCCTTTCCGTTATATTTTCATGTTTTGCTCACGCATTGAGTCATCGCAAGGGGGAGTTTGTTAGTGCATTATGTCTATTCCTACGTCTAGGATGTGTCGATATTGTATATACGGCTTAAACATGATTTGTATAAATGTAACTAATTGTTTTATATGTTTTGTAATAGACTCGTACGAGTGAGTCAGTCGGCTCGTACGATTGACACTCTGTCACTCGTACGAAGCAACCACTCGCACGATTCACAGCTTCTGTTTCACTCACTCTAGTGCGAGTCATGTCGACCTATAAATAGAGGAGTGTTGTGTTAGAGCTAAGGAGTGTTAGTTCAGTTGGTACGCGAAGCCCTGCTGATTTGTTTACTCGAGTCTGTACTTTGCACGCATTTCAATACAATTCAGAGTAGTTAAACAATATCTCTCTCTTGAGTTAGATCAGACTGGTTGCTCATCGAAGGAGCCGATCCCCCGTTCACAGTATTATAGTCATGGACCCAACACTTCTATTGATTAAGACCTTGTAGAGCTAACATATGCCCTCTTTTGTGCTTCAACCTTTTCATAGAGTAACTTATTATTCTCTCTAAGCCTGATGCACTTAGACATTGCATTGTTGTAATCATTAATTAAATTAAAGTTATGCGCCATCATCTGTGCATTTTTATTTCTACAATGATCAGAACATAAAAAAGCGTTTACCATTTCAGAGAGTGATTTAGGTTCATCTGTTTGTGCCATCAAGTAGTGATTTATTGGTGCAGTTTTAGAGATCTTGAGTGATTCTACGTGTGCCACATTGTAAATTTAGGAACTATCAATCTGATATCTCAAACATGATTCTAAGTGCGGAAAACAAAGAATAGTGTAGAACAAAAAAGTCGATTGTATTGATAATGCATACAAGTTCTTGACTTGTCTGGTACAAGATCGATTATGAACAAGAACAATCAACAACTTAAATTCCCCTCTCATGCTCTATCTAATGTCTAGCCCTAATAATGAACTAAACATAACATTATATAAGGTCCACATATAACTCGGCCCACATGGCCTAACCCAAGCCCACTAGAAAACTAAGTTCGATAACTATAATTGTGTTTGATAAAGATAAACGTAACCCTACTCAATTTTATGGCCTTATAATATCCCCCTCGGTTTATGCTGTCTTTGTCATGTCTCGGTAGGAAGATATTTCAACTCTTCATCTTCAAACTTGTGGGTCGTTCTTCTTGATCAAGATCAGCTTTGCTTGAAATCTTGTTCAAAACGGTGTGAGAGGAGGATTCTCATCAGCTCTTTTCTTTGTAAATCTTTTCTCTTTCAAGCTGGTTCAAAGGTACTCTTCAAAAGTACTATCATTTTCAGACGATAACGCATATCCGATTCTTCTGACTCACGTACATCTTGTTGTTGTGATGCTTCATGCTTGGCAGTGACTAACAGCATCTCATTCTTCGTCAACCCCTGTTTCTTGATATAAATTAAATTCTAACATGATCAGAACTTCATAAGCAAAATTTCTATGTAACAGAGGAAAGTATCACATGAACACTTGGTACCTCCAATACTTCTACTCAGATTTCACAATTCAAAATTCTTTCAGTTTTTAAGGATCAGTCAAATCTTCAAGAATGGTTATGTTTTTAATTTAAAACAAATAAAACACTCTATGTTTGGATGATTTTGATTTTCTAAAACAAGACACTATTTTTGGATTTTTTATTCCATTTTTTTAATTTATTTAATTTTAAAGTAAATGAGAACATAAACAGAAATGCAAAGAAACTAACTCAACAGATAATATACAATTACAATTGCAATAGGATCAACATCATTCTCAGGCAGAGCAAAGTACATTTTTTCAATGCGAACTTACTCTGACTAGTCTAAGTGATTGCTAATATGTTTGTTCTCTTAAACCTAACGCTCAATTTTCAACTTTCAACCTTGTGATAAGCTTAATGTAATATTATACTATAATACCCGTGTGTCCCGTACCATGACATACCCCCGCGATCAAGGTAAGCACGATGATTCATCGTAACAGGTGAGTATACTGAGATCCTCCTTTTGATTTTACAGCATCAGACTATTGGTGAATAGGTCAGTACTTTCGTATAGTAGAGAGCCCAATATGTGTGTCCAATGAGGGTTAGCCAAATACCTTTTTTGGTATGAGTTTAGCTTTTTAGCTCAACGGAATTCCCTCATTTTGAGTTTATCTTCCTTTAAGGTTTTTGGCCAATTTGGCTCTTTTAAGTATTTCAATTGTGCCAAGGTTTGCATATAATCTGGATGCAATAGAAGGACAGCTAAGATATCCTCGGATGACTCAACAGCATAAAGACTCCAAATCTCAGACTTTGACTATTTATCAACGCAAGATTTAAGATTATAAAATCATACACTGATAGTTTATTACCCACATGATACATAGTTCGTTATGTTTATATCACTTGGTATCTTTCATTTCTTTGAGCGTAAAGCCTATCAATATATCAAAATAGATCCTAGTCTTTTCAGCTACAACACCTTACATATGTTGGTCAGAACCCTTAACACAAACATTTATTTCATTTCCCATATATGCAAAAACTCTTTTTGTCCCTCTAAAGCAGAACATATATACAAATATCTCTCTCTATCCCCCTAAATTTGTGCATAAAACTTATACGCAAATTTACCTTATAAAAAAGATGTATGTACAAAAAGAAAACGAAAGAAGATGAAAATATTTTTGTTGCTTTTGTTTAATCGTTCTGTCATCAGATTTCAGACTAATCAATATTAATATAAAAGCATTAAATTTAAATTGTATCTTTTGCTAATCTATTCTTTCCTCCCTTATCTCTTCAAAGGAAACACATCAACTATATAGAAAAAGACCTTTTTTGCAACAGGGAGATGTTACCCGGTATATCCCTAGAACAACCGCTATCAACATTCCAAGGATTGTTAACAGCTCCTCCTTGGTTATCCCTGAAAAATAAGGAGATTAGTAAGATATTGGTACGTAAGTATCAAAATAATATACTTCTCATAAGCACATATCTCCTTTTGTTTCAAGGATTGGTGATGTTGCTGCATTATTTTTTGTTTTCCAAATTTTTTTGGGCTTTTCTAATTTCTTAGGAGTCTTTTGCAAAGCAGTTTGCTTTTCAACCTTATAAATTTTCAAAACTTGTTTAGGTCTGAAAGCTTGTTTTCTTTTAGCTTAGGCAGCATTCTAATCCCCATTAGATGGTTTAACCTTTAATAATTGTTCATCATTACCTTTGGTTTTTCAACCTTCATTGGCTTAGAATAAGACTATCCCTTGGTGTAACCTTCTGATCTTGTGTATAATATGGCACATAGGGACGATGTGTGCAATTCCGTGCAATGTGACCGGATATGTCACACCGCAACCGATAGCGGAAACATCAGGGCAGACGTAGTAGATAGCTTGAGACTTCATAACGCTAATTTGTGAGAAGTATTTAAAGAACAATATGTCATTTCATATCTAGAATTCAAGTACATAGTTTTAGAAACAAAATACAACAACATGATTCAGCACAAAATACAACATAAAACTATATTAACATGGGTTTCTAGATCATCCTACTAGATTCCATGCATCCTCATCATCAATGTCCTGCAACATATATTAAAGTATAGTTCAACACACAAGGCATTGGCGAGTAGACAAGTTTCAATAATAGCATAAATAATAATTTTAAACGAATCCACATGCGTAAAAGTTATCTTAATTAACTTACGCACTAGCATGGAACTATAAATGTCAACCCAAAGTTTATCGCTAGCGTAATCTAGTCATAACAATATCTAGACCGTTTTGTTTACTTAACATGACCTCACCGATACCCGGGCGGTGCGTTTGTTGGTGCATAATGTCTATCGCCTACACCTAGGATATGTCGGTTATGTAAATAGGGCATAGAATGTCATTTTATATATGTTTTGTATTTGGCTCGTACGAGTGACATCTTGTCACTCGTACGAGCAACGACTCGCACTAGCCAGCATCACTCACTCCAGTGCGATCCATGTTGACCTTTAAATAGTGGAGTTTGAGTGTTGTGTGATGATCTGTTGGTGTTTGACTACGGCAAAGCCCTATCAAGTTGTTTACTCGTCTGTAACCTTCACATTTATTAATACGAATTCAAGGCGTTTAAGCATCATACTTTCTTGTTTGTTTGTCCAACTCACTAACAATGAATTCCGCCTCTATTAGCTGAGTCGAATCAGCTCTGTGCTCATAAGAGGAGAGCCGATCCCCTCTCACAAGTGGTATCAGAGCCTTGATGCCTGATTTAAGGACAAACATCAAGTTTCTACAGACAACCAACAGTTTTAGCAGTTGTAGATCCAGATTCAACCATTGAAGATTTTCTACATATAATCTTTCTCATAAAGATCTCAGATGTAGACGAATTCCTGGACGAATTGGACTAGGTTTTTAGTATCACACGTTAAATCAACTCTAACTGATCCTTGAAACTTTCAGATCTAAAAATAAAACTAAATCATGTCGAAAATTGCAGAAATCATCGTTTGGTGACCTGAGCTGACCCGTACGAGTAGAGGGACAACTCGTAAGAATGACAATCCGTACGAATTATACACTCGTACAAACAAGAAGACAAGTTTTCTTAAAATCTACAAGTTACAAAACTGTCATTCGCACGAGTAAGTGATTCACAAGAAGAAGTCACTCACACGAGTAACTCTTTCTTTCGCACGAGCATCTCACTTACGCGAAGCATTGATTCGCACGAGTATTTGGTTCGCACGAACCACCTGAGTCGCACGAGTAGCTGGTCATTTGCACGAAGAACATTTTATGGAATTTTTCTTAAATTTCATATCTTTTGTCATTCTAATCAGTGTTTTTCGAAAGTGTGTGTTTCTGAAATTTTGTAGAAAAAATGGAAGAAGAATTTTACAATGCATTTGCTGCTTCAGCTGTTACGACCACCGCAACACAGAACATGAATCATGAAAACAAAATGAGTACCATGAGAAAACCTCCAAAGCTCATGAACATAGAAGATTACGACAGTTGGAGTGAGATTCATAAACTGGGTGCAAGCGAATCATTTAACGTGTTGGTTTGCCATGGAGTCAAAGTACATCGCACCGACAGGCTAGAATGGTCTTGAAAAGAAGCTGGCTCAGCTAACGGATATGGAAAGAGAGATGTTTATCAACGAAAAGAATATGATGAACATATGGCAACAGACAGTAAAAGAAGATATCCTAGCACTTCTTCAACACGACGATGATGCTCAGTCTCTATGGAATGCTTTAAGGCTCAAATTTCAAGGAAGTTCTCAGCTTCGAAAAGGCAGAAAAGCACTGCTAAGCAAGGAGTTTGATATTTTCAATCTGATGAAAGGTTAAATAGTAAAGTAGCTGATTGAACGATATTTTCATTTGGTGGTTCTGATGAAAAGAATGGAGATCTTTAAGACCAACGAAGAACTGGTTGATAAACTGATTGATTCTTTGCCAGAAGGAGAATGGACGACCTATCTAACTATTCTGAAGAACGGAACAGAATACAGTAACTTCACGTTGCCAAGATTTATTGAAAGAATAGAAGGTCACGAGCTAGAAATGCAGAAAATGGGAAAGAACAAAGGCGCTCAATGCAACAAGATGTGAACCTGTACTACAAAAATAGTTCTACTGGTCATATACAAAGTCCTAAAGTTCAAGCCGCCTTCAGCGCCAACATTGCTACAAGTCCACCATCAAACCAGTCAAGTGGGTTTCAGTTTTTTTCCCCTCAAGCTCCTCAATCTTCTCAAAGCTCAAGTAATCCTCAAAATGGTCAAAGCAATCCACCTAATCCAAACTAGCAAATTCTTCAAAGCAACATTGTTGTAAATGTTGAGAACACACGTGATTCAATGAACATAGAGCTAATAACACATGGCGTTGCTTGCATCAGTTCATGAATCATACGAAAGTCTTGTAGCCAGAAGGATTTGGAAATCCCGAAATGACCAAAGAAGATTAAGATCAGATTGATCTAGTTGAGTTGGAGCTGATTGATATCAAATAGTGCATGGCATCGATAGTCCGTAGAGCTTAACGCTTTATGGAAATCACAGGAAGAGACAATTTGGGAGGTCTTGATGGAAACTTGGTTTTGACAAGGCTAAAGTTACATGTTTTAAGTGCTGAGAAAAGGGACATTTCAAGATAGAGTGCCCGAACAGAGAAGTCAAAGGAAACCAGAATCCATTTGCATATGATTATTACAAAAGAGCCATTTATCATCGACCCCAACCACCTCAGACAAGGCTTGTATAGATTGAAGATGGTCCATCCAATTCAAAGAATAAGGCTTTAGTTGTTACTCAAGAAGATAAAGGGTTCAACTTGAACAAATACATTTCAAATAATGAAAGCCTTGCATTGGTATTTGAGATATTCGAAGAACCAGAACAACCAGAAGAAGAATTTGCTGGGGCATCCTTTGACGAAGCTCTTGAAGAATATTACATGACGTCATCAGAGGAAGAGGGACTGTTAAATAGTGCATTTAAACATCTTATGCCTAATGACATTCTTAAAACTTTTGTAGGTTATTTCGACTCCGGCTATCGACCATCTTGTGAAGACGAGAAATAGCCTGAAGTAGAAGAGATGATTGATGTGACCAAAGAGTTGACTTTGGAAAATCTGACTGACATCACCGACAAAGCTCTTATAGCTAACGTGAATGAGGTAGTTACTGAGGAAGCTCACGAAGCTAGAGTTATATTGGTAAACGTGTCAATAAATGGGTCAGTAAAGAAACACCTTGCATGAAGTGCAAAGAGCCATGCATTGATTATGCTGAAAAAGAAACAAGATATAAAGAGCTGAAATGTCATATAGATAATTTGTCATGTGATTATAACTCAACAAAAAAAGCTTATGACAAATTAAGCGAAACAATTAAACAATTAGAACAAGTGATCAGAGAAAATGACAAGACACTTTCAATGCTCAAGGCGACTGTAATGGACAAACAAATGGCCATTAATATTCATTTAAATACAATTATCGGGCTAAAAAGTGAACTTGAATAAATGAAAATCGAAACAGAACGGGTTTATAAAGTTTCGAGGGAAAATGACAGGACACTTTCAATGCTCAAGGCGACTGTAATGGACAAACAAAAGTGTTGGCTAGATAAATGGTTCGTGGTTGATTGGGCTTATTCAGGAAAATTTCAAGGGTTAGAAAGGTAGGTTTGTAAAGTAACTCGTTTGACTAAGGTGATTTGAGACATCAACAAGTAAGTAAGTGTGTATGTGTGCATGGGCAAAGTGAGTTTGACTGAGTTAAATAATTTGATGTAAGGAATGTTTTAAAAGGAGGGCGACCAAAGAAGCTGATTTTAGCAAAAATCTGTATGTATTTTGACAAAGTGTGCGGCGCCCACTGTAGGATATAAAAAGAAGTTTTATCAATTCTAATGTGTATTAGTAAAATCACTCGGTGTAAAAAAAACGTTTATTGGTGAGAAACTAGGGTGGTAAACATATGCGGTTTCAAAAGGTTTTGATTGTAAATAGGCCGACTATTGATGTCTGAGTGTAATAAGGATGAAGTAAAAAGTTGAATAATGTCTTTGACTGAATCGAGTTTTGTGAGGATATTTGCTAAAATAGATTGTTGTTTAGGCTGATTTACTATAACTAAGGTTTGGACGATTTGGTAGATGTACACGAGGGGTAAAGATGGTTTGGTATGAGACAGGATGTGAACGTCAAGCGTTGAGGGATGCTAGTGATTGTGTATTCGTTGCGACTGACGATTTTGAGAATGAGATTTTGTTGTAGACGAACCGAGTATCAAATGTTTCAAAGCGAGTTTGGGTATAACCAAGGAAAGGATTGTGAGTCACCAAGTTTGCTGTTAGATGGTCGTATTTACTAAGGTCTGAATAACACCGAATTTCACATGGCATGTCTTACAAAAGTTTGATGATAAGGTAGAGGCACTTATATATAGGAAGTACCAGGCGTATCCACCATGCTCTCGCCATATTATGTCTGTTTCGCTGATCCATGTCATGTTACGCTCCGTGTTATGATACATAGTAGGACCCACTATGATTTTCATGCGCATACCAATATAATCTCATGTGCACCCGTGATTTTTTTGCTCTGTGCATGGTCTGCATAGTTTGTACTAGTAGTGTATGGGTCAGGGTACATTTCCGCGCTAAAAGTATAAATGTGTGTGATAGTGTATGGAAATTTCAAGCAAGTATACACGATTCCATTTAAGTATGCACATATCTAAAGTAGGCTAAACCACTTGGGTTGTGCCCATGTATGGATTTCAAGTATGACTACTAAATAGTTTTTACATGTGAATGTGAGTATATGAATTGATGATGAATACATATAAGATTAGCAGGTAGTATCGAGTGTATAAGTTTGGAGTATAAACGAGGTTAAGCACATATAAGTTTAGCATATAGCGCTGAGCGTATAACTCGAGGTGTGAAATAATGGTATGTGTAGGATTTCCATGAAGTAATGATTGTATAAGTTGAAACGTGTATAACGACATGCATGCATATGTAGTTGTATGATCTTAAGGAACTTTCATGTCCATGCGTTTAGATTTAGAGTCGTGTATTAGCGATTTTGAAAAAAAGGATTTAAATCGGGAGCTTGCTTTATTGAAAGTGTTTTATCTCAAAAATAAGAAAGTGTTTGAAAATTTCCATGGAAAAACTTTGGTTTTTGAAAAGAATTTTAGGAAAGTGAACTTATTGATAGTCAAACTTCGTTGGTATAGGCGTTTAGGTCTAGGGTTACTGTCTCTAGTGTATGTATTGAGAGTTGGTTTGACCGATGAGACGGTTGTGGTTGGTTGATTGAATGGTGGTTTGATGATAAGATGCTAGGTTCCATCTAAATGTCTAAAAGTCCGACGTTTGGTGCATAATGGTATGGTGTACGAGTGAGTTATCGGTCATGGGTATTGGAATATTTCCTAGGTATGGTTCGTATTAGGTTTCTTGGGTTGTGAGTATAGGCGAGGGTTGTAAGATTCTCATTGTTGTTCTAAGGTATTGCTGTATTTGTTGGTAGGAGAGAAGGCTTTAAGTTAGGATCTATTGATACCGAAGTTTCAAGGGTGTATGGTTGGTCATTTCTCTTTATCGGTTCACTATGGATTGGTTACGTTTTACTAACTAAGCGAAGTTTCAAGGGTTTATGGTTGGTCATTGGGCCTAGCTCATGTAATTTATGTCATAGGGCCTAGCCAATGTAATTTATGTCATTGCGCCTAGCCCATGTCTTTTTGTCATTGGGTCTCGCCCATGTAATTTATGTCATTGGGCTTACCATGTCTTTATGTGATTGGGCCTAGCCCATGTAATTTATGTCATTGGGCCTACCATGTCCATGCTTATAATCTCAAATTTTCACATGAATCAAGTGGTGTGAGAACCACTTGAATCCGCCAACATGTATGGGGTAAAGTGTAATTTTTTTATAACACATGCTTATTTATTAGATATTTAGGTACATTTTATGGGTCAGGGTACATTTTCGCGCTAAAAGTGTAGATGTGTGTGATAGTGTATGGAAATTTCAAGCAAGTATACACGATTCCATTTAAGTATGCACATATCTAAAGTAGGCTAAACCACTTGGGTTGTGCCCATGTATGGATTTCAAGTATGACTACTAAATAGTTTGTATGTGTGAATGTGAGTATATGATTGATGATGAATATATATAAGATTAGCAGGTAGTATCAAGTGTATAAGTTTGGAGTATAAACGAGGTTAAGCACATATAAGTTTAGCATATAGCTCTGAGCGTATAACTCGAGGTGTGAAATAATGATATGTGTAGGATTTCCATGAAGCAATGATTGTATAAGTTGAAACGTGCATAACGACATGCATGCTTATGTAGTTGTGTGATCTTAAGGAATTTTCCTGTCCATGCGTTTAGATTTAGAGTCGTGTATTAGCGATTTTGAAAAAAAGGATTTAAATCAGGAGCTTTCTTTATTGAATGTGTTTTATGTCAAAAATAAGAAAGTGTTTGAAAATTTCCATGGAAAAACTTGGGTTTTTAAAAAGAATTTTAGGAAAGTGAACTTATTGATAGTCAAACTTCGTTGGTATAGGCGTGTAGGTCTAGGGTTACTGTCTCTAGTGTATGTATTGAGAGTTGGTTTGACCGATGAGACGGTTGTGGTCGGTTGATTGAATGGTGGTTTGATGATAAGATATTAGGTTCCGTCTAAATGTCTGAAAGTCCGATATTTGGTGCATAATGGTATGGTGTACGAGTGAGTTATCGGTCATGGGTATTGGAATATTTCATAGGTTTGGTTCGTATTAGGTTTCTTGGGTTGTGACTATAGGCGAGGGTTGTAAGAGTCTCATTGTTGTTCTAAGGTATTGTTGTATTTTTTGGTAGGAGAGAAGGCTTTAAGTTAGGATCTATTGAAACCGAAGTTTCAAGGGTGTATGGTGGGTCATTTGTCTTTATCGGTTGACTATGGATTGGTTACGTTTTACTAACTAAGCGAGGTTAACGAAGCGACATCTATAAGGCTTATGTGTTAGTGAGAGAGAGTTTTCGTCTGTTCCCTGTTGGGAACAAAATGTCTTTAGAAAGATAGTATAATTTGAGTGTGCTTTAGTGATTGGGTAAATGTGATAATCGAGGGCAAGAGATTCATTAGACTGACTTGGTTGATAGGTAGCATTGCATAAGACTTTGAAAACTAGGTAAGAAATATTTCAAGTATGAGTAGGAATTTTCATGTATGTAATTCGCGTAATAGATTGTAGGGTAAGAAACACGTTTGTTAAAATAATAAGGTTTGAGTTTCATGCATAAATGAGAAAGTTGACTTAATGTCAAAAGTTCTGAGCTCAAGTTTTAATCTGGTGATGGTCTTGAAAATGGTCATAACATGTTTAGAAAATAAGTTTGTTGTATACGTGCATAAAAGTATACCTCATAACACGTAAGTTTCACATTTGCTACAAAAGTACAACACGTATTTGAATGGCATAATCACATATGAAGGCGGTAAGAATGGTAAATTTAGTTTGTTCATGATTATTACTATCATTTTAGATTGCGGATAACATGCAATTTGCATTTTGGTTTCGAAAGGATAAACATACCAAAAGTAAAATACATAGAAATGGATATACTTTAAAAGAGCTTCAACGTAAAACTTGGGGTGTCTTGGAACGAAACCAAGACTATTCCAAAGTGAATCAAAAATCCTTTCGAGTTAGTGAACATGCTTTGGCCTAATTGGTAGAATACTCTCACGATATCGGTTAACGGTATTTAACCTTCCAGCTACTACATGTCACTAGTCGATCGTATGTTTGAAACTTTGGCGAGATTGAAAATCGAGGAATGGAACTAGTTGTCAAGATGTGGATATCACTCCTAAGTTGATAATTCCGTTCCCTAAGTGTTGTTGGTACCTACCAAACAAGGAGCAAATTCTGACTCGTTGGCAAGGGTCCACTTTAGTACGAATAGGAAATCTTCCATCAAAGTGTGGATATCCCTCCTAACTTGATGGTGTAATTTCGTGTAAAATCGAATACGTGGATTAAGAGTGATCACCAAATTGTGGGTTTCACCCCTGTTTTGGTGAGATTATCTCGTTTTTAGTATGAGTGTCTTCACGTCTTCGTGTGCGTAATTGTGTTAGCATTAGGAAAGGTATGTAACATTTAAGATAACAGGGATAGATTAGAAGCATAATAGATAAGTTTAGACCTTTTAAGTGAGGAAACAACTCACTTCGTACGAAGTAAGCTCACTTCGTGCGGAGTTATGCTGCTTGGTGCAGACTGACCACTTCGTGCGAAGCCCAGTTTGCACAAAGGGGTTCAGTTCATACAAGGAGGTTCAGTCTGCACGAAAGGGTCTATTATGGTACTTAGACTGTAGACTAGGTAAAATCATGCAATTTTTCCTAATTTCCTATAGTTATAGCGTTGATACCAATCTGTCACACCCCAACCGATGGCGGAAACATTGGGGCGGACGTAGTAGATTGTTCGAGACTTCATAACGCTAATTTGTGAAAGTATTTAAGCAACAATATTTCATTTCATTTCAAGAATTCAAATACATAGTTTTGGAAACAAAATACTACATGATTCAGTACAAAATACAACATAAAACTATATTAAAGCGGGTTTCTAGATCATCCTACTAGAAACCATACATCCTCGTCATCAATGTCCTGCAACATATATTAAAGTATAGTTCAACACGCAAGGTATGGGCGAATATACAAGTTTCTATACTAGCATAAAGAATATGTTTAAACGAACCCACGTGCATAAAAGTTATCTAAATTAACATACACACTAGCATGAAACTATAAATGTCAACCCAAAGTTTACCGCTAGCGTAATCTAGTCATAATAATATCTAGACCGTTTTGTTTACTTAACATGATCTCACGGATACGGGTGGTGTGTTACTCCTGTCGCACTATACATGTTCAGGGAGGCTTGAATAAAGTTAACGACTAGTATAAAGCATAAGTATGGTCTAGCATGTATCAACTTAAGTATAAGGATTGAAGCACATATGATGGATTGTTTGTTTGTTATTTTTTTTCACACCCTGGTCGTAGCGGAAGCGCAAGTGTGTGACTATTAGGTAATCATTGCATCCGTTTAAGTAAACAATATAAATTAACAACGATGCCATACTAATACTAAGTTGCATTCCCATGATTACAACCATCCAAAAGTGATTTCACGGTTTTAACTGTTTTCAACTTGTCAACATAAACATTATTCAAAGAACATTACTTCAAAATAAGATATTGTATTCATCATAAATGCATAATGAGGTTTTGGCCCCTATATACCATACGAAGTTGGGATATAAAAAGCAAACCCTCCAAAAGATGCCACATCGTTGTCTTGACATTTTCCCATAACCCGAATCACATCACCAGCTCATGCCTTGCGTCCTGAAATACAGGTAATTTTAAAATTCAACAAAAGTTGGCGAGTTCATGTAGTTAATGTTTTCCTATAAAAATGTCATTCTTGTAATTCAGCAATGAAATCTGAGTATGTTATTAGCATCATGGAGTTTTAAGGATCTATTAGTGTGTCGCGAGCACCCTGACATATATGTGCCATAAGTAAGTAACCAAACCGAGACAACTTTGACATCATTAGGATCACAAAAGCACTCCGAAGGGAATACCAACCAGGAGTGGAGCGCGTTTCAAACTCAATAGATCTACATCTTTTGCACCTTCGTCACTATGTGATTAACGGTTACTATTATCATTATCCTACTTAAGCACAAACGATCGTGTTATCAACTAAACCCATAACTAACATACTGTTTGTTATGACATGTATTGCCCTTGATAGTTTTAAAACAAAATATTGAAATAATTGAAAGGAGGGACATGAACTCACACCTTTGCGTTTCGTACATCGTACTATTCACAGTTGGTGTCTGTACACGTGTGTAACCTACATATGTATTGAGTTTATTAGACACCTAGGCCTCGTTGGACCTTGTGTTCATCTTGAATTCTTGTTATGTATTTCCTTGTTATGATATAACAACTTTTAGTGTTATCATAGTGTTGGTAGTTCGTTTGTTCGATTAATATATATATATATATATATATATATGTATGTATGTATGTATGTATATATATATTGGTATTCCTAGATTGTGTGTGAACTGGGCCTTGCCCTTCACATGTCCTCATGCCTTGTCCATGTCATCTATGTCATTAGGCCTAGCCAATGTTTTAATGTTATTAGGCCTAGCTCATGTAATTTATGTCATAGGGCCTAGCCCATGTCTTTATGTCATTGGGCCTAGCCAATGTAATTTATGTCATTGGGCCTAGCCCATGTCTTTTTGTCATTGGGTCTAGCCCATGTAATTTATGTCATTGGGCCTACCATGTCTTTATGTGATTGGGACTAGCCCATGTAATTTTTGTCATTAGGCCTACCATGTCTTTATTAACCAAATCCATGTCCATGCTTATAATCTCAAATTTTCAACATGAATCAAGTGGGTGTGAGACCCACTTGAATCCGCCAACATGTATGGGGGTAAAGTGTAATTTTTTTTATAACACATGCTTATTTATTAGATATTTAGGTACTTAGTTTAATTGTTGTGATTAGGTGTTTGATCTTGTATCCTTAGTATATAATTATGGTTTAGGGTGTTAATCTATGATAATTAGTCCACTTGATAATTTAATATATGTTTGGATGACGAAAACGTCACTAGTTCGCTCATCGACACATTATTAGCTAATAAACGAGCCTTATTATTTAGTACCGGAAGCTTTGGTTTTTGACCACCATAAGTGTCGTGGCGTTTATTTAGAGCACTTCCGATCTAGAAATATACTTAACTAGTTCGATAAATGAATATATGTTGAGTTAGGATGGCTGAAATGCCTTTCGTTCGACCGTTCGCTCGATATCGGCACTTATATATCTTGTCGTCGAACTTTTCCAGAAGTTGTGTTTCCGTGACCTGAAGATAGTTGAAAGGATTCTGCATCCCAAATGAGGCTTAACTAGTTTTCTAGATGCATGGATGAGGCTATCAGCCACTAAAATGTTGGTCGGTTATACAAACGGTCGTTTTCCGGTCGAGTTGTGCACTGTTTGCGGAATGACCGGAAACAATATCTTTTATGCATTTTTGCCATTCTCAAATTATTTTAGGATGGTCAAAATTGTTTTGTTATCATTCTGAAATCTGGAATCCACCGAATTAGTATTTGCGGACAAAATTGTTTTGGTCGAAACGGACAATTTTGCAAGTTAGGTGTTGTAGCGGAAAGTTATGTATTTTTGTAATAGGTGTTCCCATATCAATGTTCTCATTTATATATGGACTCAATTATTACATTAGCATGCCATTATTCTGTTTCGTTTGTGCAACCGCAAATAGTGCACCCAACACTTTTAGGGCATTGTTTGGTTTGTTCCATGTTGTATCGGAAACCAGTATATGTAATGATCTGATTACTTGCCCTAATACTTAGGATATGACGTACAACTCAGTTACACGATTAAATTACGATAATATGCATGAGATTTTGGACTAGAAATAGTGATTAGATTGTACAAAATTACCGGTTATTTGCTATTTGTCACATACTCCCCCTGTTAAAAAGAATTTCGTCCAGAAATTCACTTTGAGGCATCCACTGAAGGGGTCTTCTTGAACAGGTGGGGGTATTTTACCTTGTTCTGATCTTCACGTTCCCACGTGTACTCGGGACCATGACTCGAGTTCAAGCGAACTTTTACCAGTTTGTTTTGGCTTCTTCTCGTCTTTTGAACTTTCCAGTCCATGACTTCAACGGGTTCTTATGTAAATTGAAGTTTGTCATCAACATGAATCTCATCCGCTGGAATAATAACTTTGTCATTTGTCGTACTTTTCTTCAGATTAGACACATGAAATATGTCGTGTACAT
This sequence comes from Scalesia atractyloides, assembly GCA_947069175.1. Lineage (NCBI taxonomy): Eukaryota > Viridiplantae > Streptophyta > Magnoliopsida > Asterales > Asteraceae > Scalesia > Scalesia atractyloides. The sequence goes on along the minus strand of CAMTDV010000022.1, from coordinate 40,784,673 downwards.
GATTGAGTTCCTCAGGCAGTTTTAATTTGTAAGCCACTGTACCGGTCTTTGAAAGAATTTTGAAAGGCCCAATATATCTCGGGTTTAGTTTTATGCACTTCCCGAATCCAGCTACGCCTTTCCAAGGTGAGACCTTTAGTAACACTTTTTCTCCCACCTTGAAGGATAATGGTTTGCGTCTCCGATCTGCGTAGCTCTTTTGTCTATCTCGGGCCGCTTTGATACGCTCACGGATCTTGAATATTTTGTCTATGGTCTCTTGTACTAGTTCAGGACCAATGAACTGTCTATCGCCGACTTCCGCCCAGCATAGCGGTGATCGGCACAGTCGTCCATATAGTGCTTCGAACAGCGCGACCTTGATAATAGTGTGATAACTATTATCGTAGGAAAATTCTACCAACGGTAAATGTGTATCCCAGTTTCCGCCTAAATCCATCACACAGGCCCAAAGCATGTCTTCCAACGTTTGGATAGTTCGCTCGCTTTGACCATCGGTCTGTGGGTGAAAAGTTGTGCTTAAATCTAATAGAGAACCAAACAAAGTTTGAAATGATTGCCAGATCCACGACACAAAGCGACCATCTCTATCAGAGAGTATCGAGATTGGCACTCCATGACGTGCCACGATTTCTTTAAGATACAGTTCAGCTAACTTCTCGGTGCCATCTTTCTCGCGGATGGGTAATAAGTGAGCTGATTTGGTTAACCGATCAATGTTAACCAAGATCATGTCATAACCTCGAGAGGTCCGTGGTAATTTTGTATTGAAATCCATTGATATTTGTTCCCACTTCCAAACTGGGATTTCGGGTTGTTGCAATAGACCAGATGGTTTTCGGTATTCGGCCTTGACCTTTGCACAAGTTAGGCATTTCCCAACATAAGTCGCAATATCTCCCTTGAGACTAGGCCACCAATAATACTCTCACAAATCCTGATACATTTTATCAGATCCTGGGTGTATCGAGTACTTTGACTTGTATTCTTCATCCAGCACCAAGTCTCGCAAATCTCCATGATAGGGAATCCAGATCCTTCCCATGAAATATAAAGTTCCATCCTTGTTCGGTTCCAATTGTTTTTCCATTCCCCGTAATGATTCCACTGGAATGTTTTCTGGTTTTAAAGCTTATTGTTGTTCATCATGCACTCGAGCTGTAAAGTTTGTCTGGATCGTCATTTCTAAAGCTCGTACACGTCATGTTTTGATTCTCTTTCCTGCTCAAGGCATCAGCTACAACATTTGCCTTGCACGGGTAATACTAGATCTCATAGTCATAATCATTCAACAGTCCCACCCAACGTCGTTGGCGCATATCCAGTTCCTTTTGGTTGAATATATGTTGAAGACTTTTATGATCCGTGAATATGGTACACTTAGTGCCATATAAATAATGATGCCAGATCTTCAAGGCAAATACCACTGCGCCTAATTCTAGGTCATGTGGTATAATTCCTTTCATTAACTTTCAACTGACGTGACGCATACGCGATGACTTTTTCACGTTGCATTAACACGCAACCCAACCCTTGAAGCGATGCATCACAGTACATCACAGAGTCATCGGTACCGTCTGGGAGTGATAATATTGGTGCCTTACATAATTTTTCTTTTAATACTTGAAACGCCGATTCTTGTTTTTCTCCCCAATCAAACTTTCTATTTTTCTGTGTAAGCGAGATTAGCGGCTAAGCAACTTTTGAGAAGTTCTCAATAAGCCTCCTGTAATATCCCGCTAAACCTAGAAATTGTCGTATTTCCCTGGGGGTTCTTGGTGTGGTCCAATTCTTTATAGCCTCGATCTTTGAAGGGTCAACATGTATTCTGTTCTCATACACCACGTGACCGAGAGATTGCATCTCGCGAATCCAAAATTCGCATTTCGAGAACTTAGCATATAATTGCTCCTTCTTTAGCAACTCCAGTATAGTTCTCAAGTGTTGTTCGTGTTCTTCCATAGCTCGCGAGTATATAAATATGTCATCTATAAAAACAATCACTAACTTGTCGAGGTATGGCTTACATACCCGGTTCATTAAATCCATAAACATTGCAGGGGCGTTCGTTAGGTCAAAAGGCATTACAAGGAACTCGTATGACCATAGCGAGTCCTAAACGCTGTCTTAGGAATACTTTCCTCTTGGATTCTTAACTGATGATATCCAGATCTTAAATCGATCTTTGAGTAAAAACTCGACCCATGCAACTGATCGAGTAGATCGTCGATCCTTGGTAATGGTTACCGGTTCTTGATGGTTAATTTGTTTTGTTCCCGGTAGTCATAAACATACGAAAGGTTCCGTCCTTCTTTTTCACAAACAGCACCGAAGCTTCCCAAGGGGAGAAACTCGGTCTTATGAAACCTTTAACAAGAAACTCTTGCAACTGAGTAGAGAGTTCCTGCATCTCCAAGGGCGCCAGTCGATACGGGGCTTTTGCCACAGGTGCGGCTCCTGGCACTAAATCAATACGGAATTCGTCTTATCGTTGTGGAGGTAATCCTGGCAAGTCTTCCGAAAATACTTCGGGATATTCCCTAACTACCCGTATGTCCTCCACCTTGTGCTCCTCGTCATTTTTATCCACCACATGGGTAAGAAAGGTGATGCATCCTTTCCTCAAACATTTTTGAGCTTTCATGCAGTTTATGATTCGAAGTGGCGTGTCATGCTTCTCATCGTGAATCATCAAATGTTCTCCATCAGATAAGGGATGCGAATGATTTTCTCGTGACATATGACTTCGGCTCGATTATCGGATAGCCAATCCATACCAATAACGACATCGAAATTACCAAGTGAACTGGTAACAAATCTATATCAAACTTTCATTCACCCAATTTTAACATACATTTCTTTATTATTTCCCCCGATTCTACTAATATCCCGTTAGCTAGTTCAATGGAGTACGAAACATCTAATTTACTCGACTCTACCCCAAGTATATCTCTAAATTCTTTACAAATAAAACTAAAATCTGCCCATTATCAAAAAGATTAAATGCAAAGTGATCGTTGATAGGGAACGTACCTGTGACCACATGGCGAGCATCCTTAGCTCCAACACGAATGCTCTTCCCCGAGCTTGGTTTTCTTTAGGGCATTCTTTCTTGAATTGCGCTGTGTCTCCGCATCAAAACATCCTTGATCTCTAGTATTGTTCCCCGGCATGCATCGATGCGATGTCCAAACCTACCACATTTTCCACACTTGGGGCCTCGGCATTCCTCGTAGTGGTGGAAAGGGCATCTGGGGAATTTTGGTGCTCCCCCAGCATAAGATTTCTTTGCAGCAGCGTTTGTGGTAGTGGTAACATATGCCTTTGTTTCTTTGACTTCTCTCGTGGCTTGCTTCTTCTTATTGTTATTATTAGCTCGTGAGCCTTTCTTGAAATGGGAGAATTTTCTTTTATTGGAGTCTGTAGTCTCCTCAGTAGTTTCTTTCTTGCTCACACCACACTTAGGAAACCTTCCCTGACGTACAACCTCCTCAGTAAGGCTGACAACTAGATCAATTGCTTCTCCAATTTCAATGGGTTTCGAAGAGGTAACCAGACTTAGAATTTGGGGGCAAGTCCCCATATGTAACTCTCAATCCGCTTAAATTCGGGCTCCACTAAGTATGGCACCACTCAAGACAAGTCATGAAATCGTTGCGTGTACCCAGCAATATCTGAACCAATCATCTTTAAATTCCAGAACTCTGTCTCCAACTTTTGAATTTCCGATCTTGAGTAATACTTCGTTCTCATCATTTCTTTACGTTCCTCCCAGGTCAGGGCGTATGCAGCATCATCGCCCTTAGTTTGGACCTGGAGGTTCCACTAAGATAAAGCTCACTCAACGAAGAGTCCAATAACATAAGTGACTCTTTGTTCAGCAGGCACTTGCTCATCCGAATGACCGAGTCAGTCTTCTCAGTCCAACGTACGAAGGCTACAACACCTCTTGTACCATCAAAATTCAGAGGTTTGCAGTCTAGAAACTGCTTGTAAGTGCAACCTGAAATCATTGGATACGCCAATTAAGTATGAGTAACCAAAAAGCACGAATAGAACGAATAAGGGTATGGTGCGGTTTTATAAATAACCGTGTATTACCAGTTGGAGGATTGCCTCCGGTTGAACCTCCGATTCCACTGCTATGTTCGGAGCGGTTAGCTTCGTACAACGCAACTGCCTGAGAAATGCGTTCATCTAACTCTGATCGTGTTGTCGGTAGTGTATTATTGTTAGAACTCCTTCGGCGGGGCGGCATCATCTTTTAATATAAAATGTCGCTCACAATTAGCCAAATTACTTAATAATAAATTCAAATTTATTATTACTATTATTATATCTAATTATTTATTATATATATATATATATTTTTCAAGCATATATGTATAAACACATCCGGTACAGGCTAAGTAAGAAAAATATATGTATATGCCATATGTACACCCATCATCATCATAAACACATAACTCATCGCATAGATAGTCGCCACATCACAAGATATCAATCATAGTATCACCACGACACAACACATCAACAGTAATATCACCCCATCATAACACTATCAACCATAACATAAAAGAGATACAATGTGAAATAAAGAAAATACACTTTATACAATGAAAACCTGTACATTTTGTTCATGAAGAACAAAGGACTTAGGGATACATAACCCTAGTCAGTACAAGTTTTTACATTACAAAAGTAAGATTTCCTTCTACATTGCTTCTTCATGTCTTCAAGTTATCTTCCAAAAGTCGGGATCTTCAAATATGAGTCTTCATGAGCTAGGTCATCAAAGTACATCTGATCTCCAAAAGATAATAAAAAACATACTACTGCAGTGGAGAGGGTGGTGGAGATGGTGATCGATGGAGCAAACCGCGATGGTAAGCCACCTTCTCCTCAAGGCCAGAAATGCGCCTAGTGGCATCAGTCTGAAACTGCTCTAACTCATGCACTTGCGCCTCCGATGGGAAGGACGAGTGGTGAAATGGACAATACAAGTGTAGGGTCGGTGGTGGTGATAGTGGTAGTGGTGGTGGTGATGGTGGAGGGTATGATGGTGGGGGTGGTAGTGGCGATGATGGTAATGGGGGTGTGGCTCTGACAGCGCATGAGCAGTACGCTGGGTCTCTAGCTCCCAGATCCTTCGAAAGATCAAGTAGAGCTAAAGGTCATGTGAAGTCACTCTCCTCCACAGGAATTAGATGAAGTGTGAGGGGTGGTAGGGGTCAGAAGGGCTCATGCCCGGTGGGGGTATCGAGGAAGATATACCTGTAGTAGGTGGTATGGGGCGTGCGGTATACATGGGAGGTGGCCCAGCTGAGAAAGAAGGTCCAGCCATGTGGGAGGGTCCAACTGCAAATGGATCGTAAACGAAAATGGACCTCCCCGAGAAAAATGGGGGTAGCTGCTCAGGGGCACGTGGGGTACCGCTTGGTGAGAAGTGTCGTTCGGGTCCAGAGTAAGGAGCGAGTCAAGTATATGGAACGGGTCCATGAGTAGGGGTACTAGCAGGAAATGAGCTAACACGAGCCGGTGAGGCTGTAGGGGGTGAGTGCATCGGTACGGGTGAATCTGTGGGTGGCGGAAGAGGCATCATCCGCCTCTTGCTCACTCTGGGTGGCGGCTGAGGATGACGAGATATTGACAACTGGTATGACAAGGGGTGGGATCTCAAGTACATCTATGTCATCGAAGACCTCGCCGTCTCAAAGATTATCCTCCATGTGATCGACATGAAACACTGTGATGTCATCATTATCATCATCTAGATTGATGACTAGAGGAACCATGGCAAGGGGTACGACCAAGTGTACTATAACGTGCTCGCCCTACGGATGACCATAAACAATGACGTCGTGTGGAGGCTGCAGAACGGCTAACGCGTCATCTCCCTGTGGGGCATCATCCTCCATTGGGTCAATAAGAGCAAATGGCTGAAAATCATCAAGGTACTCGTCTTCAGGGACCTCAGGGTCGGCTCCTTCCTCATGGAATAGGGCCTCAGCATCGGGGTCGTATCCATCATCGGACACGTACTCAATAGGATCCTCCTCGTAGCTTGACGAAGAAGACATAATCCCGGCAAATAATCTGTATAATATATATATATATACACATGTTAGTAATTTATTATTACTTATAATATATTTTATATTAATCACCACTTCTCATGCAAGACTTATTTTCTTTTGTATTCACGTGTAATCTTAACGTTTCGTATCTATCCATTATAGACTAATCAAGTATTGATCCTTGCTCGTTACTTATAGTTGAGCTAGTGTGTTAGATCCTTATGTTACCGTGACTCAATGAAAACCTTTTTGTCACTTTGGCATAGTTCCGAAAACTTTTCTGTTATGTTATAACCCTTGTTTTCATGTGTGAGCCCCTGGTTGTTGTAGACCTAACTTTAATAAAAAGTTTTCCCACGATTCACTACAAGCGGAGCTCTAATACCAACCTGTAACACCCTAGTCGTAGCGGAAAGCGCAAGTGTGTGACTATTAGGTAATCATTCCATCCGATTAAGTAAACAAATATAAATCAACAACGATGCCATACTAATAATAAGTTGCATTCCTATGATTACAACCATCCAAAAGTGAATTCATAGTTTTAACTGTTTTCAACTTGTCATCATAAACATAATTCAAAGAACATTACTTCAAAATAAGATATCATTTTCATCATAAATGTAAATGAGGTTTTGACCCTATATACCAATACGAAGTTGGGATATAAAAGGCAAACCCTCCAAAAGATGGAACATCGTTGTCTTAGCATTTTCCCATAGCTCGAATCATATCACAAGCTCATGCCTTGCGTCCTGAAATACATGTAATTTTAAAAGTCAACAAAAGTTCATGTAGTTAATGTTTTCGTATAAAATATCATTCCTGTAATTCAGTAATGAAATCTGAGTATGTTATTAGCATCATGGAGTTTTAAGGATCTATCAGCGTGTCACGAGCACACTGACAGCACACGGACATATATATGCCAAAATTAAGTATCCAAACCAAGAACACTTTGACATCATGGGGATCACAAAAGCACTCCAAAGGGTATACCAACCAGGAGTGGAGCGCGTCTCAAACTCAATAGATCTATATCTATTGCACCTTGGTCACTAGGTGATTAATGGTTACTATTGTCATCATCCTACTTACGCACAAATGATCGTGTTATCAACTAAACCCATAGCTAGCATACTGTTTGTTATGACATGTATTTCCCCTCGATAGTTTTAAAACAAAACTCTGAAGTAATTGAAAGGAGGGACATGAACTCACAGCTTTGCATTTCATACGTCGTACTATTCATAGTTGGTATCCGTACACGTGTGTAAATTACTTGTGTATTGAGTTTATTAGACACCTAGGCCTCGTTGGACCTTGTACCAGTTGTTCATCTTGAATTCTTATTATGTATTTGCTTGTTACGATAGAACAACTTTTAGTGTTATCATAGTGATGGTAGTTTGTTTGTTCGGTTAATATTTTTGTATATATTTCTCAATATATATATATATATATATATATTATTTCCTAGATAGTGTGTGAACTGGTCCTTGCCCTTCACATGTCCTCGTGCCTTGCACGCTGCGTTTTGTCATTGGGCCTTGTATACAAAAATATACAAAAATATATTTTTGTATATATTTTATAAAAGAATTCTTTTATGTTTATATTTTAAACTTCCACAACTCAAAAAGATTATAAAATAAATGTGGCCCGTGGGCGGCGGCGGTTCTAGACGGAGGTTTTGGGGATAATACAGATTCGGCAGAACGAAATAGACATGTAGGCACAGAATCAACGTAAGCTTTTCATTCAATTATACCGAAAGAGTATACATCTGACTGGCTGGCGGAGTTCCTAGAGAGAATCCGCTAGCGTTTCCCCGTACGGTACTTCCTAAACTTACAAACAATGAACACACAACACCTATTTATAGACATGATAGCTCGTGCGAAGCGAGTATGTTGTCACTCGTACAAAGGGTCATTCGTAACGAGTGAGATGTTATCACTCGTACGAGTAACAAAGTCACTCGTACAAAGCATATAGTCACTCGTACGAGGCACATATCACTCGTACGAGGCACATGTCACTCGTAGAGCCAGTACTCGTTCGCACTTGGGTCGTGTGTTCGTATCTAATCTATACAATATTCAATACACACTCTTTCTAGCCTATTTGTGTAACACCTCGTAAAATCATGTCCAATAGTATAGTGACACGTGTTGTATTTTTATTTTAGTCTATTAAAGACTAATAAGGACTAAAGGTGTCAACATGCTCAAACTGAGCCTCTGAGTGACTTTCTGATGTCAACATGCATAAACATTAGCCTCTGAGTGACTGATATGTCAACATGCTTAACATTAGCCTCTAAGTGACTGATATGTCAACAGCTTACACATTAGACTTTGAGTGACTGATTTGTCAACATGCTTAAACATTAGCCTCTGAGTGACTGATATGTCAACATGCTTAAACATTAGCCTCTGAATGACTGATATGTCAACATGCTTGAACTTGGCCTCTGAGTGACTGATATGTCAACATGCCCAGCCTCTAAGTGACATGGAAGTCAAGATGCTTATAAGGAGCCTCTGAGTGATCCTTTACGAAGTCCTAACTCTCATACATTCCACTTGTTGAACGAGAGAGGTTAATTCTGTAAATATGTGAAAGTTGGATGATGGAGGGGTTTAAAGTGTCAACGTGTTAATTTATACCTCTGAGTGACCTTTTACAAACCCAGAGCTCGACAATGTCCGGGCACACTCCCGGGTACAACAAATATTGGTTACGGAGGGCTTAATATGCTATTAAGGTGTTTGAGGAGGTTTTATAAGTTGAGGGGCAAAAAGTGTCAAACTTTAAATCTGGCCATAGGGCGCTCGTGGGGCGCGAGAGGCCTGTGTCTGCAGAATTTTTGCTTGGCCTCCACACATGTTGCCAAAACCATTGTTTCGAAACCATGGACTTTCAAACAACTATGCTACGTTTTAGGACACTTGTAAACTCCCTCTAACACCCCTTAACATCTGGCATCACCTCCTTCAAGCTCTCCAACTATAAATAGGTGCCAGGGTTCACCATTTGAACTTGCAACTTTCTCATTTCACATGATTTTGACACCTAAACAAGTTGGTAATAATTATTAGAACATGTAAGAACATGTTCGGCTCGTCAATTTCAGTTCTAGGGTGGGTTCGCAACCGAAAGTCGCGAAGTTTGACTTCTACTTTGACTTTTGATTCTGACCCGATTTATATTAGTTAGCCACTGATCTAGTTGCATTATGATCGTAGTATAATGTAGCATAACCCCTTGAGGTTAAATTACATGATCATAATAAGAATCTGAGTTTATGCACAAGTTCCGTAACTATGCCATTTTGACTAAAATGCCCTTTTTGCATAAAATGAGGTTTAAATGATAATGAACTCGAAAATGAGTTTCCTACTGATATAATTTTATAAGTATGATTATTTGGGATGTCAAACCAGATTATAAACTGAGTTTATGAACAAGTCCTTTTATTATGTCGATAAATGACTAAAGTCCTTGTGGCTTATAAAACGGTCTTAATCATAACTTTTCAAAGTAAATCATTTACCTACTGATAATTTATATTAAATAACATATCTAAGACATGCTAACTTGACCTTAAAATCATTTTTCATTAAACATCGCATAAATCGTCATTTTACGACATAAGCGCCATTTCGTTGCATAGTATGGTTTCAAACGAATTTATCAACCCAGACTTGTTACCTACTGATTTCAAAACTTGTTTAAATTATTTACATGATGTAAACGAAGATTCCCAAATAATTTATGAAACATGTGTAAAATGACCAAAATGCCCCTTCGGTATATAAGTTGGTCATAAAGGGTAAATTGCACATATAATCAATGTCCTACTGATATTATATCATAAATAAGTTATTTTTCCAGAATACTTATCATCATAACATTAAATTATATTGAAGTTCCTTTTACACGATATGAAATTACCAAAATGCCCTTATGAGGCATAGTTTCATTTTAAAACCTTAACGGGCATGAAAGTTGATATCCTACTGATATTACAACTTATTTAAAGTATAATGGCATATAGAACTTGTCCATGGCTTATCCGGTTACCCGATATCGCGGATATGCGTATGGTTAAGTACATGTAACTAGTTTACGAAAATTTACCAAAACAGGTCTAACCTTGTCATTTAAGTCTCAAAATCCAGAATGTTTATAGTTTACCCATATTATACAAGTCAAGGTACTTGTTGGGTAAACTACATTCTATCCGATCATCGTTTAATCTAGCGTTATACGTTTCGATCATGTACGCTAGTCGGTCTAAGTCTATGACTTAAATAAGATCGTTAGTATTTAATTGGTTAGCTTATACCATAATCTAGACTAGAGACATTCCGGTAAATGCTATCTGCAGTTAGTACTTTTGTGTACGTCTTAGTTATTAAATCTTGTGTTTAAATGAAGACTAGCTCAGCTAAATACTCTAGACTTATTTCCCCTATACGGGCTTGGGTTACGGTAAATTGTTACCGCTTGGTCGGAAATGGGATCAATCGAATGCCAGATTGTGGCTAGTAAATCCGCATATTCCGTTTTAATCAGTTTTGTTTGATAACTTAAACATCGGGGGTTAACTACCGTGTCCTGGATATCCTCGGCTCATTACATTAGATAATGGCCACGACCTTAGTGCGGGGTGGAGGCATACACCTTTTTTCGCACTGGGCCGTGTATGTATGGAAAAACAAGTGAATCTGTTAACAAGGTTACAAAGAAGCTTTCCCAAGCTATAAAAGATTTTGTGCCAATGTGCACTTAAAACATTTTTTAAATGTTTTCAAAATGAGTCAGTTGGGTGTATTTACCAAAAAAAGCTGACGTATTTTCAAAAGACTAAGCTTGCAGGTACAATACGAAAATAGGCTGGAAGTGCTCGGTAGTGATAAGAGGATCTTGCAAATCCTAGATCTGCCCAAAGTCTGTTTTACATTGTTTTTGTACAATTTACAATCCGCCCGTGGATCTTCTACTACGAGCCGTCTGTATAATATTTTCGTACTTTGAACATTTGGTTTGTAATAGTAATTTAACTCAAAGACTTTCGATGTGTTGTGTTTAATTGACTATAATGATATCAACTTATGTCACGATATTCCCCACCCAGGCCCGCTGATGTTTAGATTGGCTATGGAAAGCCGGGGTGGGACACGTTGGTATCAGAGCCAACATTTGAGAGAATTAAACACTAACCTTGTTATGTTTAATCTCAAACTTACACAAGCACATTCCTTAGACTTTCGAGTCTAGGCATTGACCTAGGATTACTAATTTCATTATTAAGTTATTAGTATTGTTTTGATTTGATTTTTAACAGGAAAATTCCACCAAGAGTAAGAGGAAGAGGTAAAGGACCAATGAGGGGAGGACCTTATGGACATATTCCCTCACATCCCCATCACCCGAACCCCTATGAGGATTTTGGGGATTCATGGCTATTATCGCAACATTCACCTTCTCATACCAAAACTCACACCACTCATATCATTCACGTCATTCACACCACTCCTACCACTCTCATCATTCTTATCATGATGAGTTTAGCCCCAACCAATACTTTAATACACCCCCAGCCGACAAAAATCAGTTCGACCAAACTAATCCCACGGACGAGGACTCTGACCCGGAGATGTCACCGTCAGGATCACACACCCACCCCATCGAAATTTCAAGCGGTTCGAACTCTTAAGTTGGATCGCCATACCAAGGTCCTAATGAATGGAACCAATATTGGAACCAATTTCAAGCGGTTTGAACTCTTAAGTTGGATCGCCATACCAAGTACCTTGTACAAAAAGATGTCCACATGGAACCAGTGGAACAACATCAATCGCCACCTGAACCGCTAAGGAGGAAAAGAGGAGCACGTATGTCAGTATGTGCGGGCCAACGGTATGGGATCGCTGCCACCTTTGCCCAAACCTTACTCTACCATTCACGAGGACCCACAAATGGGTGGACCCTCTAATGCTTCACCTGTGGTGGGACCGACACCACCACCATGTGGTTCAACCACCACCCTCGGGTTATAATGACCCTATCCCAACATATCCGGATACGTCTGGATATGATCCTTTTAACCCATCTACACCTGTTGATTACCAGGCACTATCGCATGACCCTTATATGCAAGCGGTCATGCATAACGCACTTTACCCGCCTCTTTTCCCACCTGCTTATGCACCTACTGGATATCCAAGTTATGGGTACCAGTATCCTATTATGCCACAACCACAACCTCCACCACCACTTGAAGCCATCAATGAGGCCTTGGAACGAATGAAAGAAATGCAACAACAGGCGGAGAAAACGGAGAAAAAGACAAACAAGTTCTTTAAGAAACTCTCCAAGTTGGTTAAGGGAAAGAAGGACGAGTGAAGTCTCTTCTAATAATATATGTTAGTCCCTGATAGGACATTTATTATTTCTTTAGTCCCTGCTTGGACATTTTTATTTCTTTAGTCCTTGCATGGACGGTTTGTTTCATTTATTTCTAGTATTGTAATTTCTTAATGGCATTAAATAAAGTATCTTGGAATTATATAAATATGTATTTATCCTCTTCAAGCGAGCGTCTCGTTTTTACTCGAAATTTTTGCTCTGCTATATAATTCCAAAAGACCTTAATGGATCTGATTATGCCAAGTGGCAAAGACAACATATTGGCCAAGAAATGATACTTAAGGATAAAAGGCCTTCTATCAGGATAGTTAAGGGAAGTATCCTTCTATCCAGAGGTGGTGGACTAGGTTCAAGCCTCCATAGTCGTTATGGTCCAAAGTGACTGGGACTATTAATAACACATTAAGGTACTCTTATGATTAACATTAAGGAATGTTCATACTCTTGGTAGTGTGACTTGAGGAACCACACTAGCCGTCTAGGTAAAAGGACTACGTCCTAAGACCTATTATATAGCCTATGTGATCAATGTGATCCCGACTAATGTCATCAATATGATGACGATTGACAGGTCAACGTGCCATATGTTATGTCCAAAGTGACAGGCCAACGTGCCATATGATATGTCCAAAGTGACAGGCCAACATGCCATGTGATATGTCTAAAGTGACAGGCCAACGTGCCATATGATATGTCCAAAGTGACAGGGAACGTGCCATATGTTATGTCCAAATGACAGGCCAACGTGCCGTATTATTATGTCCGTTAGTGACAAGCTTATGAGCTATATATAATTTCCTAATGACAATGACAATTGTGACATTACGATCCACTGTCTAATAATATATGGACAGATTGTAATTTGCCTTTGATGGTCCGTTTTGAGACCTAGGCCAAATATAGATATGAAAAGCCTAAGAGTTGTGATGTTATTCACACTAGCTTAGATAGGCGATGATTGTTATATCCAATATTTAAAGCCAATATGGTTGTTATACCATGGCTAAGAGAAATTTTATTTGGTAATTAGAACCAAAGCTTCAAGAATGGCTAACTCGGACGAGGCTCAAAGTAGTCACCGGGATGTTAACTCTAACAATGCCGAAAACATAGCCATTGATAACGGTGATTTTCAAGCTCGCATAGATGCAGCTGTTCGAAAGGCCATGCAAAAGCCCATAGAAAAACTTAGGGAATCAAGTGCTACACGCTCCAAACCCTTATCAATTCCACATTCCTTAGCTCATAAGGAGAGCTTTACTCACTCTTCAAATGCGAATAGTGAACCAAAGAAACTAGATTTTACTGATAAGTCTCGTTCTTCTAAACACGGATGTACGTACAAATATTTCATCTCATGTAAGTCCCGAGACTTCAATGGGGAAAAAAGAGTAGTAGAAGCCTTGAAATGGCTTGATGAGATGGAAACGATTGTGGATATCAGCGGATGTGCTGATAAGGATGTGGTAAAATATGTATCACAGTCCTTCAAGGGCGATGCCCTGATTTGGTGGAAGGCTATGATTCAATCTACAAGTAAGGTACACATGTACAACTTAGGATGGTCTAAGTTTGTCGATTTAGTCAAGGAGAATTATTGCCCACCCTATCAGGTGGAGAAGATAGAGACAGACTTTCTGACTCTTTCAAGAAAAACCTAGATTGTCAGAAGTATGTTTTTGACTTCAATTCCATGTCTAGGTTAGTTTCCTATTTGATTACCCCTGAACCCAACGCATTGCGCATTTCATTCATGGGTTAGCGCCTGAGATAAAGGGCATGGTAAAGGCTGCTCAGCTTAGTACCTATAGGTCTGCTTTGACCTATCTCTCTCCCTCACTTTAAATTTGGTAAGACAAAAGTCAGTTAAAGCTGAGACTGATGGGAAAAGGAAGAGAGAGGATGATAGCTCCCAAAGATATAATTAGAAGAATAAAGGGAGATTTGGGTTCGGAAAGAACCAAAATAAGTCGAGCGTAACGCCGACATGTAAAAATTGCAACCGCAGGCATTGGGGATAGTGTAGTGTTGATCCACATGCTAGACCCTGTGGTATTTGTAAGAGAAAGGGGCATAAGACCCTAGAGTGCAAGGATCTTAAGAATTCCGTCTGCTACGGCTATAATGAAAGGGGGCATATTAAGTTTAACTGCCATAAGAACCCCAGAAATAATGATTCAAAGCCTGGAGAGGCTAAGAAAGGGAATGCTCGTGCCTTCCAGATGAACGCCATAGAGGCCATTAATGGCAACAACATCATAACAGGTACATTCCTCATTAATGAAATATATGCTAGAATTCTTTTCGATTCAGGTGAGGATAAATCTTTTGTTGACCATAAGTTTAGTAACTATTAAACTTCTCCATAAGAACTCTAGACATAACCTATGAGGTAGAACTCGTTGATGGAACGTTAGAGACAACATCTTCCATTCTTGGTGGATGTTTTATATCCATTAAGAATCAATCTATCCTTATCTCTTTTTTTCCAATGAAATTGGCAGGGTTCAATTTAGTTTTAGGTATGGATTGGTTATCCCATAACCAAGCCCGCATTGCCTGCGATAAGAAAGTCAACAAGATTAAAACCCCATCTGGTGAAACGATCACCATCCCTAAAGATTTACACTACGGATTTCCAGACAAGGTGTTGTTATTTAAAGCAAACCAAGTGTTTGGGGAGAGGTTGTGTCATTTACATGGCACAAGTAGCTATCAACGAGCCTAAACCAGATATTAAAAACCTTCCAGTTATCTCGAAATATTCCGATGTTTCCCCGAAGAATTACTAGGCCTACCTCCAACTAGGCAAGTGGAATTTAGAATTGATACCATACCTGGATCAGCACCTGTAGCTAGGGCTCCGTATCGATTAGCACCGATGGAAATGAAGGAATTAAGGACGCAATTAGATGAACTTTTAATGAAAGGCTTTATTCAGCCTAGTTCCTTACCTTGGGGAGCTCCTATTCTTTTCGCTAAAAAGAAGGACGATTCAAAGCGAATGCGCATTGATTACCGTGAGTTGAACAAGTTAACAATCAAGAACCGATATCCCTTGCCCAGGATCGACGACTTGTTCGATCAACTTCAAGGTGCTAGCTACTACTCTAAGATGGATTTGAGATCAGGATATCATCAGCTGAAGGTTAGGAATGAGGATGTTCCTAAGACTGCCTTTAGGACCTGATATGGTCATTATAAATTCTTGATGATGCCTTTTGGGCTCACAAATGCACCTGCAGCATTCATGGATCTCATGAATGGAGTCTTCAAACCGTATTTGGATAAGTTTTTCATTGTCTTTATAGACGACATACTTATTTATTCTCGTAATCAAGTTGATCACGAGAAACGTCTTCGGTGCATCCTAGAACTGCTAAGGCAGGAGAAGCTTTATGCTAAATTTTCTAAGTATGAGTTTTGGCTTAGAGAAGTCCAATTTCTTGGACATATGGTAAGTGAGCGTGGTATCCAAGTAGATCTCACCAAGATAGAAGCCATAATGAATTTGGAAGTACCCAAAACTCCATCAGAGATTCGTAGTTTCTTAGGATTGGTTGGTTATTATAGGAGGTTCAATGAGAACTTTTCCAGGATAGCCACGACTTTAACTACCTTGACCCGTAAGAATGTTAACTTTATTTGGGGTCCAAAACAACAAGAATCTTTTGAAATTCTAAAACACAAGTTGAGCAATGCTACTGTGTTATCTCTACCTGAGGGTATTGAAAACTTTTTTGTTTATTGTGATGTTGTGCACACTAGCATGGGCTGTGTGCTAATGCAAAAAAGCAAGGTAATTGCTTATGCATCATGACAATTGAAAGTGCATGAAAGGAATTACACCACCCATGATTTGGAATTGGGTGCCGTTGTATTTGCACTAAAATTGTGGAGACATTACTTATATGGCACAAAGTGTATTATATACACTGACCATAAGAGTCTCCAACATCTGTTAAAAAAGGAATTGAACATGCGACAACGCCGTTGGATGGAAACACTTAATGATTATGATTGTGAAATTCGCTATCATCCCGGCAAGGCAAATGTCGTTGCTGATGCCTTAAGTTGCAAGGAAAGGGTTAAACCTATTAGAATTAATGCAAAGAGCATTGAGCTCAGAGATAGATTGAATGAGAAGCTATTAGATGCACAAAAATAAGCTCTGTTAGAGGTTAATATTCCTAATGAGGGATTAAGCGGAACTATTGATCAGTTAACGCCTGGAAAGGATGGATTCCTTAGATTTAATGGAAGAATCTGGGTTCCAATCTTAGGAGGACTTAGAGATTTAATCCTCCAAGAATCGCATAATTCAACATCTCAGTTCACCTAGGTGGTGACAAGATGTTTCAAGATCTGAAAAAGAATTATTGGTGGATGGGTTTAAGAGATCCATAGCCAGTTATGTAGCTAAGTGTCTGACGTGTTCGCAAGTTAAGGCCGAACATCAGAAACCGTCAGGACTTCTACAACAACTTCAGATTCCCACTTGGAAATTGGAAATGGTAACCATGGATTTGATTACCAAGTTACCAAAGACCAAATTGGTAATGACATGAATTGGGTCATTGTAGTTAGGCTGACTAAGTCAGCGCATTTCTTGACAATAAAAGAAACATATAACTCTGACAAATTGCTAAATTGTATATGGACAAGATTGTGTCCTACACGGTGTTCCGGTATCTATTGTATCTAATAGAGATACTAGATATACCTCTAACTTTTGGAAAAGTTTCCAACAATCTTTAGGCACGAGATTAAACTTTAGTATGGCTTAACACCCGCAGACGGATGGACAAAGTGAGCGTACTATTCAAACTCTGGAAGACATGCTTAGAGCATGTGTGATTGGTTTAGGTGGAAGTTGGGATGACCACTTACCCCTAATAGAATCTCCTATAATAATAGTTATCATACGAGTATCTAGGCTGCTCCTTATGAGGCCTTATATGGGAGAAAGTGTCGAATGCCCTGTGTTGGGCAGAAGTTGGGGAAGCCCAACTATCAGGACCTGAGATTGTCCTGGAGACCACGGATAAGATTGTGCAAATCCGTGATCATCTCAAAGCTGCCCGTGATAGGCAGAAGAGCTATGCTGACAAGAGGCGTAAACCTCTTAAGTTCCAAGTAGGGGACAAAGTCATGCTGAAAGTATCACCTTGGAAAGGTGTGATGAGATTTGGAAAGAAGGGCAAGCTAAGACGAAGATATATAGGATCATTCAAGATAATTGAATGTGTCAGTACTTTAGCTTATAAGCTTAAGCTGCCAGAGAGCTTAGTGGAATTCATGATGTATTCCATATATCTAACCTTAAGAAATGTCTAGCCGATGAGTCGCTAGCAATGTCGCACAAAGATGTTCAAATAGATGAAAACCTAAGGTTTGTTGAGAAACCAATTTCGATCGAGGATCGACAGGTTAAGAAGCTCCGAAGGAAATTGATACCTATAGTTAAGGTTAAGTGGGATGCCCTTAGAGGACCCGAGTATACATGGGATGTTGAGTCCACTATGCGACAAAAGTACCCCCATCTTTTTGAATAAAATCACGAGGACGAGATTTCTTTAAAGGGGTGAGGATGTAACACTTCATAAAATCATGTTCAATAGTATAGTGACATGTGTTGTATTTTTATTTTAGTCTATTAAAGACTAATAAGGACTAAAGGTGTCAACATGCTCAAACTGAGCCTCTGAGTGACTTTCTGATGTCAACATGCATAAACATTAGCCTCTGAGTGACTGATATGTCAACGTGCTTAAACAATAGCCTCTTAGTGACTGATATGTCAACGTGCTTAAACAATAGCCTCTTAGTGACTGATATGTCAACATGCTCAAACTGAGCCTCTGAGTGACTTTCTAGTGTCAACATGCATAAACATTAGCCACTGACTGACTCATATGTCAACAGGCTTAAACATTAGCCTTTTAGTGACTTATATGTCAACATTCTTACGCATTAGCCTCTTAGTGACTGATATGTCAACATGCTTAAACAATAGCCTCTGAGTGACTGATATGTCAACATGCTTAAACATTAGCCTCTGAATGACTGATATGTCAACATGCTTGAACTTAGCCTTTGAGTGACTGATATGTCAACATGCGCAGCCTCTGAGTAACATTGGAGTCAACATGCTAATAAAGAGCTCGACAATGTCCGGGCATACTCCGGGTTAAAAGTGTTAACATGTTAATTTATACCTCTGAGTGACCTTTTAACGAACTAAGAGCTCGACAATGTCCGGGCGTACTCCCGGGTACGCCAAATATTGGTTACGGAGGGTTAAATATGCTATAAAGGTGATTTAGGAGGTTTTATAAGTTGATAGACTAAAAGTGTCAAACTTTAAATCTGGCCACAAGGCGCTCGCCGGGCGCGAGAGGTAAGGCCTTGGCCTCTCGTGGGGCGCGAGATGCCTGTGTCTACAGAATTTTTGATTGGCCTCCACACATGTTGCCAAAAACCATTGTTTTGAAACCGTGGACATTCAAACCGCTATGCCACATTTTAGGACAATTGTAAACTCCCTCTAACACCATTTAACACCTGGCATCACCTCCTTCAAGCTCTCCAACTATAAATAGGTGCCAAGGTTCACTATTTGAACTTGCACCTTTCTCATTTCACATTCTATCTCCCTCCTCTGGAAGTTCCTAACTAAAAGGAGTATCCAACTTAGTTCTATTGCATCCTAAGGATCACTTGTAAGTGTTCCTTTTTCTTGCATTTTCGTTTATAGGCTTTTATAGCCAAAAGTCAAGTGTTTTACGAAAAACGCCTTGACTTTCGGTTAAGACCATTATGGTCTAGCCATTGTTCGTAATGAACATGGCTAAGTGATCATAATAAGGTAGGTGTTAGTCCCTATTAAGGGCACCTCCTGAAGATCACGTTTGCTAGACCAATTGACGGGTCAAATTTATTATATTAAAAAGTCAAACAAGCCATAATTCGGAAATAATATAATTTGAGCATATATATGATATAAACATGTTTTGACACTTAAACAAGTTAGTAATAATTATTAGATGATGTAAGAACATGTTCGGCTCGTCAATTTTAGTTTTAGGGTCGGTTCGCAACCGAAAGTCGTGAAGTTTGACTTCTACTTTGACTTTCGATTCTGACCCGATTTAGATTAGTTAGCCACTGATCTAAAGTTGTATTATGATCATAATATAATGTAGCATAACCCCCTGAGGTTATATTACATGATCATAATCAGAATCTGAGTTTATGCACAAGTATGCACAAGTTCCGTAGTTATGCCAGTTTGATTAAAATGCTCGTTCTGCATAAAATGAGGTTTAAAAGATAATGAACTTGAAATGAGTTTCCTACTGATATAATATTATAAGTAGGATTGTTCGGGTTGTCAAACCAAATTATAAACTGAATTCATGAACAAGTCCTTGTATTATGTCGATAAATGACGATAAAGTCCTTGTGGGTTTTAATCATACATTTTCAAAGTAAATCTTTTACCTACTGATATGTTATATTAAATAACATATCTAAGACATGCTAACTTGACCTTAACATTAGTTTTTAAATAACATATCTAAGACATGCTAACTTGACCTTAACATCAGTTTTCATTAAACATCGCATAAATCGTCATTTTACAACATAAGCGTCATTTCGGTGCATAGTATGGTTTCAAACCATATTTATCAACCAAGAATTGTTACCTACTGATTTCAAAACTTATTTAAAATATTTTTATAGTAGATACTTGATGTAAACTCAAAATCCCAAATAATTTATGAAACTATGTGTAAAATGACCAAAATGCCCCTTCGGTGTATATTTGGTCATAAAGGGTAAATTACAAATATAATCAGTATCCTACTGATATTATATCATAAATAACTTATGTTCCATAATACTTATCATCATAACATTAAATTATATTCAAGTTTCTTTTACACGTAAACTAGTTTCATTTTAAAACCTTAACGGGCATGAAAGTTGATATCCTACTGATATTACAACTTATTTAAAGTATAATGGCATATAGAACTTGTCCATGACTTATCCGGTTATCCGATATCGCTGATAGGCGTACGGTTAAGTATATGTAACTAGTTTATGTAAATTAATCAGAATGGGTCTAACCTTTTCATTTAAGTCTTAAAACCAACATGTTTATAGTTTACCCATATTATATATAGTCAAGGTACTTGTTGGGTTCAACTACATTCTATCCGATCATCATTTAATCTAGCGTTATACGTTTTGATCATGTACGCTAGTCGGTCTAAGTCTATGACTTAAATAAGACCGTTAGTATTAATTGGTTAGCTTATACCATAATCCAGACTGGAGACATTCGGTAAATGCTATCTGCACTTAATACTTTTGTGTACGACTGAGTTATTAAATCTTGCATTTAAACGAAGACTAGCTCAGGTAAAAACTCTACACTTATTTCCCCTATACGAGCTTGGGTTACGGTAATTATTACCGCTTGGTCGGAAATGGGATCAATCAAATGCTAGATTGTGGCTAGTAAATCCGCATATTATGTTTTAATCAGTTTTGTTTGATAACTTAAACATCGGGGGTTAACTACCGTTTCCTTGATATCCTCGGCTCATTACATTAGATAATGGCCACGACCTTAGCGCGGGGTGTAGGCATACACCTGACAGACGCTCAAATGCAATTACCCACAAAGTTGGGGATAACTCCTTCGTGAGTTCGTAAGTGGTGTGTACGTAATCATGTCTCGGTTTTTCGCACTGGGCCCTGTATGTATGGACAAACAAGTGAATCTGTTAATAAGGTTACAAAGTAACTTTGCCAAGTTATAAAAGATTTTGTGCCAATGTGCACTTAAAACCTTTTTGTAAATGTTTTCAAATGAGTCAGTTGGGTGTATTTAGCAGCGAAAGCTGGCGTATTTTCAAAAGACTAAGCTTGTAGGTACAATACGAAAATAGGCTGGAAGTGCTCGATAGTGATAAGAGGATCTTGCAAATCCGAGATTTGCCCAAAGTCTGCTTTACATTCTTTTTGTACAATTTACATTCCGCGTGTTGATCTTCTATTACGAGCCGTCTGTATTCGTACTTTGAACATTTGGTTTGTAATACTAATTTAACTCCAAGACTTCCGTTGTGTTGTGTTTAATTGACTATGATGATATCAACTTACGTCACGATATTCCCCACCCGGTCCCACCGGTGTTTAGATATGCTATGGAAAGCCGGGGTGTGAAAATTCCCACAGTGACGGCCATAAAGTGCATGCACAATTTCCCCCTTGGACGTCACTATCGAAGGTTGAACTTGAACTTGAACTTCTGAGAGCTGTGTTTGAATATTCTGCAACTTCAATCAGGTATTTGTTGATGTTGTAATTCCCCCTTGATTGAAGATCCAGGTTTGCATTATCTACGTTAAGCAACATTCCCTTGAAATAATTTTCGCCAGAAATTAATCTTCAAGTCGTTGTTTGTACGGTTCAAGACCTCCTCTGATTTGCTTGATCAACAAATTTTCTTGAATAATCACCAACTTGAAATTAACCAATGCAGCTTCTCCGTTTCAACGTTAACCATATCCGCATTCGGTTTAGCGCACTCCTCCGATCTTCAAAACCCAACCGGCAATTGATCTTCAAAACCCAATCTGCAAAAATCTTCTCAATCAGCAAATCATCATCAGAAACATACTATCTTGTAACACATCGAATCTGAGAAACATTCTTTGGTAATAAGAATCACATTCTTCCTTTTTAGTCACAATAATAGATATATAGCTATTTCGGCTGGAATGGGGCACGGAAACTACAAGACATCCTTGTTTCCGGGCGATTACCGAAAAACAGTTCATTACCAATGCAAAGTTAATGATAGGCAGTCGTATGTGCTTCTGATTCCACATCGGGGAACAGGTAGTTAGCCCTTGAGCATCAATCTGAAACATGATCTGAAAATTCTGAACATTCTTCGATCACTCATCCTGTATGTATAGTCTATTTCATGAATAAACATAAACGTTATCTCGTCTCTAATGAATCTTTGATCCTCTGTGTTTCACAGATAATCTGCAGCATGAACCACCCGGATACTGTTGTAGCGTCACGAATTTAAAAAATACCGGAATTTGAACATATAAGTGAAAATTTTTATACTCCACCATTTTTGCAAATTCTTTCGTCGAGTTCTTATGGGAATAAAGATTATGGTGGGACTACAGCATATGGTACTCAAATTTTGCGAAAATTTCCCAAAATTGTTGTTTTGATCAAATGCTGACTTAACGTTAAGGCTCATTAATAGTCACTACACTAGATGATCAACGTTTTGGGTAGGTATCAGTGACTACCCAAAATCTTCATCCCTTTGTGATCGTATCGTCAAATCTATAATTTGAAGCTCTAGACGGTGTCTCCGAACAGCCCGAATGAGACGTTAAAATCTCGAAAAAAATTATAATAACCAAATTTTTTCTAGACACTCGTCTCGTCACTAGATTTTTTTGGTCACCACTTCGTACGAGTCACAAAGTGTCACTCGTACGAGCTTGAGTCTTATTCATACGGACGAACTGATTACGTTTTTCGATCCAGATTCTTTATTTCTTAGAATTTCAACATGATTTTTGCACAGATCTGGTCGAAAATCAGTCTCTAACAATCCTATGGTTTCAATTTTACATTATGTCCGTGGATTGTCTGATTTTTTGATGTTTTACGTCTAAACCCCCTCATACGTCCAAAATTCATGAGCGTAGGTGATTCATCAACTGTTAGATTGAATGAATCAATACCGTAGCCTTGATACCAGTTGTGGTCCCGTGTACGATGGCGGTTCTAGATGGAGGTTATGGGGATAGTACAGATTCGGAAGGAACGAAATAGACATGTAGGCACAGAAGGTACCAGTTCAGATCACACCCAACTCTGATGATTTTAAAGGGTGTGACAAACCAGGTTCCAACTGGTTGAAATGGGTTTTGTCAAAGGCTTTCGTGAAAATATTGGCTTTCTGTTGCATAGTATCCACAGGCACCACTTGAATGTATCCTTTCTCGAACGCATCTCGGATCACATGAACGTGAATTTCGATGTGCTTTGTTCTGGAGTGGTGGATTGGATTATTCACAATTCCTAGACACGCCCCGTTGTCAATGAATATCACAGTCTTCATGATGTTGATCCCGTACAACAACTGATTTTGTATCCAAAGGACTTGTGTGCAGCAGCTGTAAGCCGTTGTGTATTCAGCTTGAGCAGTAGACGTGAAAACTGTTGTCTACCTCTTGCTTTGCCATGATATAAGACGATTTCCTAAGAATTAGCGACCTCCTGAAACTGACTTTCTATCAACTTTGCAACCTGCATGATCACTGTTAGAATAAGCAATTAAATCAAAGTTACTGTCCTTTGGATACCAAAGCCTAAGCTTAGGCGTTCCTTTCAGATATCGGAAGATTCTTTTGACTGTCGCTCATGAGATTCTTTGGGATTCGTCTGAAAATGTGCACAGATGCAGAGTTGTAGAAGGACTAGTTCACATAATGTCAGGTCTACTTGCGATTAGATACATCAATGACCCTATCATTGAATGGTAGAAGGACTTGTTCACAGGCGTTCCTTGAGGATCAAGAGGGAGTTCAGTCTGAGCTGCAAATGGTGTGCTGGCGGTTTTGCAGTCATTCATGTTGTACATTACGAGAATATCCCTGATGTACTTTGCTTGATGAATGAGGATACCATCTTCTCGTTACTTCACCTCCAATCCCAAGAAAAATGTGAGCTCTGCTATCATACTCATTTTGAACTTTGCCTTCATAACCTTCTAGAACTCCTTGCATAGTGCCTCATCATTTGACCCAAAAATTATATCGACCACATAAATCTGAACCAGCATCACATTATCTCCAATCCTTTTCGTGAAGAGATTCATGTCGATTAATCTCTTGTGTATCCACATTCTAAAAGATATGTTGACAGGGTTTCATACCATGCTCGAGGAACTTGATGAAGACCATATAGAGCGTTGTCAAACATATAGTATCGTTTAGAGAAATGTGGATCTTCAAAGCCAGGAGGCTGACAAACGTATGTAGGTCCCCTAGTTCTTATGGATCTTGACAGAATCGTCTATCTAATCTAGAGTGCGGAATCCCCTAGATCAGATTTCAAAGAAAACACAAGAACACGAACAAGAACAATTTCCTTTAAACAGTCTTCTATTGATTATCCAACACTATGTGTTTACAACCAATTAAAGACTCTCTATAAATCTCTCAGCTACTCTCTATAGATTTCTTTCAACCAACTGTCTAACCAACAACCCTAAACCCTAATGCACAACATGTATATAGTACATGTTTGCATATTAGGCTTTATACTGGGCTAGGCCATTCTCCAAGCCCATTACAACTCTAAACAAGCTAAACACAAATGCTAAGTCCAATACAAAATATCCAAAGACTAAAGTAGCAAACTATTAAGCTGTTGTCACCAATATGCACCAACAGACTCCCACTTGACAATAGCTTCATAGTGTAACTTTATCTTCAAACATCTTGTAAATTTTTGGTCTTTGGATAGCTTCAACTACACACAGTTTCTAACATCAACAGACTCCCCCTAAGCTGATGCTTCCAATCTCCAAGACTTTCATTCGCTGTAGATTAGCGAACTAGCATTCTCTAGTTAAGCTCTTATCTCCAAATTCCTCTATATCTCCCTTTGCAATGTAGTAGAAGGATCCTACCATGCATTCTCTCACACTCTTCACTCCATTCTAAAAAAATGTACTTTACTTGAATTCTACACTTCATTTTGATAACTGCATCAATCTGTTTAGAAACACAAGCAAGTAACTCGAAAAACCATTAGTCCTTTTCTACATTAATGATAAACCAATATTTTATCTTATCATGCAAAAACAAACAACTTATCAGATCAAACTCGGATACTTTAAAAACAAATCTTTTGTATTTTTATATTTTCTGAAAACAAGTAACTAACAAGAAATTAAACACTCTATTTTTTGTGAGAATCACCGTTAAGAAGATCATATCAGCAACGTCAAACTGTTTTCACACTATTCGATTTTTCTATATGTAATATTCATGAAAAACAGTTCAAGAAGATTACCAGTATTGTTTATCCACTTAAACAAAATACATGAACATTTCAAGTACCATTACCTCGTGATCTGTTTAGATGATTTATACTGATATACTAGTGTGTCCCACTTTAGGACATACACCCACGATCAAGGTATGCACAAAAATTCATCATAGTAGGTGAGTATACTGAAATTCAACCTTTTGAATTGCAACGTTTGATAATTGATGATCAGGTCAGTACTTCCATACAGTAAAGAGACAAA